>WNYA01000015.1:1003808-1016193 GCA_019512145.1 Engystomops pustulosus
GCAGGGATACGGTACATATAGAACGTGTAGTAAGCAGGGATACGTTACATATAGAACGTGTAGTAAGCAGGGATACGTTACATATAAAACGTGTAGTAAGCAGGGATACGGTACATATAGAACGTGAAGTAAGCGGGGATACGGTACATATAGAACGTGTAGTAAGCGGGGATACGGTACATATAGAACGTGTAGGATGCAGGGATACGGTACATATAGAACGTGTAGTAAGCAGGGATACGTTACATATAGAACGTGTAGTAAGCAGGGGATACCGTTGACATATGTAAGGAAGTTTGTGGTGTACGGCCAGGGATACGTTACCATGTAGTAAAACGGTGTTAGTAAGCAGGGATACTCGGTAATATAGAACGTGAAGGAATAGCGGGGATACGGTACATAATAGAAACGTGTAGTAAAGCGGGGGGATACGTGTTACATATAGAACGATGTAGGATGCAGGGATACGTTACTATATAAACGTGTAGTGTTGTAGTAAGCGGGATACGTTTACATATGAGAACGGGTAGTTTTTGTAGTAAGCAGGAACTAACGGGTTACACAATATAGAACGTTGTGTAGTTAAGCAGGGGTACGGTACATATAGAACGTTTGTAGTAAGCAGGGATACGGTTACATATAGAACGTGTAGTAAGCAGGATACGGTAATATATAGAAACGTTTTGTAGTAAAGCAAGGTACGGTACGTATATAATGTGTGGGATTGCAGGGGATGCGGTAGGGTACATATAGAATTGTAGTGTAGGAATGGCAGGGATGCGGTACATTATAATGTGTAGGATGGGGGCAGGAGATGTGGTAACATATAGAATGTGTAGGATGCAGGGATGCGGTACATATAGAATGTGTAGGATGCAGGGATGCGGTACATATAGAATGTGTAGGATGCAGGGATGCGGTGTACATAATAGAAATGTGTAGGATGCAGGGATGCGGTACATATAGAATGTGTAGGAGGTGCAGGGGTTATGATGTGATGTATAGAAAATAGACAGGGGTGTGAGGCTATATGTTTATGTGTGGGCCAGGGGATATGATATGATTGTAGGGCACAGGGGGATAGATAATAAATGAGTGTGGATGTGTAGGGCACAGGGATAGATAAATGATGTGTAGGTCACAGGGGATGATGATATATGATGTGAGGGCCAACAGGGGAATATGATATATGATGTGTAGGGCACAGGGGATATGATATATGATGTGTAGGGCACAGGGATAGATATATGATGTGTATGGGTTTCACAGGGGTATGATATATGATGTGTAGGGCACAGGGGACAGATGATATATGATGTGTAGGGCACAGGGGGATATGATATTATGATGTGTAGGCACAGGGGGAATGAATCATGATATAGAATGTGTAGGGCCCAGGTGGGATATGTGTACTACTTGTGAGTGGCACAGGGGATATGATATATGATGTGTAGGGCACAGGGGATATGATATATGATGTGTAGGGCACAGGGGGATATGATATATGATGTGTAGGGCACAGGGGGATATGATATATGATGTGTAGGGCACAGGGGATATGATATATGATGTGTAGGGCACAGGGGGATATGATATATGATGTGTAGGGCACAGGGGATATGATATATGATGTGTAGGGCACAGGGGATATGATATATGATGTGTAGGGCACAGGGGATATGATATGATGATTGTGTAGGGCACAGGGGATATGATATAATATGTGTTAGGGCCAAACATGGGGACCATGATTATATGATGTGTAGGGCACAGGGGCATATGATATTTGATTGTGTAGGGCACAGGGGATCATGAAATATATGATGTGGTAGGGCACAAGGGGATATGATTATATGATGTGTAGGGGCACAGAGGGAATCACAGGCTATATGTTGTATGATGTGTTAGGGCCACGAGGGATATGATATATGATGTTGTAGGGGCACAGGGGATATGATAATATATGCTGTGTATAGGGCAACAGGGGATAGGATTATATGATGTGTGAGGGCCACAGGGATATGATATATGATGTGTAGGGCACAGGGGATATGATATATGATGTGTAGGGCCACAGGGGGCATGAGTATATGAGTTGTAGGGCACAGGGGGCATGATAATGATTGTGTAGGGCAAGGGACATGATATAATGATGTGTTAGGGCCACAGGGGATATGATATATTGATTTGTAGGGCCAACGAGGGGGCTTGATATATGATGTGTAGGGTCACAGGGCATGATATGATATAATGATGTGTAGGGCACAGGGGATATGATAGTATGGATGTGTAGGGGCACTAGGGGAATGATATATGATGTGTAGGGCCCAGGGGAATAGAATGATATATGATGTGTAGGGCACAGGGGATATGATGTATGATGGTGTAGGGCACAGGGATTATGATATATTGATGTATGTGGTAGGGCAACAGGGGATATGGATATATGATGTGTAAGGGCACAGGGGATATGATATATGATGTGTAGGGCACAGGGGTTATGATATTATGGGATGTGTAGGGCACAGGGGGATATGATATATGATGTGTAGGGCACCAGGGGGCATGATATATAGGTGGGCACAGGGGCATGATATATGATGTGTAGGGCACAGGGGACATGATATATGATGTGTAGGGCACAGGGGATATGATATATGATGTGTAGGGCACAGGGGGCATGAATATTAATGATGTGGGTGGCACCAGGGGGACATATATGGTTGTAGGGCACAGGGGATATGTATATGATGTGTAGGGCCACAGGAGATAGATATTATGATGTGTAGGGCACAGGGGATATGTTGATGTGTAGGGCACAGGGGGAGCATGGATATATGATGTGTAGGCACAGGGGGATATGATATATGATGTGTAGGGCACAGGGGGACCATGATATAGGATGTGTAGGGACACAACGATGTGGTGCACAGGAGGATTATATATATGATGTTGTAGGGGCACACGTGGGGTCATGATATATGATGTGTAGGGCACAGGGGGATATGATATATGATGTGTAGGGGCACAGGGGACATGATATATGATGTGTAGGGCACAGGGGATATGATATATGATGTGTAGGGCACAGGGGGCATGATATATGATGTGTAGGGCACAGGGGATATTTGATGTGTAGGGCACAGGGGACATGGTATATGATGTGTAGGGCACAGGGGATATGATATATGATGTGTAGGGCACAGGGGATATGATATATGATGTGTAGGGCACAGGGGATATTTGATGTGTAGGGCACAGGGGACATGGTATATGATGTGTAGGGCACAGGGGATATTTGATGTGTGGGTGGTAAGTGATTTTGAGTAGAATTGAGGCGACCCCAGTGTCTGGTTGTATGAATGTTGGTTCTGCTCTTTGTTGTTGGACATTCTGCTTTGCATTTGACCTATGCCCCCTGACCCCTCCTCCATTTATTCTCCACTCATCGCTCATATATTGTGTTTGCTTCGTTAAATTAACCCTTTATGCAGATTTGTGTAAAATATGTGATATCATTGTGCACAACTAACAATCGCATGGCCAGAACTGTAATACATTATATGTAATACTTGTCATATAGCGGCAAGAACACCCCCCCGAAAATGGAAAAAATCCCAAATGTGAGTCCTTACGTTGTCTTCTGTCCGGTTACTTATAGAGGAGCTTCAGCTGCTGTGCCCCAAACTTAAAGGGAACCTGTCAGCAGATTATACACCACTAAACTACCAGCCCCCTCAGGTCCAGTAGGAAAGAACTTTTCTAGTATTCATGTGAAGGTAAAACGAAGCGGCACTTACCGAAGACGGTAACTTATCTCGTATCCATTGTGTGGCATTACAGGAGGGCACAGGCCACGGCTAGGCCACGGGTCTTTTCATTTTCTCAAGCGTCTGTCGCCTACTTTTTACCCCTCTAAGCTCCCAGCCCCTTACACAGTGTCTGTTTAACCTTCCTTATTAAAGGGGTTGTCCAGTAATCCCAAGTGCTTGATGGGGGTCTCGAGAACGTTGGTCTGCTGTACATGCGCATGCATGCGCCGGCTGCTCTGTTAATGTCAATGTAGCTGAAAAAGATAGACGAGTGTGGTTACCATAGAGGTGAACAGAGCATGGCTGGTCTGGTCATCTCCGGTGCAGCAGGCTACAACGGACCCCACGTTCTCCTGATCCATGGGGGTCCCATCCCTAAGACCCCACCAATCAGTAAGCCAGGGCCTTACTTGCTATGAAAAATATAAAATATATACCAAATTTTGGCAGTAGGGTCTCCGTCGCTAGAGGGACCCAGCTCGATTATATTCACCGTTTTATGTGGACATTTATCATGTGTCGGCATAGGATGAAGGTCCTGCCCCTCAGGTGCCGCTGGATATATTAGGAGTCTGCCCAGCGTACAATTCTACACTGTAGCGATTTCGATAAACATCTCACTCCGCCTACCATGTCCCTCCGCACCCCCTTGGCATGGAAATGGCATAAAGGGCATACTAATAATGCCTGTGCACCAGAAAACGGGCAAACAAGCCCTGATGAATGGCTACCAATGAACCTAGATACCATCCTCTCTCAGTTTTGGGAAGGGAATGAAGATCTCGTATTCTGAGAAACCTTCAGAGCCCCAGTATGGCTCCCTCAACTCTCTATACAACCCTTCCTCCCAATTTAGTAAAGTATATGCCATATGGCTCTGAATTTTAAAAATGTAGGAGCCACCATTTGAGATTTTAGTAGGGTCAACCTTCCTAATATGAATTTAGACCTGGAAATAACAAGAGGGATCAAGGGGGAAGAGTGTTTAAAATGGGTTGTAGTAGTGATCCAATCATGTTAAAGAAAGATATAATACAAACCCCCATCTGTCAGGTCATTACTTGATGGTCAAAGGATGAGGCTGGTTTCATACAGTCAGGCAACCAACTTGGTCCCAGTGGTGCCCAGATTTACCAGCCCAAACCCAATCAAGATGAACCCGACAAGGTGCATTCAATGCAGGACGGGACACATGGTCTGAGTTGCCCTGCTCCAACATAGCCATGTAAAACTATGGCGGATGGGCAATTGGCGGCCATATTCACTTGTCCAACACTTGATGTCCCCAAAGCTTCAATAGTTACTATATGTTATAGACATCTCTATAAAGTTGGGGCAAAGATGTAACTTTAGGGACATCCAAAACTGAAAAATAAAAATGCCCCACTAATGTCTTGAGTTCCAATTATGGAGAAGACTCAAGCACCTAAGGATATCCTCCACCTACTCCCTTCCATAAATCTCTGTAGTACTAAACCATGCAATTCTACTTGTCACCCCCGGCCCTCTAGGGAATATATACTGTAAGATGTAGCCTTCACTGCCGATCCCCTGATCGCTAGGGGTTTCAACAACTGACCTTAAGGGGAACCTGTCACCAGAGACCTCATTTTCACTAAAGACAGGTTGCAGAAGCTTATTACACCTGCACTGCAAATCTGCCTTCCTGCCTTTTCTAAGCATTTGCATTACAATATAATTGTGTGTTATAACTTACTCTTGCATCCTGACAAAATCCTGGGGTAGTCACAGGGGTTGGGCTTTGGTTTTGGATGCATTTCAAAAAACAAAATGTGTCTTGTCTGTGTTACTCACTCCTCAGATCTTAGCCCCCACCTTTGTGCTCCTGTACAGCTCCTTCTCCTTCTCAGAGGTCACATCATGGTGAGGTGACATCAGTGGGGGAGGGATAGAGATGTGCTGGAGCACACAAATGGAGGCATCCTGCAGCTCAGACAGGTCACATGTTGTTTTTTTAAATGCATCTAAACCAAAGCCCCAACCCCTGTGACTACCCCAGGATTTTGTCAGGGTGCAAAGTGAGTTATAACACACAATTATATAATAATGCAAATGCTTAGAAAAGGCAGAGAGGGATTTTTGCACTGCAGGTGTCATGGGCTTTTACAATCTGTCTTTAGGAAAAATGAGGTCCCTGGTGACAGGTTCCCTTTAAGTGGTCACTTTATTGCCAGGAAAACTTAATTACTTGAATTCTCTTTAAGAAACAGGCAAAGATATAATTTAGAAGTCAGGGGTCTAGATACCGTTGTCTTCATGAACTTGTACCAAACCAAATCCAAATGAATGACTGCAGAAGACATCCTAAGAACTTGCGTCTTAAAGATTTTTTCCTGTTTTGGGTTAATGCTCTTAAACGCTACATTGTTGAACGTGATCTGCATTGTTATTTATTTATTTATTTATTTATTTTTTTAAAACCTCATGGTGATAGCCCTTAAAATGAAGTGTCAGCATATAGAAATAAACCAATATGGCTGCCGCTGGGCAATGGTGGTGTCCTCATTCTTAGAATCTTCATCACGGAAATTTTGTTGGACGCCACAATAAGTCCATAAAACAAATTTAAAGCAAAAAAACCCCCCCAAAAAAAAAAAAAAAAAAACACAAACCCAACTTTCGTTACAGTGGACCGGAGTTCGAAAAGACGACAAGTGAAGCCTTTGGCAACCTCCCTTCTCGAAGCGTTGGATTATGATAGCTCAGATGACAGTGATTTTAAAGTTGGAGATGCCTCAGGTATTTTTCAAAAGCTTTTTTTTTTTTTCCTAAAAATCTGTACATGACACTGTTTGCTGATGATTCGTTTCATGACATTTTTCCGATTTACCGTAATTTGCAAAAAAAATAAAAACTTAAATTTATAAATGTCTTAAAAGACCAATTTTGAATTTGTTTGATGTAAGTCAGCTGGTTACGAGGGCTTGTGACCCTGTAGAGCCTACCCTGTGGCAGCGCTGACACTGTATATACCCGGGGCTATCATTTCTTGCCTAAGCTTTCATTTGTGCCTGACGATAAAATTGAGGTATGTTTGATGTTGTGCTTTTGTAGTCTAATATGTCTAATATGCATTTATATCAATGTTGCACCGGAAAGACTGTTTTTTTGACATTGTTTTTTGGGAAAGGATTCTTCTAAAAAGTACAGAGGTAAAAAAAAAAAAAATCATCTAACTCAATTTGTTTAACCTCACTATAAGTTGTCATGGAAGTCGAATGGTTCTACACGAGAGAGATTTCGAGTTGCCACGAAAAGTCAAAAATTCTTCGAAGCATTGACCAAGATAAATTTGTATCAATGATTCGAAGAGTTGCTTTTTGGATGACTATAACATCTGATGCTCCTCTTTGACAGATACATCAAGGAGGACTTCCCACAAAATAACCAAGACCCAACATTTGTTGACCATATAATAATTATGTGGACAATCAATTCTCTCTGATTTGCAGACCACGAGAAGATAAGGATAGGGCTAGCCAATCAGATTGTTGGCCAACATCTATTTAGTGTATATGGGGCCTTCAAATCTGCCGAAATATGTAAGTTTAAACAAAACACAACTCGTCAACTATTTTAGCAATTAGTTTTTTTGTTCTCATAAATCCATTAATTGAGGTGTAAAAGGGCCACCTCTAATCCTGCAAATCAAGGAAGCCCTTTACACCCCATGGTGTCCATATCGGCAATAAGGCGCACGGACAACCAATGTCTTTAGACTTCAGTATAGCGAAAGGGAGAAGGTCCTAGAAATTACATTTTAAGTTCTTTCTGATGGATAATGTCCTGCTAAAGGATGACATGCACCTATATAAAATGTACGTGTCAAAGCGAGTCAAAGTTAGTTTTTTTTCCCCGAAATAATGGTTTGGGTGTTATTTTGATGTTTGGTCATAAAACAATTTATTGATTCGTGGGACTTGGAGGATTTTTGTGAACCTTACCACCAGGATACTTTTTGTGCAGGTTTTTGGGTAGATTGCATTAATCCTCTCCTTGTTGGACATCGCGTATGTGTTTTATGTTACAGATTCTGAAGGCAGCGTCCTTGGTAGTGACGATGGGTCTAAAGACAGTGGAGAATGTTCTGGCACTGACTCCGAAGACAACCTAAAAGACGAGGACATGTTGAGTGTGGTTCCTGAGGAAGTAGAAAGGAGGGCCCCTGAAGGAGAAGAATCGGGGGCAAGTTACAGAAGAAATGAAGATGAGCAGCCAGGCAGAGATGAAACGAAGAAAGACGAGGCTGACAAAGCATTGAAGAAAAAGGAGGGAACTCCCGAGATCGAAGTGACTATTGACGACCAGACGAGCGAACCCAAGAAATGGAATCTCCGAAGGAACCGTCCAATGTTGGACTTCATCACCATGGAAGAGTTAAATGCGATGGACGACTACGACAGTGAAGATGACAATGATTGGAGACCCACAGGCGGCAGGAGGAAAGGAAAGTCTTCTACCGGGGAGGGCAGTGACGGAGAAGATGATGAAGAGGAGGACGGGAGCGAAGAGGAATCAAGTCACCATCCTGGCAATAAAGACGACAGCTGCAGCTCAAGTGACGATGAAGGAAAGAAGAAGAAAATCAAGATTCCCAGTAGGAACAGCGGCGATGATGAGGAGCTGACGAATGACAGCTTGACATTGTCTCAAAGCAAAAGTAATGAGGTAATTTATAAAGTGTCCTGACAGGTTCATCAAGATGTGAAGACTTTGAGTGTGAGGAGCGCTAGAGAAATTTCCTTTTATATTATTACCTGTATATCCTCTGTAGCCCATCTTTGGAAGTTTTAGATAGCTAAAGGCTTTATCTTCCTCTCGTAAAACCCCCAAAAATTACCATTTAAAATTTGGATGACATCTTGTCTTGGGGGCATGTTAAGCTTCTATGCCAGGAAAGCTCCATTCAGTTTAGTTGTCCTCCTTTATCCCTCAATCTGGTAAGCGTATGATGATATGTCGTACATTGAGAGAGGATCCATCAATGGAGCCAGCCTAGCTTTTGGTAGACCAATATTACTTCACCCTTCTCCGTTGTATAGAGCCCTAGAGCTTCCCTGTGACAGATGGGGGTCTGTCTTCAATAAAATGGCTGCTGGAGCCACTGGTAGTAAGCTGTTGTCAGGGGAAAGGAAGGGTATGGAAAGCAGGTCTGAGGTCTGGTACTTCCATTAATGATGTCTTCATCGATGGTGCCCAACATATGAGCCTGTAGCACCTCCTGTCTTCTAGCAAGGTGGTAAAGACTTGGGAGTGACACTTATGATATTGTCTCTGCTCCATACGTTGACAGTTCACGATCTGGAGAGTTGTCCTCTCGAATGCTAAGGACTAGATAGTTCATGAGCAAGCGGGAGAGAGGAGTGGTAAAACCCATTGTGTTCCTGTAGAGTGGGATACTTTGGAGACTTCCATTGATGGTAAATATCAGGAGTCCTTTTGAAGTAAATCATTGACAAAAAGCCTTTAGGGCAGTGATGGTAAACCTTTTAGATGCAGAGTGCCCAAACTACATCCAAAACCCACATATTTTTCGCCAAGTGCCGATGCAACAATTTAAACAGTAACTTATTACTCCCTGCTTTGTCACATGTTTAAATTGTATGGGCACCTGAGGACACCAATACAGTAGAAAGAAGGAGAAAAAGCTTTGGGTTATCATTGTAGCTTCCTTCTAGGGTCCTGAGTTGCCTGGGACTGCAAGTGGCCTTGAGTCCTGTCTGGGGAACTCTGCGGTGGGGTGATGTCCTGGGTGCCCATAGAGAGGGCTCTGAGTGCCACCTCTGGCACCCGTGCCATAGGTTCGCCACCACTGCTTTAGGGTGTGTTCTTCGTAGGGTTAGTTTTGGTTCCAGTCGCATCTGAAGACCTCAATTTACTGAGAAATAAGGTTCTGGGTCCCCGATTTAACAGCCCTCTCCAGGCTCACTCTAACACTGTCCAGTTGGTGCTGACCAAGTACGGCCACGCCCTCTTGATTAGGGAAGTGACGCCCAGTTGTCAATCTATGCATATATTTCTAGGTGGCATTCTAGAACAATAGTTGGGGAATACAAAAGGATATGTTAGGACTTGGAATAGGTCGGCTGTGCAGGATCGTGCAATGGAAGACCCAAGCTCCCGAAGGTTCATTGGGGTGCAGGGTATTGATCACCCACTAATCTTGTCCTTATGATAGGTCCTTAGTACGGATGAGCGGATCCATTAAGGTCACCAAATGCTCACACCTACTGGTAACACCTGTGATTGCGGGTATAACGCTTTAAATTACGCCGGCAAAGCTGGAGAGTAACTATAGTTAACAGCCGTGATAGTGGTGTTAAGAGCAGGGGGGGAGCCGAACGTCAGAATTAAAATTTTGTCTCAAATCCTGGTTCGGAGACTCGAACTTGCATTGTTAGGCACAAACCCGGATCGGTAGCCTCTGAATGAACCCATTGGTAGAGCAAGGACAGGCAGTAGAGCGGAGAGGGACTTGCGGCGTCTGGGAGGAGCGGGCTTTAGCGGTAACAGCACAGCGTAATATATATCTGCCTGGTGCGACATTATAGCGCAATTCTAATTTCATTTCTTGAATTTTTAATAGGACTCGCTTATCCTGGAGAAAAGTGACAAGTGGTGCTCACAGAAAATGGATCACATATTAATATGCTGCGTGTGTCTTGGGGACAATAGTGAAGATGCGGATGAGATCATTCAGTGCGATAACTGCGGTATAACCGTGCATGAAGGTAACATCCAGCAGCTGTCTTCTCTTTTAAAGAGGTTCTGAAGGAGATTAAAGGGGTGGCTTGTGATGTCCTATGCTTAGTATATGCCATAGTTAGTTAATCGCGGGAGGGGAACCCACCCTACACCATTCAGGTGTCTATGGGGATGGTAGGATCGCCTCTCCTCTAGGTGTAGAGGATGCCCCCTGTCTATGGTGATGGTAGAACCTCCTCCCCTCTAGGTGTAGAGGATGCCCCCTGTCTATGGTGATGGTAGAACCTCCTCCCCTCTAGGTGTAGAGGATGCCCCCTGTCTATGGTGATGGTAGAATCGCCTCTCCTCTAGGTGTAGAGGATGCCCCCTGTCTATGGTGATGGTAGAACCTCCTCTCCTCTAGGTGTAGAGGATGTCCTATGCCTATGGTGATGGTAGAACCTCCTCTCCTCTAGGTGTAGAGGATGCCCCCTGTCTATGGAGATGGTAGAACCTCCTCTCCTCTAGGTGTAGAGGATGCCCCCTGTCTATGGTGATGGTAGAACCTCCTCTCCTCTAGGTGTAGAGGATGTCCCCTTTCTATAGTGATGGTAGAACCTCCTCTCCTCTAGGTGTAGAGGATGCCCCCTGTCTATGGTGATGGTAGGATCGCCTCTCCTCTAGGTGTAGAGGATGCCCCCTGTTTATGGGGATGGTAGGATCGCCTCTCCTCTAGGTGTAGAGGATGCCCCCTGTTTATGGGGATGGTAGGATCGCCTCTCCTCTAAGCGAATTTGATGCCCCTTGTCCTGGACAGTGGCCAAGGTATAAAAGAACCTTGGAGAGATCCTTGTACGGCCTGGTCAGGTATTTGTGCATTGTAATGAGGTCTCCTCTTAAAGCTGAATAATCCCTAGTTTAGTTTTGCATTGTATTCTAGTTCCCCCATTCCCCTAATAATCCTGGTTGCTCTCCTCTGCACCCGTTCCAGCTCTACTATATCCTTTTTATACACTGGTGCCCAAAACTGTACACAATATTCCATGTGTGGTCTGACCAGCGATTTGTATAAGGGCAAAACTATGTCTCTATCATGAGAATCTATTCCTCTCTTGATACATCCCATGATTTTATTCTCTGTTTCAGCATCCACTAATACCCCCAAGTTTTTTTTCTCCATCAGTTTTACAAAAAAAAAATTAAAACAGTTATCATTTTAGTTTCCATGGCATAACTTTTATCTACATTAAACTTCATCAGCCATTTCTCCTCCCACTCCTCCAGCTTCCACAAATCCCTCTGTAATGTGATGCTATCTGCATCTGTATTAATTACCTTACAGACCTTAATATCATCTACAAATAATGCAACTCTGTGTGATCCTTTTTGAGCTCATTAATAAAAATATTACAAAATGGGGCTTAAATACTGATCCCTTTTGCCCCCACAGATAACTTGCACCCAATCTGAGAAAATGCCATTAATTACAACCCTCTGTTTTCTATCACTAAATCATTTACTTACAGATTTACCCCTAGTCCCAGTAGTCCCTTTGTAAGCCCGGGGGAAAGTACAGGGATAATACACACAGTGATGTCACAGTACAGGGATAATACACACAGTGATGTCACAGTACAGGGATAATACGCACAGTGATGTCACAGTACAGGATAATACACACAGTGATGTCACAGTACAGGGATAATACACACAGTGATGTCACAGTACAGGGATAATACACACAGTGATGTCACAGTACAGGGATAATACACACAGTGATGTCACAGTACAGGGATAATACACACAGTGATGTCTCAGTACAAGGGATAATACACAGTGATGTCACAGTACAGGGATAATACACACAG
>WNYA01000015.1:1027976-1041390 GCA_019512145.1 Engystomops pustulosus
CCAGAGCTGCACTCACTATTCTGCTGGAGGAGTCACTGTGTACATACATGACATTACTTATCCTGTACTGATCCTGAGTTACATCCTGTATTATACCCCAGGGCTGCACTCACTATTCTGCTGCTGGTGCAGTCACTGTGTACATACATAACATTACTTATCATGTACTGATCCTGAGTTACATCCTGTATTATACCCCAGAGCTGCACTCACTATTCTGCTGGAGGAGTCACTGGGGGTCATTTACTAAGGGCCCGATTCGCGTTTTCCCGACGTGTTACCCGAATATTTCCGTTTTGCGCCGATTGTACCTGAATTGCCCCGGGTTTTTGGCGCACGCGATCGGAATTTGGCGCATCGGCGCCGGCATGCGCGCGACGGAAATCGGGGGGGCGTGGCCGAACGAAAACCCGACGTATTCGGAAAAACCGCCGCATTTAAAAAAAAATTGTGTCGCGAAAATTTCACTCACCTTCATCCTGGGTAGGCCGGTGTATTTCGAGGCATTCCAGCGGACTTCAGCGCAGCAGCGCCACCTGGTGGACGGCGGAGGAACTGCATTGATGAATCCCGGCCGGACCCGAATCCAGCGCAGAGAACGCGCCGCTGGATCGCGAACGGACCAGGTAAGTAAATGTGCCCCACTGTGTACATACATGGCATTACTTATCCTGTACTAATCCTGAGTTACATCCTGTATTATACACCAGAGCTGCACTCACTATTCTGCTGCTGGTGCAGTCACTGTGTACATACATGACATTACTTATCCTGTACTGATCCTGAGTTACATCCTGTAAATCTTTTATTTTATATAAAAGTGAAAAACATAACAATAATAAACATAAATAAAGCCATAACTTCTGGCAAAAAAATTACAAAAGAACAAATATAAACGAAAATAAACTTACAAAACCTCCTGGCCCAGCCACACACACACCACACACTCAGCATGAAAACAAACAAAACCTTCACCCAGTCCCACCACCTAATTTTTTTTTTTTTTTTTTTAATATCGAAATACACAGCAAAATACACATAAATAAATAAACAATAAATAAACACAGAAATAACAATGAATATAACGGAAATAACATTAACATTAAATAACAATAAATATAACTAACTAAATCCCACGCCCATCACCCTCCCCCCCCCCCCAGACACTGGTCTAACGTCCAAAGTTCGCGCTATATAGTCCAGACCAGTGCCCAGGATCGTATAGTCCAAGTCCCGTCCACCCCCCTCCCAACCTAACACCCTAACACCAAAACCCCAAAACCAACAACCTATATACACACAAGAACTATAACTACATATAACACAAGATACAAACACATTAAACAAACCAGCATATATCAAAACCACATAAAGCCCAGGTTCGGCACCTGCAAGCCCAACATCACTATAACCTCAGAACACAAAACAAAAATCTACAGTGTCAGCTTCAGCCCAACACCAGGAGCGGAGATGACAGACTAAGGGACACTAAAGGAGAACCCCCTCCAAAGGAGAGAGGCCCTCCCCGTGCCCAGCCTCTCATACTCCAGAGAGCGCACCTTCACCAGGTCACCCAGAATGTTCCTAACCACATCATCCACCGGGAGGATTTTACGCTGCGTCGACACTAAACACCGTGCGTTCCACGTGTGGTACCTGACCACTAGACTAACTAGGAATAACGTGCAGCGGTCCCGGCCACCCAGGCCTCTGAATGCTCCATAGGCCCACTCCGCATAGGAGAGACCGGCCAACCCGGGCCAATGGATGAAAGCGCCCACCCGGTTGTACACCTCTGTGTTAAAGGGGCACTGAAGCAGGAAGTGGTCCATGCTCTCCAGCAGGCCACCGCACTCCTCCCGGGGACAACCCCTTTCCTCAGAGCTCCTACACTTCAGATTGTCCCTCACACACAGCTTTCCATGGAAGCAGCGCCAAGTCACGTCCCAAAACTTCAAGGGGATCCGGATAGAATTCAATAAACTCAAACCCACCCCCAGATCCCGACTTGGGCAATCCCTGAGGGCCAGAGGCTTCTGGAAATGGGTCAACAGAACCCTCTTGTCAAGGAGTTTCCTCGACATGGTCCTGATCTCCCACATTCCCAGACCCCACCGGCGAATCACCTTCAGAACCGGGGTAGCGTAAGCCGGAAGATGCCCATGCGGTGTACGGAGATCCTTCACTCGCCCTCCTGTCTCCCATTCCTGGAAGAAAGGCCGAAACCATCCCCTGCAGGAGTATACCCACGGAGGAGCCCTCTCTTTCCAGAGGTTTGCGATATTGATCTTAAGAAAGGTATTCACTAGGAACACCACAGGGTTGACCATACACAACCCTCCTTGTCTCCTCGTGCGGTAAGTAACCTCCCTCTTGATAAGGTTCAGCCTATTCCCCCATAACAGCTGGAAGAACAGACTGTAGACCCGAGTCCAGAGGGGTTCTGGCAACATGCACACACTGCCCAGATAAATCAGTAACGGGAGCAGGTAAGTTTTGATCAGATTAACCCTTTCTCTGAGGGTCAAAGACCAACCCTTCCACTGGTCCACCTTCTGAGCGGCGATCTTAAGCCTGCCGTCCCAGTTTTGCATGGGGTAATCCCCCTGGCCAAATTCGATGCCGAGAACTTTGGCAGAGTCTTGGGGCCCTGGAAGAGTGTCCGGGAGATCAAAGCCTGGATCCCCCTCTCCCAGCCAGAGACTCTCACACTTATCCCGGTTGATCTTGGACCCAGAAGCCTCTGAGTAGCGGTCAACCTCTGACATCACCCATCGCGCCTCCCCTCTCGAGGACACAAAAACGGTGACATCATCGGCATACGCTACCACCCTTAGAGTGGCTTCCGGTGCCGCCTGGTCCATCCCGACTCCCACCAACGGCCCACGATCAACCCTCCTAAGGAATGGGTCAATCGCGAACACGTATAAGAGTGGGCTCAGAGGACAACCCTGGCGAACACCAGACCCGACCTCAAAAGAGCGGCCAATCCAACCGTTCACAAGCGGGAAACTCTCTGCCCCTGCGTACAAAACCTTTAGCCAATTGACAAACTCCCCCGGCAGGCCATACCTCAGAAGGACAGACCAGAGGTACTCGTGGTCAACCCGATCAAACGCTTTTGCCTGATCCAAGGACAGCAAGTACCCCTTCCAGTTACCAGCCCTGCCCTGCTCCACTGCCTCCCGAACACAGAGCACAGCACTAAATGTACTGCGGCCTGGAACAGAGCAGTGCTGGGTCCCCGAAAGGACCCGGGGCGCAAACTGCACCAGCCGATTAAACAGCACCTTTGCCAAAACCTTTCTGTCCGTATTGAGAAGCGCTATGGGACGCCAGTTCTCAATACGAGATCGGTCCTTACCCTTTGACAGGATGATCAGGGCTGACCTCCTCATTGACTTCGGCAGAGCGCCCGAGGAAAGACACTCATTGAATACCTCAGTCAAGAGGGGAACCAAGGCGTCCTTAAAGGTCTTATAAAACTCAGATGTTAAGCCATCTGGACCTGGCGATTTCTTGAGGGCGAGCCCTTCAATCGCCCGGCTGACTTCCTCTTCCCTGATCATCTCTGTCAAAACATCAAGAGAGGGGTCTACTCCTGGCTCAGGGACAGTTTCAGCCAGGAAAGCCGACATCACATCCCGATCTAGATCCTTCCTGCCCTAGAGGTGTGAGTAGAAGGATCTGATGACCTCCAGAATCCCTGATCTGGTTGAGCTATGGAACTGAATATCGAAGGCTCAGTAGTTGATTACGGGGATGGTCAACACGGGATGGTTGCAATAGTCCAAGTGGTTCAACCGCCCTTAGTGGCCAGCCACAGTCCACTGCACCTTGGCTGGCACAGTGATGCGGACCATTACTGGTGGCTTGTCTACGGAGAAGTGGCCGTGTGCCCCATTACCGTGGGCTTGTTCTATCGCAGAAGGGTGGTGCCGCCCATTAATGGTGATGGTCCTATGGGGAGAAAATAGTTGTGCACCAGTATGGTTGGCTGTCTATCAGAGAAGTGGGCCGTGCAGCAGGATTGGTGGCTGTCTATCGGAGACGTGGCAGTGATTGCACCATTACCGGTGGCTTCTTGTTATCAGAGAAGCTGGCGTGCACCATTTACGGTGGCTTGTCTATCAGGGAAAGTGGGCCGTGCACCAGTACCGGTGGCTTGTCTATCAGGGACTTGGGCCGTGCCACCAGTACTGGTGGCTTGTCTATCAGAGAAGTGGCCGTGCACCAGTATTGGTGGCTTGTCTATCAGAGAAGTGGCTTGTCTATCAGAGACAGGGGCCATTGCCACCAGTATTGGTGGCCGTGTCTATCAGAGAAGGGGCTTGTATATCAGAGAGGGGAGTGCCATGCACATATTGGTGGCTGTCTATCAGAGAAGTGGCCATGCAACCAGTAATGGTGGCTGTCTATCAGAGAATGGTTATCTATCAGAGAATGGCCCATGCACACAGTTATGGTGGATTGTCTCTCAGAGAAAGTGCTTGCTATCAGAGAAGTGGCCGTGCACAGATGGTGGATTGTCTTTTAGAGAAGGTCCGTGAGCCACCATTACTGTGGCTGTCTATCAGAGAAGTGCTTATCTATCCGAGAAGTGGCCATGCACAACCCCACCCACCCCCCATATTGGGTGGCTTGTCTATCAGAGAAGTGTTGTCTATCAGAGAGTGGCCGTCACCAGTATTGGTGCTGTCTATCAGAGAAGTCTGGGTCCCGGCCCTGCCTGCACCAGTACTGGTGGATTGTCTATCAGAGAAGTGCCGGGCACAGTACTGGTGGTGTCTATCAGAGAAGTGGCCGTGCTGCACCAGTACTGGTGGCATTGTTCATCAGAGAAGTGCCGTGCACATACTGTGTTGTATATAAGAGAAGTGGCGTTGCACCAGTACGGTGCTGGATTGTCTATCAGAGAAGATGACGTTGACCAACAGTACTGGTGGCTGTCCTATAAGAGAAGTCGGCGTGCACCATAATTGGGCTTGTCTATCAGAGAAGTGGCCGTGCACCAGTACTGGTGGCTTGTCTATCAGAGAAGTGGCGTGCACAGTACTGGGGTTGTATCCAAAGAGAAGTGCGTGCACCAGTTAATGGTGCTTGTCTATCAGAGAAGTGGGCCGTGCACCAGTACCGGTGGCTTGTCTATCACGAGAAGTGTTCGTGCACCTTACCTCGTGCTTGTCTATCAGAAGTGGCTTGTCTATCAGAGAAGTGGCCATGCACCAGTATTGGTGGCTTGTCTATCAGAGAAGTGGCTTGTCTATCAGAGAAGTGGCCGTGCACCAGTATTGGTGGCTTGTCTATCAGAGAAGTGGCCGTGCACCATTACCGGTGGTTTGTCTATCAGAGAAGCGGCCGTGCACCATTACCGGTGGACTTGTCATCAGGGAAGAGTGCCGTGCCCAGAATACGTGGCTTGTATATCAGGGAATGGGCGTGCACCAGTACTGGTGCTGTTCTCTCAGAGAGTGGCCGTGCCCCGTAATGGGGCTTGTCTATCAGCGAAGTGCCGTTTGCTGCACCATTACTGTGGCGTGTCTATCAGAGAAGTGGTTGTCTATCAGAGAAAGTGGCCATGGCACCAGTATGGGGGCTGTTGTCTATCGAGAAGTAGTTGTCTATCAGAGACCAGTCGGACGTTGCACAGTATTGGGGGATGTCTATCAGAGAAGTGGCAGTGCACATTACCGGTGCTTGTCTATAAGAGAAGCGGGCGTGCACCATTACGTGGCTTGTCTATCAGGGGGAAGTGGCCGTGCACCAGTACCGGTGGATTGCATCACCGGGAAGTGCGCCGTGCCACCAGTACTGGTGTTGTCTATCAGGGAAGTGGCCGTTGCACCAGTACTGGTGGATTGTATATCAGAGAAGTGGCCGTGCACCAGTAAGGGTGAGCTTAGTCTATTTAGAGAAGTGGACAGTGCACCAGTTATGGTTGGTTGTCTATCAGAGAAAAGTGGCGTGCACAAGATACTGGTCGCTTGTTATCAGGAGAAGTGCGCCCTGCACCATTACTTGTGGATTGTCTAGAGAGAAGCGGCTATGCCCATACTGGTGGCTTGTCTATCAGAGGAAGCGTACGTGCAAAATTACTTGTGGATGTCTATCAGAGAAGGGCCGGTTTCACCAGTCACTGGCGGCTTGGCTATAGAGGAAGGTCACGGGGATACCACTTGTGCTTGTCGATCAGAGAGCCGCATGAGTCCAAAGAACCAGTTGTTCATGTTATTGATGTTGGTCAGTCACGATAACATGGCCTGATGAAAGTGATGGTCAGCTTCTGTTTTGACTCTTCCGGACATTTCTAAAAGTAGATGAGCGTTTCCCTGACAGAGACTGTTTCCCATAAAATATCGTTTTGCTCCTTCAAAAGCAGCAGGTTCTAGCAAACTCGACTTAAAGGAGGTCCCGCTCTCAGATGTTGTGTGAAATCCGCTCTGGTAAGCGCAAGATTCTTATTTTTTGCGTAGGAATGCCCCAGAATTCCTTTCTGTGAAGATCCGCGATTTGCAGGACGGGAGTGGTATCAGCTGCGACGCCAGGGATGTGCACGAGCGACCTTTCAGTGACTTGTGCCCCAGACCCAGAAGGAAGGCTTGCTCTCCGAAGACGCGCCGAAGAGGTAAATTACAAGACGTTATTCTTTTGAAGATTTCTGAAGAAACTGTTAAAGCGAAGCAGAAAAAGTATAAGGTAACACGGCCAGATCCTGATAAATATTAAGCGCGATGTAGACGGGAGGAGAGCAGGGCTGGTAAGTGTGCTGGACCTGTGATGGAGATGAAGCGATCTCATTCAGACATTAGGAAGTTGAATGGGAGACGTTACTTAAGGCCTGGAAGGGGGTTTTGTACAGGAAAGAGCTGTGTGATTGGGAGATATTGTGCAAAGAAATTCCATGGCTTAATATATAAATTCTCAATACGAGGCCCCTTTTCTACGTCTCCATCCTCGGTTGTGCATATAGGCAATTATAGATATGAATCTGTGTGGTTTGGGCTACTTCTTCACTTGTTGCAGATCCTCATGGTGTTTTTCTGTACTTTACTTCTTGTTTAGTGCCCCCTACTAAGGATTGTTTTTTTTCCTTTCTTTTCATGGAATTTCGGCTACTGATCTATCTATTTTGTAGAGAATAAATAGGACTCTGATTGACAGTGTCTCACCTGTTTATCTGATTTGTTTCTCTTCATCCTCTTTGTCACCTTCACAACCTTCTTTACACCGCCTGTAGTTGCACCACTTTATTTCTTGCCCTTTACTATTACTTTCCCTACTGTCTGCACCACCTTCCCCCATCCCCCCTGTGATTGGCCCCACCTTCCTCCTCATCCTCCATCCATGTGGGTTTGCCCGCCCTTCTTCACCCTTGTGGTTGCCCCCACACTTCCTTCCACTCGTGGGTGTTGCCCGACCCTCCTCTTCTCCACCTGGGGGGTTGACCCCCCCCAAACCTTCTCTATCACCTTGGGGTTGCCCCACCTTCTCTCCACCTGGTGGCTTGCCCCACCTCTCTCCACCTTGGGGTTGCCCACTTTCTTCCTTCCTCCCCTGGTGGTTTGCCCCCTTCTTCTCTTCGTCCTCCTGGGGCTGCCCCCTTCTCCTCCCTTCCCCCTTCTTCTCCCGGGGTTTGCCCCACCTTTCGCCTCCTCCCCGGTGTGCCCCGACTTCCTCATCCTCCCCGGGGTTGCCCCACCTGCTGCTGCTCCCCGGGTTGCCCCACCTGCTCTCCTCCCCGGGGTTTGCCCCACCTCTCTTCTCCTCTCCCCTGGTTGGTTGCCCCCTTCGTCCTCCCGGGGTTCCCCACTTCTCTCCTCCCGGGGTTGTTCCTCCCCCCCTTCTCCTCCCCGCCGGGTTTCCCCAACCTTCTCTCTCTCCTCCAGGCCGTTTCCACTTTCTCTCCTCCCGGGTTGCCCCACTTTTCTCCCTCCCGCTGGGTTTGCCCCACTCTCTACTCCTCCCCCCGGCGGGTTGCCCCCACCAATTCTCTCCTCTCCGGTCCCCGGTTGCCCCCACCTTTCTCTCCCGTTTCCCATTCTCCCCGGGGTTGGCCCAACTTTCTCCTCCCCGGGGTATTCCTCACCTTCGACTCCTCCCCGGGGTGCCCCACTTCGCCCTCCTTCCCACCCCGCCCGGGGTTGCCCACCTTCGCTCTCCAGTCGCTTGCCCCACCTGCTCAGTGGCAACATTCGCTCCCCGGGGTTGCCCTCGACATTTCCCCCTTCCCATAGGTTTGCCCCCGCCTTTGACAGGTGACATACAGCGCTGGTTCCTTGGTGGGTGTCCTGAGGTAGAAGGACAATGCCTTACACCTGTTAATGATTTAGCGAGAACAGAGGGATAATGGATTCTCTTTATCCTTTCGCGCAGGGAATCGCAGAATCCGTTTCTTCGCTTACTTTTGGGGCGGTGGGGGGGGGGGGGGGGGGGTGGGGTGGGGGGGGGGTGGCACCGCGCGGCCGGAGGGGCCCCGTTTGCGGGAGGGGCGGGGGGAGGGGTGGGGATAACGCGGGGGGCAGGGTGCGGGGGACGTCGTGGGCCGGAGGGGGTGGGGGTGGGGGGGGTGGGGTGACGTCTCGGGGGGGCGGTGGGGGGGGGCGGGTGGGGATACGCGGAGCCGGCCGGGCGCCCTAGGGGACGCGGGGCGGGGGTGGGCGGGGGGCGCGGGCGGCGGGGTGACACGGCGGGCGATGGCGTCGGCGGGCGGGGGGGCGTGGGGGGTGTGTGGAGGGGTGGTGCGGACGGGGCGGGGGGGGGGGGGCGGGGTTGCGGGGGGGGGGAGGCGGGGGGCGGCAGGGGGGACACGGGGGGGGGGGGAGGTGGGGGGGGGCGGGTGGCGGGGGGCGCGGGGCGGGGGCGCGGCGGGGGGGGGGCGTTCGGCACGATGGAGTGCGGTGCGGGGGGGAGGGCGGCAAGGACCGGGGGCGGGCGTCGGGCGGCGGGGTCCCGCGCGGGCAGGGGCGTGGTTAGAGACCGCGGGGTGCGGTGGGGGGGGGGGTAGACGAGCGGGTTTGTTGGGCGGGACCGGGAAGGAAGCGCGGAGGGGGGGTGGCGTCGGCGGTGCGGGTCGGGGGGTGTGGGGGGTTGGGGGGGACCTAGCACGGGGGCAGTTGGGGGGGGGGGGAGCGTTGGCTGAGGGCGATTGCGGGAGGCGTCCCGCCCGGCGTTGGGGGGTGGGGGGGTGGAGGGGGGGTGGGTGGGTGAACGGCGTCCGTGGAGCCGGGCGGGAGGATCCCGGGGCGGAGGTGGGGGGTGGGGGGGGCCTGGGCGGCGGGGGGGGGGGGGGGGGGGGGTGGGGGGGCAGGCGGGGGAGGGGTGGCGGGAGCTGGGGGGGGGTGGGCCGGGGTGTGGTGGGGGGGGTGGCGTTTGGTGGGGGGTGGGGGGTTGGGGGGGCGGGGGGGGGGTCGGGGGCGCCGGTGGGGCATGGCGCCTGGGTCGATGGGTGGGGGGGGGGGGGGGCTTGTGCGTGGGGGGGGGGGCGTGGCGCTGCGGGGGGGGGGGGGGGGAGGGATGGGGGCGGTGGGGAGACGGGGTGCTGTGGAAGGGGGGGGGTGGGGGTGGGGGTCTGGGGGCGGTGGGTGGGGGGGGGCGGCGTGTCGGGGGTGGGTGGTTTAAGAAGCACGCTGCTCGGTCGATAGGAGAAATTGGAAAGGAAAACTACCTGGCGATTCATCCTACTGCAAGATGTCCCCTGAGGGAGCGAGAAAGCACTGACACCGGAAGCTCCGGTAGGTACTGCACAGCGTATGTTGTAACTCCAACATAAGGTCACTGCCCTCACTGGGGAACAGAGGTCACACTTTCATCAATCCCGATCTATTTTAATGGGAGCGAATATATGTCTCGATAAGATTACAAAGGCTTCTTTATACCCCTGCAACGTCAAGTCTCAGAGAGGCCATGACAACCCTTCATTAGAAGGCTGGTGCCCAGTGTCTGCCCACAAAGGATAGGATATGGTGTCCCTGGACACCCAACCTTCCCATCATAGTTATAAGTTGTCATATCTTTAACTAACAAAAAAAACTAATTACTATTATTATTGATTCCTGGTTATACTGCAGAGCGGCACTCACTATTCTGATGATGGTGCAGTAACTTGTAATACATGACATTACTTTCCTGTGATGATCCTGGGTACATCCTGTATTATACCCCAGAGTGCACTCCATATTAGCGTGGAGCAGTCACTGTGTAATACATGACAGTACTTATCCTGTAATGACCTGAGTACAATCCTGTATTATACCCAGAGATGCACTCACTATTCTGATGTGGGGCAGCAGTGACATACATGACATACTTTCTTACTGATCCTGCAGTACAGCCTGTATTATACCCCCGGGCTGCACTCACTATTTCTGCTGCTGGTGCAGTCAACTGTGTACATTACATAGACAGTACGTATCCGGTACTGATCATGAGTTACATCCGTATTATACCCCAGAGCATGACACTCAATTTGCTGCTTGTGCAGTAACTTTCCTTGTGTAAATACATTGACATTACTTATCCTGTACTGATCCTGAGTTACATCCTGTATTATACCCCAGGGCTGCACTCACTATTCTGCTGCTGGTGTAGTCACTGTGTACATACATGACATTACTTATCCTGTACTGATCCTGAGTTACATTCTGTATTATACTCCAGAGCTGCACTCACTATTCTGCTGCTGGTGCAGTCACTGTGTACATACATGACATTACTTATCCTGTACTGATCCTGAGTTACATCCTGTATTATACCCCAGAGCTGCACTCACTATTCTGCTGCTGGTGTTCTCTGTGTACATGACATGATTTATCCTGTACTGTTTGTGATTCCTCTATAATGACAGCCTGTAATCCGCTGCTGGTTTCTTAGGGAACCGTTTCTGTATCTCTTCAGGCTCGGATCTCCACCAGGCTCCAGCAGTACAGAGTAAAGTCAGAACTGGCCCGTAATACCAGACCCCAAGCTTGGGTCCCAAGAGAGAAGCTTCCGCGTCCGCTCACCAGCAGCGCCTCCGCCATACGGAAACTAATGCGTAAAGCGGAGCTGATGGGGATCAGCACGGACATCTTCCCCGTGGATAACTCGGAGACCAGCTCCAGCGTGGACGGGAGAAGGAAGCACAAGCAGCCGGCTCTCACCGCAGACTTTGTCAACTACTATCTGGGTGAGTCGTCTGGCGTCCCGCCCTGCGCCGCTCGTTCAGATGTCATTACAATGTGTCCTTTGTGTCAAGGTGACATGTTAGTAGCAATTGACAACAAGCAGTGATCCTGAAAATGGTGCCATCCTTAAAGGGTTATTCTATTTTCCAGCATTACTCAGTAATTCATCAGACTAGTCGTCACCATGCACAGTCCATAGGACTGACGGGAAGACCCTAGAACAGCGGGAATGTCTGACCTTCCCTTCATGGAGAACACGAGGCCCCACGGATAATTAGTGGCACATTTTGGCATACGTCTGTTCCTGTGCCAAAATGTGTAACTCTTGAATCATTTGCACCCCCTCCTGCGCTTTCCTGACAAGTCTATGTCCTTGGCAGCAGAGATTAGGGGCTTTAGACGCCCGTTCTGTGGCCTGTGATCTTCTCACTTAATTTGTGACCAGGTCACGAGCTCCATAGACTTCTATGTCTCCTGGTCATGATGCGGTGGGCACACAATGTGTCACCATATTGTGACCACACTGGGTGGCTTCTCGTCTTCCTATGGAGGGTGGCGGGGTGAGGAGTGCTCCAGTTATTGTTTGTGATAGATAGGACATAGATGGATATCAGATTGCCCCTGGTGATAGCGTCTCGTTCTTCCTGTATATAACATGCGGTGATCACATCTCTTCCACCAGAGAGGAACATGCGGATGATGCAGCTGCAGGAGAACATGTCCGAGCAGAAGAACATCAAAGACAAGTTGGAGAACGAGCAGGAGAAGCTCCACATTGAGTATAACAAGGTTTGTAGCGCGTCTCCTCACTGGTCTGATATTATTGGCCGCTGTGATTTATGTCCAGCTGCTGTTGAAAGATTATTTTGTGCTATCCCTCAGAAATCTGCTGCATCAGCGGTTTTACAATGACAAGTCTCCAACTCATAGGGGTCCTCCAGGAACTCACCAGTCTGATACTGGTTGTACGTAGATACTAGATATAGATATATTGATAAGATTATAGATTGATATCCCATAGATTAGGGATTGGAATGTAGATATGATGTAGATGACAGATAAGAGATAGAAAAGATGATAGATATGAGACTGATGATCGATATCTGTGTGTATATGTATTGCAATGTTTGTCTATTGAAGATCTGACCAGCTATGAGCCAGTAGATGAAGGGTGTATTGCGCCTTAGCTGTATGATTATTCTAGAAAGGATTGGCATTGCTTGTCATACATGTCCAGAACTTACAAGGAGTGATACGAGCATTTTCTATTTCTCTTGTAGCTCTGCGAAGCTCTGGATGATTTGCAGAACGTCAGTAGCAACTTGCGGAACGAAGGGCAGAGCCTGTGGGTTATGATGTGCAAAGTCACCAGCCAGGTAGGTGTTGTGTTTGTGGGACCGTTCTATCCGAGGACCTGGTGGGTTGCTTTGATCTAAGGAGTTTGATTAGTCACAGAGGGACCATCAACCCCCCCTGATGACCCCCTGACCACTGCTGGCTATGATAGAAGTGGGAGGAAACAGGACATGGCAGCTGCTTGCTGTGTAGGGGGGTTGTATAGTCCACAGAGGGTAGACGCCCATGCGACCCTGACCACTGCTGGCTATGAAGAAAGGTGTCAGGAACAGGACATGGCGCTAGCGCTGTGTATGGGGGCTGTAGTCACAGAGGGTCGAGCGCACCAATGCTGACCCCTGACCACTGCTGGATATGATAGAAATGTGTCACGACCCACAGGACATGCAGCTCACTGTGTGGGGATTGGCGTGGTGTGGGTAGTCACACAAAAGGGGTCAGTAAGCACCACGCTGGCCCTGGACGCACTGTGTTTTTGCTGCTGGTATGATAGAATGTCGGACACACAGGAATGGCAGATCGCTGTGTAGGGGGGTGTAGTCCAGAGGGGTCAGGAGCTCCATGTGACCCTGACCACTGCTGGCTATTATAGAAAGGTTATGTCAGAACAGGACTGGCAGATCGCTGTTAGGGGGGTGTAGATCACAAGGGTCAAGCGCCACTGCGGACCCCTGACCATTTTCTGCTGGCTATGATAGAAAGGTGTCCGGACACACAGGACAGGCAGCTCGCGTGTATGGAGGTGTAGTCACAGAGGGTAGAAGCACCATCTGACCTGACACGCTGAGCATGATGAAAGGTGTCAGGACACACGGAATACGGCCAGCTCCGTGTGTATGGGGGTGTAGTCACAGAGGGGTTCAGAGCTCCCTGCTGACCCGGCGACTGGGCATAGA
>WNYA01000015.1:1042512-1057278 GCA_019512145.1 Engystomops pustulosus
GGTGTCAGGACACACAGGACATGGCAGCTCGCTGTGTATGGGGGGTGAAGTCACAGAGGGGTCAGAGCACCCATGCTGACCCCTGACCACTGCTGGCTATGATAGAAAGGTGTCAGGACACACAGGACATGGCAGCTCGCTGTGTATGGGGGGTGTAGTCACAGAGGGGTCAGAAAACACTTGCTGACCCCTGACCACTGCTGGCTATGATAGAAAGGTGTCAGGACACACAAGACATGGCAGCTCACTGTGTATGGGGGGTGTAGTCACAGAGGGGTCAGGGCGCCCATGCTGACCCCTGACCACTGCTGGCTATGATAGAAAGATGTCAGGACACACAGGACATGGCAGCTCGCTGTGTATGGGGGGTGTAATCACATAGAGGTCAGAGCGCCCATGCTGAATCCTGACCAATGCTGGCTATGATAGAAATGTGTCAGGACATACAGGACATGGCAGCTCGCTGTGTATGGGGGGTGTAGTCACAGAGGGGTCAGAGCTTTCATGCTGACCCCTGCTGGCTATGATAGAAAGGTGTCAGGACACACAGGACATGGCAGCTCGCTGTGTATGGGGGGTGTAGTAACAGAGGGGTCAGAGCGCCCATGCTGACCCCTGACCACTGCTGGCTATGATAGAAAGGTGTCAGGACACACAGGACATGGCAGCTCGCTGTGTATGGGGGAGTGTAGTCACAGAGGGGTCAGAGCGCCCATGCTGACCCCTGACCACTGCTGGCTATGATAGAAAGGTGTCAGGACACACAGGACATGGCAGCCTGGCTGTGTCTGGGGGTGTGTCACAGAGGGGTCAGAGCACCCCATGCTGACGCCCTGACCACTGCTGGCTATGATAGAAATTGTCAGGACACACAGGACTGGCAGCGCGCCTGTGTATGGGGGTGTGTCACAGAGAGGTTAGAGCACCCATTCTGACCCCTGACCACTGCGGCTATGAGAGCAAGGTGTCAGGACACCGGACATGCAGCTGGCTGTGTATGGTGGTGTATCACAGAGGGGTCAGAGCACCCATGCTGACCTCCGACCACTGCTGGCTATGATAGAAGGTGTCATGACACAGGACATGAAGCTCGCTGTGTATGGGGGTGTAATCAACAGAGGGGGTCATAGTGCCCTTGCTGACCCCTTAACCACTGCTGGCTATGATAGAAGGTGTCAGGACACACAGGACATGGCCAGCTCGCTTGTGTATGGAGGGTTTTGTATCCACAGAGGGGTTCAGAGCACCCTTCTGACAAACCTACCAATGCTGGCTATGATAGAAAGGTGTCAGGACAACCCTGACATGGCAGCTGGCTGTATGGGGGGTGTAGTCACAGAGTGTCAGATCACCCATGCTGATCCCTGACCCCTGCTGGCTATGATAGAAAGTGTCAGGACACAGGACATGGCAAGCTCGCTGTGTACTGGGGGGTGTATCACATAGGGGTCAAGAGCGCCCATCCTGACCCCTGACCACTGCTGGCTATGATAAGAAAGGCGTCAGGACACGGACTGGCAGCTGCGCTGTGTATGGGGGGTGTAGTCACAGAGGGGTCAGAGCCCCATGCTGACCCTGACCACTGCTGGCTATGATAGAAGGTTTCAAGCACAGGACACATTGCAAGCTCGCTTTGTAGGTGGGGGTGTAGTCACAGAGGGTTCAGAGCGCCCATCGCTGACCCCTGACCACGCTGGCTATGATAGAAAGTTGTCATGACAACAGGACAATTGCAGCTCGCTGTGTATGGGGGGGTGTGCACAGAGGGGTCAGAGCATCCGTGCTGACCCCCTACCACTGCTGTTTATGATAGCAAGGTGTCGTACACACAGGACAATGTCAACTGGCTGTTATGGGGGGTGTACAAGAGGGGTCAGAGCACCCATGCTGACCCCTGGACCACCTGCTGGCTATGATAGAAAGGTTTCAGGACACAACCCCAGGACATGGCAGCTCGCTGTGTATGGGGGGTGTAGTCACAGAGGGGTCAGAGCGCCATGCCTGACCCTTGAACCCCTGCTGGCTATGTAGAAAGGTGGTCGAACAGGACCAATGCAGCTCCCTGTTTATGGGGGGTGTAGTGTCGCACAGAGGGGTCAGAGCACCCATGCTGACCCTTGACCACTGTTGGCCTATGATATAAAGGTGTCAAGACACAGGAACATGGCACTCGCTGTGTTTGGGGGTGTAGCCACAGAGGGGTCGAGCGTCCCATGCTGACGCCCTGACCACTGCTGTCATGATAGAAAGGTGTCAGAACACACGACATGGCAGCTCGCTGTGTATGGGGTTGTATCACCGAGGGTTCCAGAGCGCCCATTCTGACCCCTGACCACTGCTGCTATTAAGAAAGTGTCAGGACACAGGACATGGGGCAGCTCGCTTTGTATGGGGGGGTGTAGTCACAGAGGGGTCCAGGCACCCATGCTGACCCCTGAACCACTGCTGGTATGATAGAAAGGTGACAGGACACCAGGACCTGGCAGCTCCCAGGGGGTGTTATGGGGGGTTTAGTCCAGAGGGGTTCAAGGCGCCCATCTGACCCCTGACCACTGCTGGCTATGATAATAAAGGTTCCATGACACACAGGACATGGCAGCTCGTGTGTATGGGGGGTGTAGTCCCAGAGTGTTCAGAGCGCCCATGCTGACCCCTGACCACTGCCTGGCTATGATAAAAGGGGTCAGGACCACAGGACATGGCAAGCTCCTGTGTATGGGGGGTGTAGTCACAGAGGGGTCGAGCCGCCCATGGCTGACCCCTGCCACACTGCTGCTATGATAGAAGTTGTCAGGACACACAGGACATGGCAGTTCCCGTGTAGGGGGGTGTAGTTCACGAGAGGTCAGAGCTCCCATGCTGACCCCTGACCACTGCTGGCTATGATAGAAGGGGTCCTGACCCAGACATGGCAGCTCGCTGTTGTATGGGGGGTGTAGTACAGAGGGGTCATGCGCCCATGCTGAACCCCCTGACCACTGCTGGCTATGATTAGAAAGGCGTCAGGACAACACAGGGACATGGCAGCTCGCTGTGTATGGGGGGTGTATCCACAGAAGTGGTCATAAGCGCCCATGCTGACCCCTGACCACTGCTGGCATGATAGAAAGGTGTCAGGACACACAGGACATGGGCAGCTCCCTGTGTATGGGGGGTGTAGTCACAAGGGGTCAGATCGTCCCATTGCTGACCCCTGACCATGGCTGCTATGATAGAAGGTGTCGGACCACGGACAATTGCCACTCCCTTTGTATGGGGGTGTATTCACAGATGTCATAGCGCCATGCTGACCCCCTTACCATGCGTTGGCTATGATAGAAGGTGTCATGACACACAGGACATGGCCGCTTCGCTGTGTCTGGGGGTGTAGTCCATAGAGGTCAGAGCCCCCATGCGACCCCTGACCACTGCTGGCTACTATAGAAGGTGTCGGACACAACAGGACATGGCAGCTCGCTGTGTATGGGGGTTGTAGTCACAGAGGGGTCAAGCACCCATGCTGACCCCTGACCACTGGCTGGCTATGAATAGAAAGTGTCAGGACACAACAGGACATGGCAGCTCGCTGTGTATGGGGGTGTAGTCACAGAGGGGTCAGAGCTCCCATGTCTGACCCCTGACCACTTGCAGGGTATGATAGAAAGGTGTCAGAAACACCGGACATTGCAGCTCGCTGTGTATGGGGGTGTTAGTCACAGAGGGTCGAAGCGCCCATGCTGACCCCTGTCACCACTGGCCTGGCTATGATAAACGTGTCAGGACACACAGGAATGGCAGCTCGCTGTGTATGGGAGGTGGTGTCACAGAGTGGTCTGAGCGCCCATGCTGACCCCTGACCACTGCTGGCTATGATAGAAAGGTGTCAGGACACACAGGACCTGGGAGCTCGCTGTGTATGGGGGATGTGTCACAGCGTGGTCAGAGCCCATGCTGACCCCTGACCACTGTCTGGCTATGATAGAAAGGTGTCAGGAACACACAGGACATGGGACTCGCTGTGTATGTGGGTATGTAGTCACAGAGGGGTCAGAGCACCCATGCTGACCCCTGACCACTGCTGCTATGATAGAAAGGTTGTCAGGACAACACAGGACAATGGCGCTCGCTTGTATGGGGTGTTTATCACAGAGAGGTCAGATCACCCATGCTGACCCCTGACACTGCTGCTTGATAGAAGGGTCAAGGACACAACAGTAACATGCAGCTGTTTGTGTATGGGGGGTGTAGTCCACATAGGGGTCAGAGCACCCAGGCTGACCCCTTGACCACTGCGGGCTATAATGAAAGGTTGTTCAGGAACACACAGACATGGCAGCTCGCTGTGTATGGGGGTGTAGTCCACCGAGGGGTCATAGCAACCCATGTTAACCCCTGACCACTGCTGGCTATTGAAATAGAAAGGTGTCAGGACACACAGGACATGGCAGCTCGCTGTTTTGGGGATGTAGTCACCGAGGGTCAAGGGGATCAACCCGTATGCTGACCCCTGACCACTGCTGGCTATGATAGAAACGGTGTCAGGACACAGGACATGGCAGCTCGTCTGTGTATGGGGGGTGTAGTTCACAGATGGGGTCAGAGCGCCCATCTACCCCTGACCACTGCTGGCTATGAGAGAAAGGTGTCCAGGACACACAGGACATGGCATCTCTCGCTGTGTATGGGGGGTGGTAAGTCACAAAGAGGTCAAGAGCACCCATGCTGACCCCTGACCACTGCTGGCTATGATCGAAGGTGTCAGGACACCCAGACCTGGCAGCTCGCTGTGTATGGGGGGTGTAAGTCACAGAGGGGTCAGACACAACATGCTGACCCCTGACCACTCTGGCTATGATAACTTTGTCAGGACACACCGGACATGCAGCTCGGCTGTGTATGGGGGTGCAGAGTCACAGAGGGGTCAGAAGAGCGCCCATGCTGACCCCTGACCACTGCTGGCTTGATAGAAAGGTTCAGGACACACAGGACATGGCAGCTCGCTGTGTATGGGGATTAGTCACCTAGGGGTCAGAGCGCCCATGCGGCCCCTGACCACTGCTGGCTATGATAGAAAGGTGTCCAGACACACGGGCATGGCAGCTCGCTGTTTAGGGGGGATGTAGTAAGAGGGGTCAGAGCCCCCCATGCTGACCCCTGACACACTGCTGCTATAATAGAAAGGTGTCAGACACACATTACATGGGCATCTCGCTGTGTCTGGGGGATGTAGTCACAGAGAGGTCAGAGCACCCATGCTGACCCCTGACCACTGCTGGCTATGATAGAAAGGCGTCAGGACACACAGGACATGGCAGCTCACTGTGTATGGGGAGTGTAGTCAGAGATTTTGTGTGTTTGTGGATATGCTATACATGAAATGCAGAGTGTGAAAATAGCCCAAAAATGTTGTTTCCCTGTCTGTGGCCTCCCTGTCTGTGGTCTTCCTGTCAGTGGCCTCCCTGTCTGTGGCCTCCCTGGGGGGGTGGGTCATTGCCTTCCGGTCTGGCGGCCTCCCTTTCTTTCTGTTGCCTCCCTGTCTGTGGTCTTCCTGCTGGTGAAAATCTGACCCCTCCCTGTCTGTGGCCTCCCTGTCAGTGGTCTTCCTGTCTGTGGTCTTCCTTCTGTGGCCTCCCTGTCTGTGGCCTCCCTGTCTGTGGTCTTCCTGTCAGTGGTCTTCCTGCTGTGGCCTCCCTGTCTGTGGCCTCCCTTTCAGTGGTCTTCCTGTCTGTGGTCTTCCTGTCTGTGGTCTTCCTGTCTGTGGCCTCCCTGTCTGTGGTCTTCCTGCTGTGGCCTCCCTGTCTGTGGTCTTCCTGCTGTGGCCTCCCTGTCTGTGGCCTCCCTGTCAGTGGCCTTCCTGTCCGTGATCTTCCTGCTGTGTCTATCCTTTCTCTCATATTGTATTCTTTGTAGTAAAATCCATGTGTGATAATGGCCGACCCCTCCTATATCCATGGCTTCTGCACGGAGCGGAGATGAGGATGTGTCCTAGAGGTCCGGTCCTGACAATCGGCACGTGTCACCCAGGATATCGGGTCATCAGGTAATGGAAAGTCATGTATCCCGCATCAGATGAACCCTCAGCAAACGGGTGCACACATCACATCCATGACTTGTGTGTTTATTCTTGTAGGCCGTGTCGTCACCTGGATTCTGTGGCTCTATGTTGTATGGACTGCCAGCCATTCTTACCCCACTAAGCATGCTGGAGCTAGACTGGGAGCATCTGGAAGCCAACCAGGACAACTTCCACGCCCTGTGTCACAGCCTCATGTGGGGGAGCTTCCCCAGATGTGTTCCACCACTATGCGTGTCCGACCAGCACGTTCCACCTCTATACCGTCAATCCATCACGTTCCACCTCTATACCGTCAATCCATCACGTTCCACCTCTATAACTGTCTCCATCACTTTTCCACCTCGATAGATAACGTCCATCCATCACGTTCCCACCTCTATAACCGTCCATCCATCGCGTCCACCCTATACCGTCAATCCATCACGTTCCACCTCTATAATCTGGTCCCCTCCATCGCTTCCACCTCTATACCGTCATGCCATACTTCCACCTCTATAATAAAATACCGTCCCTCCATCGCGTTCCTCCTCTATATCCGTCAATCCAGCACGTTCCACCTCTATACTGTCCATCCCATCGCGTTCCACCTCTATAACATAATAAATACCGTCCATCCATCGCGTTCCACCTCTATACCCGTCCATCCCATCACTGTCCACCTCTATGCGTTCATTCACGCGTTCCTCCTCTTACCGTGCCATCATCGCGTTGCACCTCTATACTGTCCATCTATTCACGTTTCCACCTCTATACTGTCCACCCCAATGCGCGTTCCACCTCATACTGTCCACCCATTCGCGTTCCACCTCTATAACCGTCCATGCCATCGTGTTGCACCTCTCACGTCCATTCTACAATCTACGTTCCACCTCTATAAATAACCGTCCAGCCATCTGCGTTCCACCTCTAATACCGTCCATCCCCTCACGTTCCCCTCTATACCGGTCATCCATCACTTTCCACCTCTATAAACCGCCACCCATCGCGTTCCACCTCTATCCCCGTCCATCCATCACGTTCCTCCTCTATACCGTCCATCCATCACATTCCACTCTATACCAAAAACGTCCACCCATCGCGTTCCTCCTCTATAAACCGTCAATCCAGTCACGTTCCCACCTCTATACTGTCCATCCCGCGTTTCCACCTCTATACCGTCCACCCATCGCGTTCCCCTCTATAAGAACCGTCCATCACCCGTTCCCACCTCTATGCCTTCCTCCACGCGTTCCACCTCTATACCGTCCATCCATCGCGTTGCAAAAAAGCAACCTCTATCCGTCCCATCTATCACGGTTCCAATCCAATTCCACCTCTATAACTGTCCATCTAATCACGTTCCACCCTCTTCTGCCCCCCATCGCAAGTGACCTGTTCTTATGAGACATCACATGGGCGGCCAGGTCCATATGTGTGAATTACATGGGGTGGAGATGGCACCAGGCTCTATTATGCCAGTGTGATGCTCATTGTTCCCCTGGGATCCTCATGTCCTGGCATCATGTGGATGTTACTGGGACTGGTGGCACCTACCTACACCTTACACTCATGTGGATGTTACTGGGACTGGTGGCACCTACCTACACCTTACACCAAGTACTTTTGAGAGTAGAGGTGACTGGAAAGTTCTCACTTATTTTTGCTCATAAACTTAATTTACTCTGCACCTGAGTGTCAGGGACGGAGCCGCTGCCCGGATAACGCGTTGCTGTAACTCATCGGGTTATAGGTCGTAAATCCCAACATTTACAAGATCCTCTCCATCACTGCGCCGTTTCCCGTCCCGACCCTTCTGACATTTTTGTTGTCTCCTCCATTTCTTCTCCGCTGCCAGCATTGCGCCATTGCTGTAATCTATCACGCTTAATCTTGTGAAGCCGCGCGTCGGTTCTCCTCTTTAATATACGATTATAACCCGGGCTTTACCGCGGCGCCGCTGCCTTCTGATGTTGACAGAGAACAGCGTGTCGTCGCTGAGATTAGGGATTCTCTTTAAACTCGTGGAGTGGCAGCGGTTGCGGTGCACGGATTCATTCTGTCTGTAGTCGTGGAGGAATCAAAGAGGCGCTGCAGCATGTTTGAAGTTTTATTTGCTGGGGTCTGCACTTGGGGGGGTTAATGATACACGAATAATTGTAACAAGTTGCAGAGCGTGAATACAATTGTAGCAAAGTTATGAGAACAAGTATCAGGCAGTGATTGTGCTGGCCATATCCATTGTTGTAGTGCACTATCATAACTGATGTAAGTGAATGTGGCCACAAATGGGAAGGTTTCCATTCACTGACATTGAACTTATGTTAAAGGGAATCTGTCAGCAGTTTTTTTTACCAGTCAGTATTAGGGAGAGCGGTTTCATCACACATTTGTGTATGGATCCTCTAAGCTGTCTGTATTAAATTGCTCCAAAGCCACTGCTCTGAGTCACTGCTGTAGTATTCTACAAGAAACTTACTTCAGCTTTCACTCAGAGCATATGCGAGAGCTTGTGGAATTGCTCATCTGCCAGAATTTGGAGCTTGTCACTATTTTTATGACATTATAATCTGAAAAGGTCTGTGATTATCTTACAGGGGCGACCTGTATACTAGGGGCAATTCTGTGTTTTGTATGCAGGGGGTTATGAATATAATATATAGTGGTTTAGAGTCTATATAAATGAGATGTCTGAGGTCTGTATACTGTAAAGCTATGGATATAGGGGGCTGTGGTTTGTATAAGGGTAGTGATGGTATGAGGTTTGCAAAGGGGTCTAGTCTGGGGTCTGTATTCAGGTGTTTGTAAGAGGAGGGCTTTTATACAGGGGGTTCTGGCCTACTGATTTGAATACAGAGGAGCATTAGGCCTGTATACAGGAGTGGAGTTGTCTGTATACAGTAGAGTTATAAGGGGCTGTGGTTTGTATTCATTGAAGTTCTGGTATATCTGCTCTGTTGTGGAATGACAGTCTGTATAATAGGAGTTCTGGTCTAAAGATCTGTATATAGTGGGGGATGAGTCTGGGGTCTCCATACAGGTGGATTCTGTATTCCATGGGAGGTCTGGCCATATACACAGGGAGGTTCTGGACTGTGGGTCTGTATATTAGGGTATTTGTTTTGTTCTGAAGATCTATATGAAGAGGGGATCTGGGGTTTGTATATGGTAGGGTTCAGTTCTGAACATCAGTGTATACAGGGGTTTGTTAGATAAAGGTCTTTATAGAGGGGTCTGGGGTCTGTGTACAGAATGCACTGATCTGAATGTCTACGTACAGGGGGTTCTGGTCTTAAGGTCTGTGTATAGACAGGTCCAAGTTTAGGTTCTCTATCAAGCAGGATCTGTACCTTTATTCAGCCTGTCTTTACTTATTTTGGGGTCTATTGAAGGGGTGTGATGTAAATCTTTGTGGTGTATACTCTGTAATACAGGCACATACAATAACATGTCCTTTCTCACAGATCCCCCTCCTCAGACCTGTTGACGGTTGATCCGAAGTAATTGAGGACAGGAATACACAGGTTTAACCCTATATACTCTATGTCTATATCCTGTATCAGATGTCGCCGAGCACTTCCCCTTTAATCGCCCGCTCTCCATGCTCCAGTCATTCCCAGGGAATAGGAGGAGAAGCTCCGGCTCCTTCTTCTATTTCCTGTTTTTCCGCCTTTCTACCTGCAGCCGCTGTTACCTTTGGGCTCAACGTCACTTTGTGCACTTTGTTACTTTTAAATAAAGCTTGAAGGGAAAAAAAAAGAGGAGCCCTGACCCAAAGTGCAGCAGCTGCCACAATCTGGGAGTGATTGGAGATTTGCTGGGAGTGAGGTATGTGCCCAGCCCTGGCACCGTGCTGCCCCCCTCGCCCGGCCAGGTGCAGCCCCCTCTGCTGTCAGGTGACCCCTCCACACCCTGCTCTCCTGGGAAACTACAGCTTAGATACTGCAGACGAGCTGTACCCAAGCTGTAGCTCTGGTGCAGTGTACAAGGAATCACTTCCTGATGTTCTGGGTCTCCGTGTGTTGTAATAACTCACAGGAAGTGATTCCTTATACACTGCACCAGATCTACAGCTTAGGTACAGCTCGTTTGCGGTAAGAAGCCAGCACTGACTCTACAGGTGACCCCAAATGTCTCCTTTATCCTAAAACCGGTGATTCCTGAAACCTTCCTGGAGAACAAGTCCAGGCGATGACTGAAGTCATGAGATTCACTGGTGACGGGTTATGTAAAAGGGAGCCGGATCAGGAAAAGTTCTGAGACTTCCTAAATGGACTTTGTGTCTCGATTCCTTAAGATCTCTGCTTGCTGTCGGTGAATGGGAACAGTCTAGTCTACATCTAGAGGCTGAAAACCCCTCACAGAAACAGTATATCTCACAGCTCAGGAGTTTGTTACAATTGTAATTGTAGAGACCATTGAATGGACGCTGGATACATTGTAACTATCAGGGTAATAGAGAGATTGTGCTGTGGATTGTAAACTCACTAGAACTTGTATAGAGAGTATACAGTTGTAACAAACCCTCAGCTGTGAAAAGTCTAAGGTCTGTACAGGTTTACAGATTTTGTTTCATGAGTTAATGTCACAGAAATAGGTTTTCTGAATCAATGTGAAAATGTATTGTACACAAATACTTCTCACAGCTGAGAGTTGTAACAAAGCCTCAGCTGCGAAATATATTAAGTCCATACCGGTTGCGTGAGTGAGCAAATATTAAAAATCTTCAAAATGTTGAGGAATTGAAACATAAAATCTGAGCAGATAGGGCACATTGTATAATCTGCTCTGATCCTCCTGCTCTATAACATGCCATCTGCAGATAGGACACTATGTACAGTCTACAGGCAGCATGTAAAAGAGTAGGAGGAGCTGAGCAGATGGTACATAGTGTCCTATCTGCAGGTGGCATGTTATAAAGCAGGAAAAGCTGAGCAGATTGTACATAGTGTCCTATCTGCAGGAGGAACTGAGCAGATGGTACATAGTGTCCTATCTGCAGGTGGCATGTTATAGAGCAGGAGGAACTGAGCAGATGGTACATAGTGTCCTATCTGCAGGTGGCATGTTAAAGAGCAGGAGGAGCTGAGCAGGTTGTACTTGTTGTTCTATCTGCAGGAGAAACTGAGCAGATTGTACATTGTGTCCTATCGGCAGGTAGCATGTTATAGAGCAATAGGAGCTGAGCAGATTGTAATTGGTGTCTTATCGGAAGGCAGCATGTTATAGAGCAGGAAGAGCTGAGAAGATATGGCGCTATGTACAATCTGCAGGCGGAATGTTATAGAGCAGGGTGTTAATGAGCATCTTATATAGCAGGAGATGCTTAAAGGGGCTCTCTTGGATTACAAAACTTTTTCTATTAAAAAGTTTTAAAAATAATAAAGAACACATACTCGCCTTGTCCTGTTCAGCTGCATTGGCACCAGTCATTGCCGGCCTCACTGTCGATGTGACATCACTGCCAGGAGCAATAGGTGGCATCACAGCTGAACGGGAATGACGGGGAAGGTGAGTATTGTAATCCCAAACAACCCATTTAACTTTCCAGTTTCTGCAGGATCTTTTGACCTCAGTTTAGGAATCTTATTTATATATTCACAATCTGATTATAATTAGAACACGACTCCTTCCTCTCCTAGGGCCCAATCTGTAGCGTCTCCCTCCTCGGTCATTATATCACCGCTGTATAATCCTCTTTCCCGGCCATCTGTCCTCATTGAGCTTTACTCCCAGGACTCCTGCCTTGTGGTGGATGACTGATCCTTAGCGCTTGTTCACACAGGACATAATGTAACTGCGAGACATCACTGATTTCATGTGACTGTTAATATAATTTTTAGGATTTGTATGTTCAATATCTCTGCTTACTGTCACTACATTCAGTTTCCAAAAATATGCAAATTCCTGAACCTGCTAGCACAGCTGTGTGTTACATATCTGCTTGGCAAAAATCCTGTTTGTTCACATACTTTGCAGCAGTCAGTAAAGCAGTGTGTACATGAGGAGTTACACGGTTTCGGGACAACTTGTAGCTCTCCTCTCTGTGCTGATGGGTGAACCAATGGCTTGGGCCCCAGTGATTATGTCCCACTGAATCCGGGATGGCTCGGAGTTTGGAAATTTGGTTTTCCGAATTTCCGATCACCCATTTAACTGCAGTATCTAAAAGAATAACCATATATGTATTTCATTTAATTTTCTTCTTAGCCGACAGATTTCTTAAAGACTCGGACGCTTTATCGTGAAGATGCCGGAATTCCTAGACACCGGTAAATACAGTTTCTACCGTACATGTTACATTGTGTGACGGAGGCTTCAGTATCGCTGATGATCTTGTTCTAGGCACGTTATCGGTGGACAAGCAGAAAGTGCTGCAGATCACCGAACGCCTGCAGATGAAACTGAAAGACAAGGGGGCGCTCTCGCACCATGACAAGCTGTGTATCCTGCGCGACACATTGGCCAGCCCGCTGTTTAACCAGATACTGACCGTGCAGCAGTCCATCAAACAACTCAAGGAACAGGTGGGCAACGACTGTCATTATCTGCCAGGCCTCCCTCCCATGGCACAATTCTGTGTGTTAATTATTATCAGACCCCTATATTAATATCAGACCCCCAGACCAGACCCCTATATTAATATCAGACCCCCAGACCAGGCCCCTATATTAATATCAGACCCCCAGACCAGGCCCCTGTATTAATATCAGACCCCCAGACCAGACCCCTATAATAATATCAGACCCCCAGACCAGGCCCCTATATTAATATCAGACCCCCAGACCAGGCCCCTGTATTAATATCAGACCCCCAGACCAGGCCCCTGTATTAATATCAGACCCCCAGACCAGATCCCTATATTAATATCAGACCCCCAGACCAGACCCCTGTATTAATAGCAGACCCCAGACCTGGCCCCTATATTAATATCAGACCCCCAGACCAGACCCCTATATTAATATCAGACCCCCAGACCAGACACCTATATTAATATCGAACCCTGTATTAATATCAGACCCCAGGACCTGACACCTGTATAATATCAGAACCCCAGACCTGACCCCTGATTAATATCAGACCCCCAGACCTGACCCCTGTCTTAATATACGACCCCCAGGACCCTTATATTATTATCCGACCCAAGACCAGGCCCCTTAATGAATATCAGACCCCCAGCCCTTGACCCCCTGTATAATATCAGGACCCAGACCTGACCCTGTATTAAATATCAGACTCCAGACCGACCCCTGTATGAATATCAGGACCCCAGACAGGCCCCTGGATAATATCAGACCCCCAGACCTACCCTGTATTATATCAGAACCCCAGACCGACCCCTACGTATAATATCAGACTCCCAGACCTGACACTCGTATTAATATCAGACCCCAGGACCAGGCCCCTGTTAATATCAGACCCCCGACCAGGCCCCTATATTAATATCAGACACCCAGACCAGGCCCTGTATTAATATCAGACCCCAGACCAGGGCCCCTGTATTAATATCAGACCTCAGACCTGACCCTGTATTAAATCAGGACTCCAGACTGACCCCGGTAAATATCAGACCCCAGACCTGACCCTCTGTATTAATATCAGACCCCAGACCTGACCCCGATTAATCTCAGACCCCAGACGACCCCTTATTAATAGCGACCAGGGACCGACCCGTATTAATAGCAGACCCCAGACCTGGCCCCTGTATTAATATCCAGACCCCAGACCAGACCCATATCTAATATCAGGACCCCAACCCTGACCCCTGTATTATATTCAGACCAGACCAGGACCCCTGTATTAATATCGACCCCCCAGACAGACCCCAGACCAGACCCCTGTATTAATATCAGACCCCAGACCAGACCCCTGTATTAATATCAGACCCCAGACCAGACCCCTGTATTAATATCAGACTCCAGACCAGGCCCCACACCTTACCACTATATTAATAGCAGACCTCTATATTATGAGACCCCAGACCACATTGTGTGTATACCTTTTGTTGGGGTCGCTGGAGCTACACTTGGGGCTATTAATGTCCTGGTGGCAGTAATGTCATCCTGAGGTTTTGGCTTTGTGAGATTGAGTTGAGAATGAGAAACCTCTCTGTTCTTTCTGTTGCGTCTTCTGGATCCTGCAGATTTTTATTTCGGTGATTGAAGCTTCTTTATGTGAGTTTCCAGCTTTTATTACTGGTGATGTGGATATTAATTAATTTGGCGGCGATGTCTTGTGTTCCCCCAGCTGAGCCGCATGCCGGCTGACCGCTCTGCAGAGTTTGATTTCACCAAGAAAGGCTTATTGGTATTTGAAGCTTCGGACCACGCGGCCCAAACGGGGAACAGGAGCAACTCCTTGTCCTTCGACAACTTTGTCTCGTCTAGATTTACTTTCGGTAATCCCGAGTCGGACGCAGACGAATTCACACGAAAAATTCAGCAGATGGCCGAGGTGAGTGAAGGGGGGTGTAGTCACAGAGGGGTCAGAGCACCCATGCTGACCCCTGACCACTGCTGGCTATGATAGAAAGGTGTCAGGACACACAGGACATGGCAGCTCGCTGTGTATGGGGGTGTAGTCACAGAGGGGTCAGAGCTCCCATGCTGACCTCTGACCCCTGCTGGCTATGATAGAAAGGTGTCAGGACACAGGACATGGCAGCTCGCTGTGTATGGGGGGTGTAGTCACAGAGGGGTCAGAGCGCCCATGCTGACCCCTGACCACTGCTGGCT
>WNYA01000015.1:1060430-1126857 GCA_019512145.1 Engystomops pustulosus
AACCCCTGACCACTGCTGGCTATGATAGAAAGGTGTCAGGACACACAGGACATGGCAGCTCGCTTGTGTATGGGGGGGTGTAGTCACAGAGGGGTCAGAGAGCCCCATGCTGACCCCTGACCACTGCTGGCTATGATAGAAAGGTGTCAGGACACACAGGACATGGCAGCTCGCTGTGTATGGGGGGTGTGTAGTCACAGAGGGGTCAGAGCGCCCATGCTGACCCCTGACCACTGCTGGCTATGATAGAAAGGTGTCAGGACACACAGGACATGGCAGCTCGCTGTGTATGGGGGTGTAGTCACAGAGGGTCAGAGCGCCCATGCTGACCCCTGACCATGCTGGCTATGATAGAAAGGGTGTCAGGACACAGGACATGGCAGCTCGCTGTGTTGGGGGGTTGTAGTCACAGAGGGGTCAGAGCGCCCATGCTGACCCCTGACCACTGCTGGCTATGATAGAAAGGTGTCAGGACAAACAGGACATGGCAGCTCGCTGTGTAGGGGGGTGTAGTCACAGAGGGTCAGAGCGCCCATGCTGACCCCTGACCACTGCTGGCTATGATAGAAAGGTGTCAGGACACAAGGACATGGCAGCTCGCTGTGTATGGGGGTGTTAGTCACAGAGGGGTCAGAGCGCCCATGCTGACCCCTGACCACTGCTGGCTATGATAGAAAGGTGTCAGGACACACAGGACATGGCAGCTCGCTGTGTATGGGGGTGTAGTCACAGAGAGGGTCAGAGCGCCCATGCTGACCCCGACCACTGCTGGCTATGATAGAAAGGTGTCAGGACACACAGGACATGGCAGCTCGCTGTGTATGGGGGGGGTAGTCACAGAGGGGTCAGAGCACCCATGTGACCCTGACCACTGCTGGTGGTATGATAGAAAGGTGTCAGGACACAGGACATGGCAGCTCGCTGTGTATGGGGGTGTAGTCACAGAGGGGTCAGAGCCCCCATGCTGACCCTGACCACTGCTGGCTATGATAGAAAGGTGTCAGGACACAAGACATGGCAGCTCGCTGTGTATGGGGGTTGTAGTCACAGAGGGGTCAGAGCGCCCATGCTGACCCCTGACCACTGCTGGCTATGATAGAAAGGTGTCAGGACACACAGGACATGGCAGCTCGCTGTGTATGGGGGGTGTAGTCACAGAGGGGTCAGAGCGCCCATGCTGACCCCTGACCACTGCTGGCTATGATAAGAGGTGTCAGGACACAAGGACATGGCAGCTCCCTGTGTATGGGGGGAGGTGTAGTCACAGAGGGTCAGAGCGCCATGCTGACCCTGACCACTGCTGGCTATGATAGAAAGGTGTCAGGACACACAGGACATGGCAGCTCGCTGTGTATGGGGGGTGTAGTCACAGAGGGGTCAGAGCGCCCATGCTGACCCCTGACCACTGCTGGCTATGATAGAAAGGTGTCAGGACACAGGACATGGCAGCTCGCTGTGTATGGGGGGTGTAGTCACAGAGGGGTCAGAGCGCCCATGCTGACCCCTGACCACTGCTGGCTATGATAGAAAGGTGTCAGGACACACAGGACATGGCAGCTCGCTGTGTATGGGGGGTGTAGTCACGAGGGGTCAGAGCGCCATGCTGACCCTGACCACTGTGGCTATGATAGAAAGGTGTCAGGAACACAGGACATGGCAGCTCGCTGTGTATGGGGGGGTGTAGTCACAGAGGGGTCAGAGCGCCCATGCTGACCCTGACCACTGCTGGCTATGATAGAAAGGTGTCAGGACACACAGGACATGGCAGCTCGCTGTGTATGGGGGGTGTAGTCACAGAGGGGCAGAGCCCATGCTGACCCCTGACCACTGCTGGTATGATAGAAAGGTGTCAGGACACACAGGACATGGCAGCTCGCTGTGTATGGGGGTGTAGTCACAGAGGGTCAGAGCGCCCATGCTGACCCCTGACCACTGCTGGCTATGATAGAAAGGTGTCAGGACACACAGGACATGGCAGCTCGCTGTGTATGGGGGGTGTAGTCACAGAGGGGTCAGAGCGCCCATGCTGACCCCGACCACTGCTGGCTATGATAGAAAGGTGTCAGGACACACAGGACATGGCAGCTCGCTGTGTATGGGGGTGTAGTCACAGAGGGGTCAGAGCGCCCATGCTGACCCTGACCACTGCTGGCTATGATAGAAAGGTGTCAGGACACACAGGACATGGCAGCTCGCTGTGTATGGGGGGTGTAGTCACAGAGGGTCAGAGCGCCCATGCTGACCACTGCTGGCTATGATAGAAAGGTGTCAGGACACACAGGACATGGCAGCTCGCTGTGTATGGGGGTGTAGTCACAGAGGGGTCAGAGCGCCCATGCTGACCCCGACCACTGCTGGTATGATAGAAAGGTGTCAGGACACACAGGACATGGCAGCTCGCTGTGTATGGGGGGTGTAGTCACAGAGGGGTCAGAGCCCCATGCTGACCCCGACCACTGCTGGCTATGATAGAAAGGTGTCAGGACACACAGGACATGGCAGCTCGCTGTGTATGGGGGGGGAATTCACAGAGGGGTCAGAGCGCCCATGCTGACCCTGACCACTGCTGGCTATGACAGAAAGGTGTCAGGACACACAGGACATGGCAGCTCGCTGTGTATGGGGGGTGTAGTCACAGAGGGTAGAGGCCCCATGCTGACCCCTGACCACTGCTGGCTATGATAGAAAGGTGTCAGGACACACAGGACATGGCAGCTCGCTGGTATGGGGGGTGTAGTCACAGAGGGGTCAGAGCGCCCATGCTGACCCCTGACCACTGCTGGCTATGATAGAAAGGTGTCAGGACACACAGAGACATGGCAGCTCGCTGTGTATGGGGGGTGTAGTCACAGAGGGGTCAGAGCGCCCATGGTGACCCTGGCTATGACAGAAAGGTGTCAGGACACAGGACATGGCAGCTCGCTGTGTATGGGGGGTTGTAGTCACAGAGGGGTCAGAGCACCCATGCTGACCCCTGACCACTGCTGGCTATGATAGAAAGGTGTCAGGACACAGGACATGGCAGCTCGCTGTGTATGGGGGTGGTGTAGTCACAGAGGGGTCAGAGCGCCCATGCTGACCCCTGACCACTGCTGGCTATGATAGAAAGGTGTCAGGACACCAGGACATGGCAGCTCGCTGTGTGTATGGGGGTGTAGTCACAGAGGGTCAGAGCGCCCATGCTGACCCCTGACCACTGCTGGCTATGATAGAAAGGTGTCAGGACAACAGGACATGGCAGCTCGCTGTGTATGGGGGGGGGGGTGTATCACAGAGGGGTCAGAGCAGCCCATGCTGACCCCGACCATGCTGGCTATGATAGAAAGGTGTCAGGACACACAGGACATGGCAGCTCGCTGTGTATGGGGGGTTGTAGTCACAGAGGGGTCAGAGCGCCCATGCTGACCCCTGACCACTGCTGGCTATGATAGAAAGGTGTCAGGACACACAGGACATGGCAGCTCGCTGTGTATGGGGGGGGTTGTAGTCAGAGGGGTCAGAGCGCCCATGCTGACCCCTGACCACTGCTGGCTATGATAGAAAGGTGTCAGGACACACAGGACATGGCAGCTCTGTGTATGGGGGTGTGTAGTCACAGAGGGTCAGAGCGCCCTGCTGACCCTGACCATGCTGGCTATGATAGAAAGGTGTCAGGACACACAGGACATGGCAGCTCGCTGTGTATGGGGGTGTAGTCACAGAGGGGTCAGAGCGCCCATGCTGACCCCTGACCACTGCTGGCTATGATAGAAAGGTGTCAGGACACACAGGACATGGCAGGCGCTGTGTATGGGGGTGTAGTCACAGAGGGGTCAGAGCGCCCATGCTGACCTGACCACTGCTGGCTATGATAGAAAGGTGTCAGGACACACAGGACATGGCAGCTCGCTGTGTATGGGGGTGGAGTCACAGAGGGGTCAGAGCGCCCATGCTGACCCCTGACCACTGCTGGCTATGATAGAAAGGTGTCAGGACACACAGGACATGGCAGCTCGCTGTGTATGGGGGTGTAGTCACAGAGGGGTCAGAGCCCCATGCTGACCCTGACCACTGCTGGCTATGATAGAAAGGTGTCAGGACACCAGGACATGGCAGCTCGCTGTGTATGGGGGGGGTTGGTCACAGAGGGGTCAGAACCCATGCTGACCCTGACCACTGCGGCTATGATAGAAAAGGTGTCAGGACACACAGGACATGGCAGCTCGCGTGTATGGGGGGGTGTAGTCACAGAGGGGTCAGAGCGCCATGCTGACCCCTGACCACTGCTGGCTATGATAGAAAGGTGTCAGGACACAGGACATGGCAGCTCGCTGTGTATGGGGGGTGTAGTCACAGAGGGGTCAGAGCGCCCATGCTGACCCCTGACCACTGCTGGCTATGATAGAAAGGTGTCAGGACACACAGGACATGGCAGCTCGCTGTGTATGGGGGTGTGTAGTCACAGAGGGGTCAGAGCGCCCATGCTGACCCCTGACCACTGCTGGCTATGATAGAAAGGTGTCAGGACACACAGGACATGGCAGCTCGCTGTGTATGGGGGGGGTGGTGTAGTCACAGAGGGGTCAGAGCGCCCATGCTGACCCTGACCACTGCTGGCTATGATAGAAAGGTGTCAGGACACACGGACATGGCAGCTCGCTGTGTATGGGGGGTGTAGTCACAGAGGGGTCAGAGCCCCATGCTGACCCTGACCACTGCTGGCTATGATAGAAAGGTGTCAGGACACACAGGACATGGCAGCTCGCTGTGTATGGGGGGTGTAGTCACAGAGGGGTCAGAGCGCCCATGCTGACCCTGACCACTGCTGGCTATGATAGAAAGGTGCAGGACACACAGGACATGGCAGCTCGCTGTGTATGGGGGGGTAGTCACAGAGGGGTCAGAGCGCCCATGCTGACCCTGACCACTGCTGGTATGATAGAAAGGTGTCAGGACACACAGGACATGGCAGCTCGCTTGTATGGGGGGTGTAGTCACAGAGGGTCAGAGCGCCCATGCCTGACCACTGCTGGCTATGATAGAAAGGTTCAGGACACACAGGACATGGCAGCTCGTGTGTAGGGGGGTGTAGTCACAGAGGGTCAGAGCGCCCATGCTGACCCCTGACCACTGCTGGCTATGATAGAAAGGTGTCAGGACACACAGGACATGGCAGCTCCTGTGTATGGGGGGGTGTAGTCACAGAGGGGTCAGAGCGCCCATGCTGACCCCTGACCACTGCTGGCTATGATAGAAAGGTGTCAGGACACACAGGACATGGCAGCTCGCTGTGTATGGGGGGTGTAGTCACAGAGGGGTCAGAGGCCCCATGCTGACCCCTGACCACTGCTGGCTATGATAGAAAGGTGTCAGGACACAGGACATGGCAGCTCGCTGTGTATGGGGGGGTGTAGTCACAGAGGGGTCAGAGCGCCCATGCTGACCCTGACCACTGCTGGCTATGATAGAAAGGTGTCAGGACACAGGACATGGCAGCTCGCTGTGTATGGGGGGGGTGTAGTCACAGAGGGTCAGAGCGCCCATGCTGACCCCTGACCACTGCTGGCTATGATAGAAAGGTGTCAGGACACAGGACATGGCAGCTCGCTGTGTATGGGGGGTGTAGTCACAGAGGGGTCAGAGCGCCATGCTGACCCCTGACCACTGCTGGCTATGATAGAAAGGTGTCAGGACACACAGGACATGGCAGCTCGTGTGTATGGGGGTGTAGTCACAGAGGGGTCAGAGCGCCCATGCTGACCCCTGACCACTGCTGGCTATGATAGAAAGGTGTCAGGACACACAGGACATGGCAGCTCGCTGTGTATGGGGGGTGTAGTCACAGAGGGTCAGAAGCCCATGCTGACCCTGACCACTGCTGGCTATGATAGAAAGGTGTCAGGACACACAGGACATGGCAGCTCGCTGTGTATGGGGGGTGTAGTCACAGAGGGGTCAGAGCCCCATGCTGACCCCTGACCACTGCTGGCTATGATAGAAAGGTGTCAGGACACACAGGACATGGCAGCTCGCTGTGTATGGGGGTGTAGTCACAGAGGGTCAGAGGCCCATGCTGACCCTGACCACTGCTGGCTATGATAGAAAGGTGTCAGGACACACAGGACATGGCAGCTCGCTGTGTATGGGGGGGGTGTAGTCACAGAGGGGTCAGAGCGCCCATGCTGACCCCTGACCACTGCTGGCTATGATAGAAAGGGTCAGGACACACAGGACATGGCAGCTCGCTGTGTATGGGGGGTTGTAGTCACAGAGGGGGCAGAGCGCCCATGCTGACCCCTGACCACTGCTGGCTATGATAGAAAGGTGTCAGGACACACAGGACATGGCAGCTCGCTGTGTAGGGGGGTGTAGTCACAGAGGGGTCAGAGCGCCCATGCTGACCCCTGACCACTGCTGGCTATGATAGAAAGGTGTCAGGACACACAGGACATGGCAGCTCGCTGTGTATGGGGGGTGTAGTCACAGAGGGGTCAGAGCGCCCATGCTGACCCCTGCTGGCTATGATAGAAAGGTGTCAGGACACACAGGACATGGCAGCTCGCTGTGTATGGGGGGGTGTAGTCACAGAGGGGTCAGAGCACCCATGCTGACCCCTGACCACTGCTGGCTATGATAGAAAGGTGTCAGGACACACAGGACATGGCAGCTCGCGTGTATGGGGGGTGTAGTCACAGAGGGTCAGAGCCCATGCTGACCCCTGACCACTGCTGGCTATGATAGAAAGGTGTCAGGACACACAGGACATGGCAGCTCGCTGTGTATGGGGGGTGTAGTCACAGAGGGGTCAGAGCGCCCATGCTGACCCCTGACCACTGTGGCTATGATAGAAAGGTGTCAGGGACACAGGACATGGCAGCTCGCTGTGTATGGTGGGTGTAGTCACAGAGGGGTCAGAACCATTGGACCCTGACCAATGCTGGCTATGATAGAAAGGTGTCAGGACCACAGGACATGGCAGCTCGCTGTGTATGGGGGGGTGTAGTCACAGAGGGGTCAGAGCGCCATGCTGACCCTGACCACTGCTGGCTATGATAGAAAGGTGTCAGGACACACAGGACATGGCAGCTCGCTGTGTATGGGGGGTGTAGTCACAGAGGGGTCAGAGCGCCCATGCTGACCCCTGACCACTGCTGGCTATGATAGAAAGGTGTCAGGACACACAGGACATGGCAGTCGCTGTGTTAGTGTAGGGGGGGGGGGGGGGGTTGTAGTCACACAACAGGATGTTTCTTATTTGGTTATTTGTAGATTCCGTAGATTGTCAGCTGTAACTGATAATACATGTTACATGGACATACAGACCCTTCCCCACCCTCCATCTATTTCATGGACATGTAGCATCATCGCCTCTAGTACTATAGTGTGATACTGAACATACCCTATTGTTACACCATATACACTCACCTGCCACTTTATTCAGGTACCATGCAGACGGGGTTGGACCCCCTTTTGCCTTTCAGAACTGCTCAATTCTTCATGGCCCTCGATACAACAAGTTGATGGAAGGCTCCTCAGGATTTGGTCATATGACATGTGGCATCACCAACAGTGGCCGCAGATGTGTCGGCTCTGACACATCCATGATGCGAATCTTCCCGTTCCAACCACATCCCAAAGATGCTCTATTGGATTGGGATCTTGTGAAGGTGAGGCCCATCATTTGTGTCAGGACTCAGTCATGTTCAAGAAACCGTCTGAGATGATTTCCAGCTTTATGGACATGGCGCATTATCCATGCTGAAAGAGCACATCAGATGTAAAGGGTACCATTGTGGTCAAAGGGATGGAACATGGTCAGCAAAAATACTAAGGTAGGCTGGGCGTTGTGTACCAAGGGCCCAAAGACACCACCGCACCACCACCCCGGGCGTGAGCCGATGATCTACAAGGCAGGATGGATCCATGCTTTCATGTGTTGACGCCCAAATTCTGACCCTACCATCCGAATGTTCGCCGCAGAAATGCGACTCATCAGACCAGGCAACGGTCAATTTCGATGAGCTGTGAAATTGTAGCCCAGTTTCCTGTTCTTAGCGAAGGAGTGGCACCAGCGTGGCGTCTCTGCTGCTGTAGCCCATCTGCTCAATTGTGACGTACGGTGCGTTCCGAGATGCTCTTCTGCCTACCTTGTTGAAACGGGTGCGATTTGGAGTCACTGTTGCCGTTCTATCAGCTCGAAACCAGTCTGCCCATTCTCCTCTGACCTCTGGCTCAACAAGGCATTTACAGCCCACAGAGAAACTGCGCTCATGGATGTTTTTTCTTTTTGGACCATTCTCTGTAAACCCTAGAGATGGTTGTGCGAGGAAAATCCCAGTAGATCAGCAGTTTCGAAATACTCAGACCAGCCCTTCTGCACCAACAACCATGCAACGTTCAGGGCCCACAAATCACCTTTCTTCCCCATTACTGCCCTGCTCGGTTTGAAACTGCAGGAGATTGTCTTGAACATGTTCTACAGCCTAAATGCACTGAGTGCAGCCATGTTGATTGGCTGATTAGAAATTAAGTGTTAACGAGCAGTTGGACAGGTGTACCTAATAATGTGGCCGGTGAGTGTATATAACTTGTGTCCCATAAAGTGCTTTCCATATGCCGTAGTGTCAACCAAGTGTAACAACCTATTATAAGGTAATGGGGATTTTGGGAAGTGTCTTGAAAACCCATTTCCAAGTACTCTCTTATATCCTTTAGTACCCTGTACCCTGTCATCTATAAGTTATAGTAGACAATTGCTGTAGGGAATGTCACTTCCTCACCCTGGATGACTCAATATCACATTGATTTCAATGTAAATAGTGCAATACTTCAGTATTCCTGTAGGGGAGCTATAGGAAAATGAAATACACACTATCAGGTTCCAGGAGGATATTGTTACTATTTATTGTTAGGTGATCTTTGTATATTGAGCTGGACCATTGCAGTAAGGACCACATCCCCCATTGTCTCTATTAAGTCTCTATTATGTACATAAGTACGACTTCCCCTTTAACAAAACTGAGACCCATGACAGTCCCACAGAAAAACCCCCCTCATGGACGATAGTGTCCGTCCGGTCATCTATATATAGATCTTTTATTCTTTGATGGTTACATGATGAATACGTGTGACCCTGCAGAACTGCTTTTACAGAACGCGTGTCCTTGAAGAAGAGCCAGAGAGTGAGATGTTGATTGTGGTTGTCGGATAACAAGATGGAAAATTACTGAAATGCCAGTAGTTACCGTGGCCGACAAGACTACGCTGTTGGGAAACATCTATGTGAGCAGCCGTGGCCATGAAACGCGTCTGTTCATAGCGACTGTGCGGAAGAACACGTCCTGTATTTGTTCTGGAGCTTCTCCATGGGTCCATATCTACTAGTTCCAAATACCAATCCCCAAACCTGGATTCTTTTTGGGATCTTCTTACACTTTCCAGGAAATTATAGTCTTACTTAAACCAACAGAGTCTAAGTAAGGCTAAGTTTCCCCCTGTTACAGAGACTCAGTTATCTGTATCCAGCGTCAGACTGCCCCACCGGGGAATCAGAGGATCCTCTGGTGGACCACAATTCTAACCCTATACTGGACCGCTATGGTCTATTTTCTGGTGATTGTTGAATAGTGGATCCTCAGAATCATTTTATTTTGTGGAGACAGAGTACTCCAGCCTGATGCCGTCTTACCTACTGTTGGATTGCCCACAGGAGAATCAGAGGATACTATTGGGGACCACAATTCTAACCCTATACTGGACTGCTATGGTCTATTTTCTGGTGATTGTTGAATAGTGGATCCTCAGAATAATTTTATTTTGTGGAGCGAGTACTCCAGCCTGATGCCGTCTTTACCTAGTGTCAGACTGGCCCCCCACCGGGGAATCAGAGGATCCTCTGGTGGACCACAATTCTAACCCTATACTGGACCGCTATGGTCTATTTTCTGGTGATTGTTGAATAGTGAATCCTCAGAATAATTTTATTTTGTGGAGGACAGAGGTACTACAAGACTGATTGGCCGTTCTTTACCTAAGTTGGACTGCCCACCGGAGAATCAGAGGATCTCTGGTGGACCCATTCTAACCCTTATACTGGACCGCTAGGTCTATTTCCGGTGATTGCTGAAATAGTGAAATGAATCCTCAGAATAATTTTATTTTGTGGAGACAGAGTACTCCAGACTGATGCCGTCTTTACCTACTGTTGGACTGCCCACCGGAGAATCAGAGGATCCTCTGGTGGACCACAATTCTAACCCTATACTGGGACTGTATGGTTATTTTCTAGTGCATTGTGAATAGTGGACCTCAGAATAATTATTTGGGAAGACAGAGTACTCCAGGCCTGATGCTCTTCTTTACCTGGTCAGGATGGCCCCCACGGGCTCAGAGGATCCTCTGTGGACCAAATTCTAAACCATATACGAACTCTATGGTCTATTTTCTGGTGATTGTTGAATAGTGGATCCCAGATCATTTTATTTTGTGAGACAGAGTACTCCAGCTGAGGCCGTCTTTACCAGTGTAGACTGGGCCCACTGGGATAGAGGAGGAGGATCATATGATGTCCCAGGTAAAAACCAAAAAAGGGACTCAGATTACCCAAAATAAGGACTATACGACTGAGAAATATTGTGGCCTAGTTCCAGGTGACTGGTGAATGGTGGATCCCAGTAATAATTTTATTTTGGTGGAGACAGAGTACTCCAGCTTGTTGCTGCTTGTAACCTTAGGTAGGACTGGCCACCGTTAGAATCAGAGGACCCACGTTGGGCCAGGTTCTATCCCATACTGGACCCCAGAAGATAAAGCAGGAGACAACAATTTGGAGACTAGTAGGGTCTATCCTGGAAGATGAATGAAAGGTGGCACGTGAATTTTATTTGGTAAGCTCAGTCAAAATTGTCGTAGCTACCAAAATTCTACCAAAAGATCGTCTAGGACAGAAATAAGTTCTTTTTTCCCTGAAGCGCCCCTGCAAGTAGTATAACAATATTTACCTGGACAAAACTCTAAAGATGTCATTTAAAGGACATTTCTACCACCCAGGGTCAAGGATTATAAAGCAGGGCACCACATGCATGCTAATGTGTTACTCCCTCTGTCAGATATCTACTTTTCTTTTAGTTTTATTATGTCTTTGACCCCTCAGACTCATTTGCCATATTTTGTATCATTTTTTTTTTAAAGCCTCTTTTTGTATGAAACAGAGCATAAGACATGCAAAAAGTAGATCAGATCCGCCAGAGGGGGGTGCGCACTGTATGTCGTGTGCTTGTTGGTACAATCCCTTCATCCCTGGTGGAAGATGTTCTTTAAGTATGCAGTGGCGTAACTAGGAGTGGCAGAGCCCATAGCAGGCTTTGGGCATGGGGCCACCTTCCACTTGAAAATTACACATAATTGATACTCACACATGCACGTGTACAATCACACATTTATTAACTCATATAGAGCAATAACACACATACCAGGGACAATACACACAGCATAAACAACCTACAGTTATATGCTACGCCATCACCGGATACAATACAGAATATACACACTCACAAATGCAACATATACATCACATATATGTTCGAACATATTTGATGTACAAAGTGCCTCATAATATGGATATAATGAGCACATCCTCCCTTTTCGTGTGTTCAGGTGGAGCTGGGGCCCCCTGGACACTGTGGGCACCATAGCGGTTGCTATGCCGCTACCCACTGAGTTAAGCCCCTGTCTACATGTCTCCCTTTTTGCAAGTATATGAATTTCCAAGCATGGACCCCGTGGTGCAAAAGACTGATAGATTATATGCGATTTTCTTCTTGACCTTCTTTACCATCCAACTTTTGTTGTTCCTACTGTATAGAACCTTAAAAGTAGTAACATATGGTCCACACTTCCCTGCCCCTAAATATGTACAGCCTAATATTTGGGGTGAACTTTAGACAGATGACGGGACCCAGAAATCTTCTGATGAAGAGATTGGCCATAGTTGTGGACGTGTGCTTAGTTGTCCAATATTACCATCAAGGCGAAATAGGCATAGCTTTTGCTATCATATGACTTTCTTTGGCAGTGTTGGTGATGAAGATGTTGTTAGTAGCAGCGGACTGTAATATAGGTTTTATACAGGATGTAGCTTCTCCATGAGCCCGGGTGTGTGTCATCACACTGCTGTGCTATCTGCAGCAGTGTCAGGTATTGCCCTGGCCGAGAGATGTGTAATCACCTTTGTGGATCCTGTAGTAGCAACAGCAATGCGAAAGAGTGATTAATATTCCAGGTTTGAGCTACTCCGAAAGCACTCGGGGCATATTCCTAACACTGCTGTGCTCTGTGTCTCTCGGCCAATGTAGGTACTTGTCCTAGAGAGAGTATCCTAAAGCACTGGGGGGGGGGGGGCGGAGATTGTTCCTCACAATGCTGTGCTCTTGTGATACTCTGAGATGTTGTAAGAGGTATTGTCCCTAGAGAGACGTGGGATCATTTCCTTTGGATGAAGTTATATTCCAGGATTGTAGCTTTAGTTGAAGGGGGGGGACCGGTTCCACACTGCCGCTATGTTAGTTTCTCCATTATATTACCACATTCCTCCCTCCTGATCAAGATTATTAATGCTAGGTATCCTATCACGAACCTCTCTTAATCTATCAGAAGGAGAGGGGCTTCTGGAACAGCTGTGGTGAAGAGTACAGAGCAACAAGCTCGTTGTGAGGACACTTTCCCAGTGCTACAATCTGGATTATAATGTGTTCACAGTCATGCTGCTTACTAAAAAACATTAAACAAAGGCATTATTACACATTCACCCAGAACAATACTTACACTACTTTGAGCTTTGTATGGTAAGTCTGCTGACAGATCCTTTCAGCACCAACCAGCCTTCGGGGTCAGATTTTGATTTCGGGGTGGAATTATTCCAATAAAAAATTGTTTGAATGAAATGTAACCAAATTGTTGATGATTGACTTTGTAACTAGTTGGACCAGAACATGAGCGACTATACTCCTCACATATTTAAAGTTACCCATCCGCCCGCGCGTTGCCCCAGGACTGGAGGGGGGTAGATGTCACTGTCGCCGCTCGGAGCCGACTGACAAATAGCTTTTGTTGTGAAGTCCGACTCTATTGGATCAATCATATTCCTGCCAGCCTGCATTGTGTTTTAAAGAGGAGACCCATTAAGGTAAATTACCACCCACAAAGGAAGCTCGTGACTGAACACAATGGCAGGACGCGCGGCGAGCGCCACGAAGAAGAAAGAAGAGAAAGACGCGGATGGGGCTCTCGACAAAAGAAAAGAATACAGTACAGCTGCCACATGAAGAGAGGAGCGGGAGACAATTCAATGGCAGCGTTCACACCCACATCCCAGCCTCCCGCCACCCGGACAGCTGTCGCAGCCTCAGTTTGCGCACTTTCTGCCTCGATGTAGCCGTGCGCCGGGGGGAAAGGGAACCGGGGGAACGTACAAGGTTTTTGTTTAAGGAAAAAGGTTTTGTTTTAGGTAAAATTCGGTTTGTTATGTATGAAAGGGAGAGACACAATGTGGGGGCTGGAAGGAGCAGGAAGGATCCGTTCCAGGTGGGGTTGAATGGAAAAGGGTTGAAAGACGTTTTATTACATTTTTTTTTTTCGTATTTCCACTAATTAGTGATTGTATACAGTTCGCTGGGAGGCAAAGCTATCTCCCGAGTTACAGCCACCACTTCTCTCTATTTGTGCTTACCATCACACAGCGTTAGTCACTCCAGGCTGGTAACGAACCTAGTAACCCAAGGTTCACTCCTAAACCAAAAAGTATCACAATGGATCTTAAAGGGAACATATGCTGATAAACCAGGACTTACTCACAGATCCAGGCACCAGGACTGCGGGAATCTGTTATATTTGTAATCCATGGCTCTCATCTAAAATAACATTTTGATATAATGCTAAAGAGCCCTGAATGGTCTGGGGATGTTACAAGAGCCCCTCCGTGCTGCAGATTCAAAGGCTGTGCCACTATTTCACCTGAAAAAGGTTGTGTAAGGACACATACAAAATGCTTATAAATGGGCTTTTTTGTTTCTTTTTAATGGATTTGTATTAAAAGGGATGAAATAAAATGTTGATTTCATCGTAATTTACTCTTGTAGTTTAGTTCACTTTATGTGGTGCAAGGCTGTGAATACAGCACAGAGGTAACGGGAAACACCCCCACAGAAAGCCCTTAAGCTCCTATAAGCATAACTAAATAAAAGTGGCCCCTACCTGGATAGTCCCATCAGCCCTGTACAATGCCCCCCAAATATTTAATGTCCAATAAACTGTCAGGATAAGGGCGTAGTGGACACATGCGACCACACGGACAATGACGTAAGCCGCACCGTCTTAAGTGGCCACACGATTTTCAACAGAGCCCGACGCAAAGCAAGGTTGGATTGTTGTGGAGGGGTACAACCAGGGTCGTTCCACAGAGGGGACTTGTCAATGGTGGCGCCCAACGGCGGATAGTGCAAAGTAGTGAGGCCGAAGAAGCGTGTGATCAGGGGACAGGCAGAGGTAGGACAGGGCAGAACAAGATCGGAGTCGGGACGTTAGCCGGTAGGTAGGGCGGGGGCACAGGAGTGTGAAGCAGGAACGGAGGCACAACAGGAATCGGGATAATCCCACAAAGGGCATGGAAAGCAGCTTTCTCTCAGGCATAGAAGCACAAATATCCAGCAGGGCGGGGTCACAGGAAGAGGCTGAGACATTTACAGGTAGTATGTGGCCAGCGTTCCATTAGCAGTACGATGAGTGGGGAGGAGGGACCGCGCTGGAGCCGTGGGTAGGTAAGGAGAGGTGGCTGCTGGCTTGCGGGGTAAATCACATGGAGGCACACTGGGCGGGTCTGCAACCCGGAACCATGGGCCGCAGGAGCGCCATGTGACAAGACCCACAACTAATAATACCCAATTTAGTAGTCCCCCATTTATAATGCTCCCTTTTATAATGCCACCCAACTATAGTTGACTTAAGACAACCACACTCAGGGCCGAAGCCAGCACTGCGCTACTGAGTTCCAGGGCCAGAGCTGCTGTTACATAAGGATGTACATTAGGAATACATGAGATGTGAGAGGATTATATCATATAACCATGACAGAGATGTTTGTAATGATAAACTAGGAAGATTAAGGGAACAGGAGACTGTTTTAGTTTCAGAATTTTTAATGGCGCACCGTAAGTTCATGCAAGGGGCCCACTGGGCTCTGTCGCACCAGGGGCCACTGAAAACCTGGAGCCAACCCTGCAACAACGTATTAACCCCCTTCAAGTTGCTCCCTCACTAATTACAATTTTTTTGTTTATGCTCCCTTTTTTAACCCCACCCCCATTGTAGTGACCCCCTTAACCCTTTCCTTTTGCTGTAAGTTTTAAGTTTGAAAAAATTGATACATTTCCCCATTCCTTCACCGCAGCACTCTCCTCTGAAGCTGGCAGGCAGGATGATTATGTTCTATTTGGGTCTGGAAAAGGATGTAGATGGAGTAGATGGGACACACTACCGCCACCAATTAAAATCTGGGTCTGTACCCATTGAACACAGGATGGTTGGGCCGGGGAGGTATTTGCAATTCCGGGACAGAACTGCCAAAAAGGGCAACCATTGTGCGGTCTCCTCCTGCCATGAGACTAGAGAACTGATCGCGCATGCACCTGCAATGTGTAACTTACAGCGCAGGAGTAGCCTTGGTTCTATGGCCTAGCTGCGTGGTCATCTCCTGGCTGATGACCATACCCTCAGGGCTGACAGGGAGGCCGGTTCAGAAGTGGGGGCACAGAAACAGCTGGAAGAGGTTTAGATTTAGAACTTGAACTGGTTGGAGGCAGCAAAGGCTCAGGATTTACTCCCTCTGACATAGCAGGGCCGCCATCAGGGGGGAATAGTGGGACTCCAGCATGGGTCTACACGGCCACGGGCCTCCTCCCTGCAAAGTTAGATTGATTTGCAGTGGAGAATGGGCCCTTCAGGTGAACAGTGGCTAAGCAAAGGAGTAAGGTGAGAGAATTTATTAGTTTATTTGATATAAAAATGGGGGGCCACGGCTACCTATCTGAGGAGCAGGGTTATAAGGGTATTCTACTTGGCTTACTCTGGGGGCCAAGGAGGGGGTCCAGTGGCTACTGTGGGGCTTGTCCTTGGATACTGGGAGGGGAGAGAAACTATGATTTTGGCTTAAGTGGGGGCGGGACACTGGGACTTTGCGACTAGTGAGGGACACGTGATTTTGCGGACTGGGGAGAGCAACGTAATATTGGTGCTGTGGCTAATTGTCGGGCAATGTAACACTGTTGGCTACTGTGGGAGACACTGCGCGATTTGGCTACTAGTGGCTACTGTGGGGGACACTGGGACTTAGGTATTGTTGGGGCACTGTTATTGATTTGGTTGGTTGTAGGGCCATTTGGTTAATGTGGGAGTGGTCTATGATTTGGCTTCTGTGGAAAATACATTGAACTATTTGATTCTTGTTTACTGTGGGGGCACTGTTACTATATTGGTACTATGGGGACTAATGGCTTACCAGGAGGGGGAAGTGTTATAATTGGCTACTGTGGGGGCATGTATATATTGGCTACTGTGGGTTTTGTGCTGTGACTGGATTGGTACTGTGGGGTTATAACTGTGATTTACAGGAGCATTAGAACTGTATTATGTTGTGTTAAGAATGGCTAAATCTGAGAGACAAGGTCTTTGCTGGATGAGTGAGGCCAGGTAGACGGATGTAATTATGTGGTCATTTAGATTTTAATTAAGTGACCTCCATTACCATTTGAGCTCACAAATTCTGCAACATCTGGCCATGGACACTCCTATAGGGGGAAGCTACGTGGACTTATACTAATACAATTGTCATACCGCGCCGACCCGAATATTGTTATTAATGTTTTTTTGCTCAAAAATGTCAGAGATTTTAAAACTCTAGACCCTTACAGAGGTCCACAGAGGTTATGGGGCAGAGTTACTACACGGGTCCATTCGCAAGACAGCGGCGCGTTCTCTGGCGGAATTCTGGGTCGGCCGGGATTCATTAAGGCAGTTCCTCCGCCGTCCACCAGGTGGCGCTGCTGCGTGAAGTCCCCGGATGCACTGAACTTCATCGGCCTTATTCTTCATTTAGTAATGTTGGGTAAGTGCAAGTTTTTTCACAGCTCGTAACATCTATGTGGTTCGGTATAAAGGCCTGCTTGGTGTGTCGAATCCGTCGGGTTTTCCTTCGGCCACACCCCCGATTTCCGTTGATTTCGTTTTGCATGAGATGCCGGTGCGATGCTCCACAATACGCTCGCGTGCGCCACAAAATCCCGGGGGCAATTCAGGGGAAATCGGCGCAATCGGAAAATTCGGGTACAAGTCGGGAAAAACGTGATAGGCCCCCTTAGTAAATGACCCTATAGTCCCACACTGAAGCGAAGGTTATAGGTGTTCTAGTTGTCTTAAATAATCAAAAATTGTCCACTTGCTACACCAAACTGAGAAAGACTGAGATAGACCCTATTACTTGGAGTTGCCTTCTAGGAAGGTTCCTGGGTGTCAGCCAATTAGGGGTTCCCTGCAACCTGTGACAAGATTGCATCATCATCAAGACAGTAAATGAATAAACATATGATAGTAGGACGAGAAAGCAAGGCCGTAGATGGTGATGGTACCTGGCTCCAGCGAATATTGGAGTAGATGAATGAGTTTGGTTGGATAGTAAATGGAAAGAAGTTTAAATCAGACCTCTCCTCCAAGACTGCAGGTTAATACCCGAATGTTTTAGTAGAGAGGCCCAATCTGAGTCACTACTCACCTTCAAGGGAGATTGGGTAACCATTCCAGATTGCTGTTGTAAGGGATACAGTCTTTGCTTGGTCCCTCCACTATTCAGGAAGTGCAGCCGGCCTCACCATTGACGGCTTGTCTGGGAGTTTGATACGTTATGAATGATAGAGCCTCGAATGGACAATTGCCAACGATTTTGGGATCTTTCCCTATCCGTGCTTCCTCTTTTCCTTATCTGTACATCCGTTTGACAATCCCATCAATCATACAGCGGCAAAAACTGTTCAAACATATTTACGACAATGTATCCATGAAGATCGTCAAGCTCCAGACACGGGGCTCCTGCACAGCCAAAAAAAAAGACTAAATATGTTCCCTCCCCTCTACATCAGAGGCGATGACTTCCTCTAAACTAAGTAAGGATTTCTTACCCCCTCATCCAGAAGAGAGTATGACCCCTAGAGCTGACTACATTTAGGGAAGACCTTTCAATGGACTCCTGTTTACCTTGCTGGATCTCATCTCCTGGGTTATCATTGATCATAGTAGATAAGGGGGAACAATGACGCAGGTCCCGGAAGTTTCAACTAGTCCTAACTTTCTGTGCACGATCACGGTGCGGTGAGACAGATGTGCCTACTGCACGTCACCGGTGCATAGACATTATGGGTACCGGAAAAAGTTTGCCCAGGATCTAGTCCATATATGTTGGTGCATCTATATCATATCTGGCGCGCGAAGAGCGAACCGAGGCCGCGAGCGAGCGAGCGAGCGAGCGCAAGAGCGAGCGAGGGAGCGAGGAGCGCAGAGCGGCGCGCGAAGAGCGACCGAGCGCGCAAAGCGAGCGAGCGAGCGAGCGAGCGAGGAGCGCGAGCGAGCGAGCGAGGCAGGCGAGCGAGCGAGGCAGAGCGGCGAGAGAGCGAGCGAGCGCCGAGCAGCCGCATGAGCGAGCGAGCGAGCGAGCGAGCGGAGAGCGAGCGAAGAGAGCGAGACGAGCGAGCGCAGAAGCGAGAGAGAGAGCAGAGAGAGAGCGGCGAGCGATCAGCGAGCGAGCGCGCGCAGAGCGAGGAGGAAGAGCGAGCGCAAGCGAGCGAGCGAGAGCGAGCGCAGAGCGAGCGAGGAGAGCGAGCGAGATAGCGAGGCAGAGCGAGGTAGCGGAGGCAGCGAGCGCAGAGCGAGCGAGCGAGCGAGCGAGCGAGGCGAGCGAGCGAGCGCAGAGCCCGAGAGAGAGAGCGAGCGAAGGAGCGAGCGAGCGAGCGAGAGAGCGCAGGAGAGAGCGAGCGAGGAGCGCAGAGCGAGCGAGGGGCCAGCAGCGAGCGCCGAGGAGCGAGCGCCGAGCGAGCGAGCGAGCGACCGAGCGACGCGAGAGAGCGCAGAGCGGAGCGAGAGCGCAGCGAGCGCCGATCGAGCGAAGCGAGCGAGCGAGCGACGAGGAAGCGAGGAGTGAGCGGCGAGCGCAGAGCGCGCGCAGAGCGAGGAGGGCGAGCGAGGAGCGAGCGCAGAAGCGAGCGCAGAGAGAGCGAAGCGCCGAGCGAGCCGAGGAGCGAGCGAGCGCCGAGCGAGGAGGAGCGAGCCGACGAGAGAGAGCGAGCGAGCGCGGCGAGCGCAGAGCGAGCCAGCCAGCGGAGCGAGCGAGCGAGCGAGAGAGGAGCGAGCGAGCGACTAGCGAGCGAGCGCCGAGCGAGCGCAGAGCGGCGAGCGAGCGAGCGAAGAGCGAGGCAAAGCGGAGCGAGCGAGCGCAGAGCGGAGCGCAGAGCGGCGAGCGCCGAGCGAGCGAGCGAGCGAGCATGCAGAGAGGAGCTAGCGAGCGGAGCGAGCGAGGCCAGGAGCGAGCGAGCGAGCGAGCGAAGCGAGAGCAGAGCGAGCGAAGAGCGAGCGAGGCAGAGCGAGCTGCAGAGCGAGCGAGCGCCGAGCGAGCGGCAGAGCGAGCGAGCGAAGCGAAAGCGGCAGAGCTAGCGAGAGCGAGCGAGCGACAATCGCGAGCGAGCGAGGCAGAGCGAATGCGAGCGCAGAGCGAGCGAGCGAGCGCCAGACAGCAGCGCCGAGCGAGCGAGCGCCGAGCGAGCGAGCGAGCGAGCGGCAGAGCGAGCAGCGCCGAGCGAGCGAGCGCCGAGTCGAGCGAGCGAGCGAGCGAAGCGCCGAGCGAGCAGAGCGCCAGAGAGAGAGAGCACGAGCGAGCGAGAGCGAGCGCAGAGCAGCGCAGAGGAGCGAGCCGCAGAAGCGTAGCGAAACCAAAAAGCGAGGCGAGCAGCGAGCGAGCGAGCGAGCGAGGCAAGCGAGCGCAGAGCGAGCGAGCGCAGAGCGAGCGAGCGAGCGCAGAGCGAGCGACGAGCGAGCGAAGAGAGCGAGCGAGCGCAGATCGAGCGAGCGAGCGCCGAGCGAGCGAGCGAGCGCCGAGCGAGCGCGCGCCGAGCGAGCGAGCGAGCGAGCGCAGAGGAGAGCGCAGCCGCGGGGCGAGCGGTAAGAGCGAGAGCAGGCGAGCGAGCGCCGAGCGAGCGAGGCGAGGAGCGAGCGCGCGAGCGACGCAGAGCGAGCCAGAGCGAGCGCAGAGCGAGCGAGGAGGGCATAGGAGGGCAGAGGAGCGCAGAAGCGAGCGCAGAGCGAGCGAGCGGCGAGCGGCGAGCGATAGACGAGCGAGCGAGCGAGCAGGAGCGAGCGAGCGAGCGACGAGCGCATAGCGAGGCAAGCGCAGAGCGAGCGAGCGAGCGCAGAGGAGCGAGCGAGCGAGAGCCGAGCGAGCGAGCGAGCGAGCAGCGAGAGCGAGCAAGCGCAGAAGCCGAGCGCAGCGAGCGAGCGAGGAGAGCAGAGCGAGCAGCGAGCGAGGCGGAGGGCGAGCGAGCGAGAGAGCGCAGAGGAGGCGAGCGAGCGAGCGAGCGAGCGAGCGAGCGCAGAGCGAGCCAGCGCAGAGCGAGCTGAGCGAGCGAAGGCGCAGGCGAGCGCAGAGCGAGCGAGCGAGAGCAAGCGAGCGCAAGCGATGCGACGCGATGCGCAGCAGAGCAGCGCAGAGCGAGCGAGCGAGCGAGGGGCAGAGCGAGCAGCAGAGGGCGGGAAAGGGGGGGGTCGCAGAGAGAGCGAGCGAGAGAGGAGGCAGAGCGAGAGCAGAGCGAGCGGCCTAGCGAGCGAGCGAGGAGCTCATGAGCGAGCGAGCGAGAGAAGCGAGCAGCGAGTCGAGCGCCGAGCGAGAGAGCTGAGCGCAGAGCCGAGCGAGGGCGAGCGAGCGCAGAGGAGCGAGGCGAGAGCATATCGAGCGAGCTAGCGGCAAGCGAGCGCATAGCGAGCGAGTCAGATCGATCGAGTCGGATATCGAGCCGCAAGCTAGCGAGCGAGGAGCGCATAGCTATCTAGGATCATCTATCTATTAATCTATATATTCTATCTAGATCTAGAGAGCTATCTCATAGTCTATCTCATATCGAGCGAAGAGAAGTCCAGAGCTAATATATCTATCATCTATCGATCTATCTATCTATCCATCTATCTCATGTCTATCTACCTTTCTATCAGCAAAAGTAGGCATATATCAAGAAGTTTAACACTTTCCAGACACTGGTGCCCTCTGCTGGAAATATTTTAAAACTGCAAAACCATGGAGGTGAATTGATGTTACTTCAGATGGAATAAGAAGATAATAAGCAGAAGTGATGTTCCCTCTAAATTTGGCAATCTGAAAAGAAAAATGCTTAACCATTACAAGGCAGATTTTTGGGGATGTAACACCGACACTATAATTTCTCATTGAAGCTTTTATTGTACAGCATTAACAATAATTTATTTATTATTTTATTTATATAGCGCACACAGATTACGCAGCGCTGTACAGACCTTTCCAAATCAGTCACTTGTCCCCCAATGGGGCTCACAATTCATAATAAGCTACCCAGTATGGTTACAACAAAGAAAAAAAAATAAACACACTATGGGGTGAGAACATGGAGGACAGAAGAGATTATGACACACCAGTATAACATACGGAAACGCTGTATGTAATGTGACGACATTGGAGAAATAATACTCACAGGGGGCACAGAGACCTTTTATTTTGGCCTTTTCTTCTTTTTTTTCATAACTTTCTGTGGACTTCTCTTATTATTTTTGTGCCTAAGACGACCTCCCTTTAAGTCAGGGAAGCGGCACTCACCAAATGCATTTCTTCAACCTTTATTCGCAGCGGCCAAACGACATACAGCAGACCGAGATAAGGACAACGGGAGCTTTGGCCAAAAGGGCGCTTTCGTGGTCCATGGCATTAGTGGTTTTGAGTCCCTGTGGCCTTAGTCTGACATGTGAGTGCGTCCTATACAGAAGGTTTGCACGGGGGGATCTATCAATAATTTCGATAAAAAGATGCAAAAAAGAACAAAAATTGCATTCTACTCTGAGCAGCGTTTGCAGCTTCCAAAAAACTTCATTTTTCATACTAAAAACAAAGGTTTCACTCCCAATGAAGAGATCACCTTATTGCAACATTTTAAAAAATTGAAAGATGAAGCCCTGAACCTTCTGTCAATTTTTTCTAATCTCGTTCCATTATTGGTTCTCAGATGAGATCTACATTGTAGGGTAAAAATTAGAGCAAATTTGGAGCAAAATCAGGTTGCAGAGTAATCGGACATGCGGCCAATTCCAAAGCGCATTTATACGGCCGAACTGATCCATCATAAATCACAAGCCCAAAAAATAAAGAACAAACCAGACAAAAATAGGCGAACCTGAGACCCCCTATGGATTAATGTCCCCCTTGTGTTTCCATCGATTCTTATTCCTAGGCCTGAGAGGCAAACCAAACAGGAACAGGGCCTGCTCTGAGTTTATTAACCAGCCTCAACATGCAGGGGACCGGCGCTAAAATGGGCTTACCTGGGCAAGTGCCGGGGCCGAGCTGCTGGGGGGCCCAATCAAACGCATTTGGCAGATAGGAGTTGCAGCGAGCTTTCTCCATGCGGAAGCATAAAACAAACCATTGCACCAAGTACTCCAGCAACGGAACAGGAGAAAAGTTACAGACAGTGGCCGAACATCAAGTTTGCAAAAACGCTTTTATACCAAGGGCCATCGATTTATACAATAAGTGGACTCAAGGGCAGCCCAAAACATTAATAACCCCCTCTGGCCCCCAACCAAGCCCCCCCCCCCATATTGGACCACTATGTCAATGTGTTGTGTCTGCGTTTTGTGATGATTTTCTTTTGTGAAACTGTAAATGCTGGGCCCGTGTGCACCACATTCCAAGGGGACCAATAAAGCTTATTGTATTGATAGTATATGGCTGTACATAAGGAATCCTTGGGTGGCTAGAGGGGGGTTGTCTCTAAGAATCGCATAACTTCCTTCGCATCCTTGGTGCCCCCTGACAGCAACATAATTTTGACACTCCCCTTGGCAATGGTATAGCACTAATAAGGAATACCTCACACTCCTCTAAACCCCACTTTCTTCACAGTCTATGCCCAGGTCTATTTGCCTCCCCACTAATCTAGGCCCCAATCCATGTTGCCCCCACTTATCCTAGACTCTTTGACTCTACACCCCCATTCCTGCTATCTCCTAATTTTCCTCTTGTCCTGCATCCTCTCTCCCATCAATGGCTCCACACTTATTCTTCTCCTTTGCTCCTTAACTTTTATTTTTCACAACGGTACGTCGTAAATAAAATAAGCGTAAAGGAGGTGAAGGGATAGAAATTAGCACAGATCTGAGCTCCACTACTTGGCTCCCTAAACAAACAAACGTGTTCAAAATCCATTGTGGCCAATGAGCTAGTGATGTACATAGGGCCGTATTATAGTAGTTAAGTTCCTGTAACATAGGGGGCAGTATTATAGTAGTTATATTCTTACATAGAGGCAGTATTATAGTAGTTATATTCCTGTACATGGGGCAGATTATAGTAGTTTATTCTTGTACTAGGGGGTAGTATAAGTAGTTATATTCTTGTACTAGGGGGCAGTATTATAGTAGCTAGATCTGTGGCATAGAGGCAGTATTATAGTAGATTATATTCCTGTACATAGGGGCAGTATTAATAGTAGTTACATCTTGACATGAGACTAATTATGTGTAATTCCTGTACATAGGGGGCAGTATTATAGTAGTTATATTCTTGTACAAGAAGGGGCAGTTTTATAGTAGTTATATTCCTGTACACTATGTGGGGCAGTATTAAGTAGTTATCTTCTTTACATAGGGGGCAGTATTATATTAAGTTTATCTGTACATGGGGCAGTGTTTCCGTACATAGGGGCAGTATTATAGTAGTTATATTCCTGTACATAGGGGGCAGTATTATAGTAGTTATATTTCTTGTACATAGGGGCAGTATTATTTGTAGTTATAATTCTTTGACATAGGGGGCAGTATATAGTAGTGTATATTCTTGTCATAGGGGGCAGTATTATAGATAGTTCTATTCTTATACATAGGGCCGTATTATAGGTAGTTTATATTCCTGTACATAGGGGGCATTATTATAGTAGTTTATTCCTGTACATAGGGGGCAATATTATAGTAGTTATATTCTGTACATAGGGGGCTATTATGTAGTTTATATTCTTGTACTAGGGGCAGTATTATGTAGTTATATTCCTTGTACATAGAGAGCAGTATTATAGTAGTTAGATTCTTATACATAGGGGGCCGTTATTATAGTAGTTTAAATTCCTGTACATAGGGGCAGTATTATATGAGTTATATTCCTGTACATAGGGGGCAATATTATAGTAGTTATATTCCTGTACATAGGGGGCAGTTTATAGTATTATTCTTGTACAATAGGTGCAGTATTATAGTAGTTATATTCCTGTACATAGGGGCAGTATATGTAGTTATATTCTGTACATAGGGGGCAGTATTATAGTAGTTATAATTCCTGTACATAGAGGCAGTATTATAGTAGTTATATTCCTGTACATAGGGGGCAGTATTATAGTAGTTACATCTTGTACATAGAGACAGTATTATAGTAGTTATATTCCTGTACATGGGGGCATATTATAGTTTATATTCTTGTACATAGGGGCAGTTTATAGTATTTTATATTCCTGTACTAGGGGGCAGTATTATAGTAGTTTATTCTTGTACATAGGGGGGCAGTATTATAGTAGTTATATTCCTGTACATAGGGGGCAGTATTATAGTAGTTATATTCTTGTACAAGGGGGCAGTATTATGGTAGTTATATCTTGTACATAGGGGGCAGTATTATAGTAGTTATTATTCTTGTACATAGGGGGCAGTATTAGTAGTTATGTTAATGTACATAGAGGCAGTATTATAGTAGTTATATTCTTTGTACTAGTGCAGTAATATAGTAGTTTATATTCTTGTACATAGGGCAGTATTATAGTAGTTATATTCTTGTAACATAGGGCAGTAATATAGTTTATATTCTGTACTAGGGGGCAGTATTATAGTAGTTATATCTTGTACATAGGGGCAGTATTATAGTAGTTATATTCCTGTACATAGGGGGCGTATTATAGTAGTTATATTCTTGTACCTAGGGGGCAGTATTATAGTAGTTATATTCTTTCTGTTGTGGGGGGTATTAAGAGTTTATTTAGGGGGGTTGTATATTCCTTGTACATAGGGGCAGTATTATAGTAGTTATATCTTGTACAGAGGGCAGTATTATATAGTATAATTCTTGTACATAGGGGGCAGTATTATAGTCATGTTATATTCCTGTACACTAGGGGGCATATTATAGTATTTTATATTCTTGTAACATGGGGCGTATTATGGGTAGTGATTATTTCTTGTACATAGGGGGTCAGTATTATAGTAGTTATATTCTTGTGACTAGGGGGCAGTATTATAGTAGTTATTTAATGTACATAGACAGTATATAGTAGTTATATTCGTACATGGGGGCCAGTATTAATCGTAGTTATATTCTGTACAGGGCGTATAGTAGTATATTTTGTACATAGGGGGCAGTATATGTAGTTATATTCTTGTACATAGGGAGCGTATTATAGTAGTTATATTCTTGTCATAGGGGGCAGTATTAGAGTAGTTATATTCTGGTACATAGGGGCAGTATTATAGTAGTTATATTCTTGTACATAGGGGCAGTATATAGTAGTTATATTCTGTACATAGGGGGCCAATTAATGTAGTTTTTCTTTTACATAGGGGGCAGTATTATAGTAGTTATATTCTTGTACATAGGGGGCAGTATTATAGTAGTTATATTCTGTACATAGGGTCAGTATAGTAGTTATAATTCTGTACATAGGGGCAGGTATTATAGTATTATATTCGTACTAGGGGCAGTATTATAGTATTATTCTTGTACAGGGGGCAGTTATAGTAGTTATATTCTGCATAGGGGCAGTAGTTTAGGAGTTATTCTTTAACTGGGCAGATATATGTTATAGTCTGCAGTAGGGGCAGATTGTTAGATTGGGAAACACAGCTCTAGATTACAATTTATTGTCCCACCAGGGAAGATTAAATACAGACAAAGGGAATTTGAGCTTTTAGGAGAAATAAAAAGTTTTCTGCTTTGTAAAACATTGTAAAGAAACTTAATTTGAAGATTTCAGTCTGGAAGTCAGGACTCAAATGCAGTAAAATCTCAGACAACTGATCGGCCATTGGGGATATGAGTGGCTCTGCTCGCATGTCAAGCAAAACTCATAGAAGGAGAGGTCCAGGAACGAGGAAGGACGCCTGCCGAGCTTCCTGACAGCTCACAAATATAAATAACTTAAACTTGAAAGACCACAATTACATTTTCTCTTTTATTTCTACAAATCTACAACTTATCTATAATACACATAATATTAACAATCTAGAATAAAGGAATTTAACTTTTTAAAATTAAACTTAAGCAATGTTCAAATTGATCTAGATTAATAACCTCTACATTTCTAAGGCCTCTTTCACACTTGTGTTTTCAGATCACACCATAGTCAGCAATGGTCAGGGGTCAGCATGGGCGCTCTGACCCCTCTGTGACTACACCCCCCCTACAACAGTTGAGCTGCTCATGTCCTGTGTGACCTGACAATACACCTTTCTATCATAAACCAGCACTGGTCATGGGTCAGCATGGCCGCTCTGACCTCCTCTGTGATACACCCCCCAGTACACACGAGCGCCATGGTCCTGTTTTTGACCTGACCCTTCTATCAAGCTAGCCATGGTCAGGGGTCCAGCTGGCGCTCTGACCCCTCTTGACTTACACAAACCCCCATACACAGTCGAGCTGCCATGTCCTGTGGACCTGACACCTTTCTATCATAGCCAGCAGTGGTCAGGGGTCAGCATGGGCGCTCACCCCTCTGTGAATTACACCCACCATACGACAGTCGAGCGCCATGTCCTGTTTTCCTGACACCTGTTCTATCATCAGCCCATGGGGGGGGGGTCGGGGTCAGCATGGGCGCTCTGACCCCTCTGGGACGACCCTACCCCATACACAGCACAGCTGCCATGTCCGGCTGTGTCCTGACACCTGTCATCATACATCAGGTGGCATGGGGTCAGCAATGGGTGCTGCTCGACCCCTCGTGGCATACCAACCCCCCCATCCACAAGCGAGCTCCATGTCCGTGTGTCCTGACAAACCCTGTTCTATCATACCAGTCAATGGTCAGGGTTCAGCATGGGCCTCTGACCCCTCTGATGCCTACCCCCGCCATACACAGCACTGCCTGTCCTGTGTGTCCTGACCCCTTTTTATCATAACCGCATTGGTCAGGGTCAGCATGGGCGCTCGACCCCTCTGTGACTATCACCCCCATACACAGGGAGCTGCCATGTTCCCTGGGTGTCCTGACAACCTTCTCTCATGCCAAGCGTGGTAAGGGTCCAGCATGGGGTGCTCTGACCCTCTGGTGTACTACCCCCCCCCCCCCCCATACACAGCACACTGGGCCGTGTCCTGTGTGACCTGCAACCGTTCTCTCCATCATAACCACAGTGGTATGGGGTCAGCATGGGCGCTCTGACCCCTCTGTGACTACACCCCCCATCAACAGCGAGCTGCCCATGGTCCTTGTTCTGACACCTTTCTAATCATAGCCACCTCAGTGGTGCAGGGTCAGCTGGCGCTCTACCCCTCGTGAACTACCCCCCCATACACGCGAGCCTGCCATTCCTGTGTTCCCCTACCACCTTTCATCATAGGCCAGCAGTGGTCAGGGTCAGCATGGGGCTGCTCTGACCTGCTCTGTGGACTAACAACCCCCCATACACAGCGAGCTGCCATGTCCGTGTGTGTCACTACAACCTTTCTATCATCAGCCGTGTTCCGGGTCAGCATGGGCCGCTCTGACCCCTTTGACCTCAAACGCCCCCATACACAGCGAGCTGCCATGTCCTGTGTCCTGACACCTTTCTATCAGACCCGCAGTGGTCAGGGGTAACATACGCTCTGACCTCTCTGTGACTACACACCCCCATCACCAGTGAGCTGCCATGTCCTGTGTACCTGACACCTTTCTATCATAGCCAGCAGTGGTCAGGGTCAGCAAGGTGGCGCTCTGACCCCCTCTTGACTACAACCCCCCCATACACAGCGAGCTGCCATGTCCTGTGTGTCCCTGACACACTTTCTATCAAGCAGCAGTGGTCAGGGGTCAGCATGGGGTGCTGCTCGACCTCTTCTGTGACTACACCCCCATACACAGGGAGCTGCCAATGTCCTTGTGTGTCCTGACACCTTGTCTATCATAGCCAGCAGTGGTCGGGTCGCTACATGGCGTCTCTGACCCCTCGTTGGCTACAGAAACCCCACAACCAGCGAGCTGCGCATGTCCTGTGTCCTGACACCTTTCTATCTAGCCAGCAGGGGTCACGGGGTCAGGGGTGGCGCTCTGAGTCCCTCTGTGACTACACCACACCCCCAACAAAGCGAGCTGGCCATGTCCCCTGGTCCTGACCCTTTCTATCATAGCCAGCTGGTCAGGGTCAGCATGGCGCTCTACCCCTCTGTGACATCAAACCCCCCATACACAGCGACTGCCATGTCCTGTTGGTCCGATACCTTCTATCATAGCCACTCGTGGTCAGGGTGAGCATGGGCGCTCTGACCCCTGTGACTACACCCCCCATACACAGCGAGCTGGCATGTCCTGTGTGTCTGACCCTTTCTAATCATAGCGCAGCATGGTCATGGTCAGCTGGGAGCTCTGACCTCTCTGTGCTACAACCCCCCTACTACGAGCTGCCAGTGCCTGTGTCCTGCACCTTTCTATCATAGCCACAGTGGTAGGGGTACCTGGGCGCTCGACCCCTCTGTGACCAATAACCCCCCATACCACTATTCGCTGCATTGTCCTGTTGTGCCTGACAACCTTTCTATCATACCACCATGTGGTCAGGGGTCACCATGGCGCTCTGACCCCTGTGTACACACCCCCATACATACGCGCTCCATGTTCCTGTGTTCCTGACACCTTTCTATCACAGGCCAGCAGGGTCAGGGGTCATCATGGCGCTCTGACCCCTCTGTGACTACAGCCCCCATACACACGATGCGCCATGTCCTGTGCTGGCCTGAGCACCTTTCTATCATAAACCATCAGTGGTCAGGGGTCACTGGTGCTCTGACCCATCTGTGGACTACACCCCCCATCACACAGCGTAGCTGCCATGTCCTTGGTCCGACACCTTTCTATCTAGCCACAGTGGTCAGGGTCGCATGGGCGCTCTGTACCTCTCTGTGACTACTCCTCCCATACACAGCGAGCTGCCATGTCCTTGTGTCCTGACACCTTCTATCATACCAGCAGTGGTCAGGGGTCAGCCTGGGTGGCTCTGACCCCTCTGTAACTACCTACCCCCCTACACAGCGAGCTGCCATGTCCTGTGTGACCTGACAACCTTTCTATCAGATAACCGCCAGTGTCAGGTCCAGCATGGGCGCCTACGACCTCTCTGTGATTACACCCCCCATAACACAGCGAGCTTGCCAATGGTCCTGTGTGACCTGACACTTCTATCATAACCATAAGCATGGTCAGGGGTCAGCATGGGCGTCGCTGACCCCTCTTGACTCCCACCCATACCCACGCACTGCCATGTTCCTGTGTGACCTGACACCTTTTCATAGCCAGCAGTGGTCAGGGGGTCAGCTGGCGTCTCTGACCCCTCTGGTGATTACCACCCCCAATACACACGTTATCTGCCCTGTTGCGCCTGTTCTCCTTGACACCTTTCTATCAAACAGCAAGTGGTCGGGTCAGCATGGGTATGCTCTGACCCATCTGTGGACTACCCCCCGATCAGCTCTCCGATTTGCTCGCCCGGACTGACCTAGGCTTGTTGTCCGCTGTCAACAGATTTGCATGGCGTTGTTCTACACTTTCTATCATACCAGCAAATGTCAGGGTCAGCATGGCGCCCTGACCCCTCTGTGACTACACAACCCCCCATACACAAGCAAGCTTGCATTCCTGTGGTGTCCTGACACCTTTCTATCAGCACCAGCAGTGGGGCAGGGTCGCATGGGCGCTCTGATCCCTCTGTGACTACAACCGCCCCATACACAGCGAGCTGCCATGGCTCCTGTGTGTCCTGACACCGTCTTCATAGCACAGCAGTGGTCAGGGCAGGTGCATGGGGCGCTCTGACCTCTCTGTGACTTACACCCCCCATACAGATCCAGCGAGCTGCCATGTCCTGTGTGTCCTGACACTTTCATCACGCCATGCAGTTGTCAGGGTAAGCATGAGCGCTCCGTACTCTCCTGTGACACACCCCCCATAACACATGAGCTGCCATGTCCTTGTCCTGAACCTTTCTATCACATAGCCTCAGGGTCAGGGGTCAGCATGGGCGTCTGACCCTCTCTGGACTACAACCCCCCATAACAGCGAGCGCCATGTCCTGCTGTGGTCCTTACACCTTTCTATCATAGCCAGCATTTGGTCATGGGGTCACAGGGTGCTCTGACCTCGCTGACTACACAAAAACCTACACAAACCAAACCCACCAGGAGCTGCCCCATGTCCATGGTGTTCCTGACACCTTCTGTCATAGGCCAGCAGTGGTCAGGGTCAGCAATGGGGCGCTTCCTGACCCCTCTGTGGCTGACAACACCCCATACACAGCGAGCGTGCCATGTCCTTTGTCCTGACACCTTTCTTATCATAGCCACAGTGGTCGGGGTTCATGGGCGCTCTGCCCCCCTTGGCAAACCCCCATACACAGCGAGCTGCCATGTCCCTGTGTTCCCTGACACCCCTTCTATCATAGCCAAAGTGGTCAGGGCTCGGTGGGCGCTCTGACCCTCTGTGGACGTACAAAACCCCCCATACACAGCGAGCTGCCAGTGTCCTGCGTCCTGACAGCCTTTCTATCATAGCCAACAGTGGTCAGGGGTCAGCATGGCGCTCTAGAACCCTCTGCTGTGACTAACCCCCATCACAGCGAGCTGGCCCCCTGTGTTGTCCCTGATACCTTTCTATCATAGCCAGCTGGTCAGGGTCAGCATGGCGCTCCTGACCCTCTGTGACTACAACCCCCATGACATAGCGAGCTGCCATGTCCGTTCCGGACACCTGTTCCACATACCACAGTGGTCAGAGTGACATGGGGCGCTCTACCCTCTGTGACTAACACCCCCCATACACAGCAACTGGCCAGTCCTATGTCCTGACACCTTTCTATCATAGCAGCATGGTCAGGGGTCAGCATGGGTTCTCTGACCCCTCTGTGACTCCAACCCCCCATACACACGAGCTGCCATGTCCTGAGTGGTCCTGACACCTTTCTATCATAGCCGCAGTGGTCAGGGTCTACATGGAGACTCTACCTCCTCTGGCTACTAACAAAAACCCCCCTACATAGCGCGCTGTCCAGTGTCCTGTGTCTGCCTGACACCTTTCATCATAGCCCGCTGGTCGGGGTCACCATGGCGAGCTGGAGACCCCTCTGTGACTACACCCCCCATACAACAGCAAGCTGCCATGTCCTTGTGTGTCCTGAAACACCCTTTCTATCATAACCGACAGTGGTCAGGGTCAGCATGGGTCGCTCTGACCCCCTGTGACTACACCACCCCCAACCAGCGAGCTGCCATGTCCTGTGTGTCTCTGACACCTTTCTATCATGAGCCAGCATTGTCAGGGGTCAGCATGGGCGCTCTGACCTCTCTGTGCTAAAAACACACCCCCCATACACAGCGACTGCCATGTCCTGTGTGTCCATGACCTCTTTCCTATCATACCACATTGGTCAGGGGTCCGCATGGGCGCTCCTGACCCCTCTTGACTACCACCCCCCAATCCCCATACACAGCGAGATTGCCCTGTCCCCTGGTGTCCTGACACCTTTCTATCATAGCCAGCATGGTCAGTGTCAAGCATGGCGCTCTGACCCCTCTGTGACTACACCCCCCATACAACATCGAAGCTGCCATGTCATGTTTGTCCTGACACCTTTCTATCATAGCAGCAGGGTCATTGGGTCCAGCGTGGGCGCTCTGACCCCTCTGGTGCTACAAACCACACACCCATACACAGCAGCTGTTCATGTCCTGTGTCCTGACAACCTTTCATCTAAGCAGAAGTGGTCAGGTGTCAGGGGTGGCGCGCTCTGACCCTCTGTGAGCTACACCCCCCATTACCAGCGATCTGCCCATGGTATCCTGGCGTCCTGACCCTTCTAGCATAGCCAGCCAGCAGTTGTCGGGTCAGCATGGGGCGCTCTGTACCCCTCTGGTGACTACACGCCCATACACAGCGAGCTCCATGTTCCCCTGTGTGTCCTGATACCTTTCCTCTAATCATAGCCAGCTGTGGGTCTGGTCGCAATGGGCCGCTGCTGACCCCCTTTTGACTACACCCCCCCAACATAGCGAGCCTGCCATGTCCTGGGTCCTGACACCTTTCCATCATACGCAGCAGTGGTCAGGAGTGAGCATGGCCGCTCTGCCCCTCTTGACTACAAAACCCGACCCCATACCCCAGCGACTGGCCATTCCTGTGGTCCTGACACCTTTCTACACTAGCCAGCATGTGGTCCATGGTGTCAGCATGGGAGCCGTGGACCTCTCTGTGACTACACCCCCCATACATAGCGAGCTGCCAGTCCTTTCCTGACACCCTTTCTATCATAGCCACCAGTGGTCAGGGGTCACCATGGGCGCTCTGACCCCTCCTGTGACTACACCCCCCCATACACAGCGACCTGCCATGTCCTGGTGTGTCCTGGACACCTTTCTATCATAACCAGCAGTGTCGGGGTCCCCATGGGAGCTCTGACCCCTCTGTGACAACACCCCCATACACACGAGCTCATGTCCTGTTCCTGACACCCTTTCTATCACAGCCAGCAGTGGTCGGGGGTCAGCATGGGCGCTCTGACCCCTCTGTTACTACACCCCCATACCAGCGAGCGCCATGTCTGGTGTCCTGACACCTCTATCATAACCACAGTGTTCAGGGGTCACATGGGTGCTCTGACCCATCGTGACTACATACACCCCCATACACAGCGGCTGCCATGTCCTGTGTCCTGACACCTTTCTATCATAGCCAGCAGTGGTCAGGGGTCAGCAGTGGTCGCTCTGAACCTCGCTGTGACTAACATCCTCCATACACAGCGAGCTGCCATGTCCTGTGTGTCCTGACACCTTTCTATATAGCCAGCAGGGTCAGGGATCAGCATGGGCGCTCTGACCCCTCTGTGACTACACCCACCCCCATACACAGCGACTGCCATGTCTGGTTTGTCCTCCACTGTCTATCATAGCCGCCTGGTCAGGGTCAGCATGGGTGCTCTGACCCCTCTGTGACTACACCCCCCTACAACAGCGGACTGCCATGTCCTGTTGTGTCCTGACACCTTTATCATAGCCACGTGGTCAGGGGTCAGCATGGGTGCTCTGACCCTCTGTGACTACAACCCCCCCATAAACAGCGAGCTGCCTGTCTTTGTGTCCTGACACCTTTCTATCATAGCCAGCAGGGGTCAGCAGGGGCTCTGACCCCTCTGTGACTACAACCCCCCCTACACAGCGAGCTGCATGTCCTGTGTGTCCTGACCCTTTCTATCATAGCCAGCAGTGGGTCAGGGGTCAGCATGGTGCTCTGACCCCTCTGTGACTACACCCCCCATACACAGCGAGCTCATGTCCTGTGTGTCCTGACACCTTTCTATCATAGCCACAGTGGCAGGGGTCAGATGGGGCTCTGAACCCCTCTGTGACTACACCCCCCATACAAGCGAGCGCCATGTCCTGTGTGTCCTGACACCCTTTCTATCATAGCCAGCAGTGGTCAGGGGTCAGCAGGAGTGCCTGACCTCTCTGTGACTACACCCCCCATACACAGCGAGCGCCATGTCCTGTGTGTCTGACACCTTTCTATCATAGCCAGCAGTGGTCAGGGGTAGCATGGGCGCTCTGACCCCTCTGTGACTATAACCTACCCCCCATACCACATGCGAGCTGCCATGTCTGGTTTCCTGACACCTTTCTACATAGCCCAGCAGGGTCAGCATGGCGCTCTGACCCCTCTGTGACTACACACCCCCAACACAGCGAGAGCTGCCATGTCCTGTGTCCGACCCCTTTCTATCATAGCCAGCCCCCAGTGGCAGGGGTCAGCATGGTGCTCTGAACCCTCTGTGACTACACCCCCCCCATAACAAGCGAGCTGCCATGTCCTGTGTGTCCTGACACCTTTTCTATCATAGCCAGCAGTGGTCAGGGTCAGCATGGGGCTCGACCCCTCTGTGACTACACCCCCATACACGCGAGCTGCCATGTCGTGGTCCTGACACCTTTCTACATAGCCAGCGTGGTCAGGGTCAGCATGGGTGCTCTGACCCTCTGTGACACCTACACCCCCATACAGAGCGACGCCATGTCCTGGTGTGCTGACACCTTTCTATCATAGCAGCAGTGTCAGGGGTCAGCATGGGCGCTCTGACCCCTCTGTGACTACCACCCCCCATACACAGGACTGCCATGTCCTGTGTACTGACCCTTTCTCTCATACCAGCAGTGGTCATGTCCATGGGCTCTGACCCCTCTGTGACTACACCCCCATACACACGCGCTGCCATGTCCTTGTGCTTGACACCTTTCTATCATAGCCAGCAGTGGTCAGGGGTCGAGCATGAGAGTGCTACTGACCTCATCTGTGACTACATCCCCATACACAGCGAGCTGCCATGTCCGTGTCCTGACACCTTTCATCATAGCCAGCATGTGGTCAGGGGTCCCATGGTGCTCTGAACCTCTGTGACTACACCCCCCATACACATGAGGCTGCCTGTCCTATGTCCTGACACCATTTCTATCATAGCCAGCAGTGGTCAGGGTCCGCATGGGCGCTCTGACCTCTCTGGACTCTACACCCCCCATACACAGCGAGCTGCCATTCCTGTGTGCCTGACACCTTCTATCTACAGCCAGCAGGGCTCAGCATGGGCGCTCGACCCCTCTGTGACTACACCCCCCATACACAGGAGCTGCCTGTCCTGTGTGTCCTGACACCTTTCTATCATAGCCAGCAGTGGTCAGGAGTGAGCATGGCGCTCTGACCCCTCTGTGACTACAACAAACACCCCCACCCCATACACCGAGCTGGCCATGTCCTGGTGTCCTGACACCTTTCTATCATAGCCAGCAGTGGTCAGGGTCAGCATGATGCTCTGACCTCTCTGTGCGACACCCCCCATACACAGCGAGCTGCCATGTCTGTGTGTCCTGACACCTTTCTATCATACCAGCATGGTCGGGGTGACAAGGGTGCTCTGACCCTCTGTGACTAACACCACCCCTCCCAGTGGAGCGCATTCCTTTGTGTTCTGACACCTTCTATCATACCCAGGGTCAGGGGTCAGCATGGGCGCTCTGACCCCTCTGTGACTACACACCCCCCATACACAAGTGAGCTGCCATGTCCTGTTTGTCCTGACACCTCCTATCATAGCCACAGTGGTCAGGGGTCAGCATGGGTCGCTCTGACCCCCTGTGACTACACCTCCCATACACAGCGACTGCCATGTTCCTGTGTGTCTGACACCTTTCTATCATAGCCATGCAGTGGTCAGGGGTCATCATAGGGCGACTCTGACACCCTCTGTACTACAACAACCTACACCCCCCATACACAGCTGAGACTGCCTGTCCTGTTGTTCCCTGGACACCTTTACTATCATAGCACAGTGGTCAGGTGGTCAGCATGGCGCTCTGACCTCTCTTTGACTACACCCCCATACACAGCTGAGTCATGTGGCATGACTAAGGGTGGCACCTGTCACCAAACATGTAGGCTTTTATGAACCTCTATTGCACATGCTGGGATAGCTGCCATGTTTTATGGTTTCCGAAATAAAAGTTCTTCAGTGGAAAACGAATATTTTTAACCAAGCACCTGTTCGGAGTCCTGTGTGTTTCCTGATTTATGTGCATACACCACACAGTGTGATCTCAGCACGTGCGCAACCCCAGATCCACGTGAGCTTGACTCTTTTTTTCTGTTGAATGTCCTTGTGTGTCCTGACACCCTTTCTATCATAGCCAGCAGTGGTCAGGGGTTCAGCATGGGACGCTCTGCCCCGTGCGTGACTACACCCACCACCTACACAGCGCTGTCTGTCCTGTGTGTCCTGACACCTTTCTATCATAGCCAGCAGTGGTCGGGGTCAGCATGGGCGCTCTGAACCCCTCTGTGACTACACCACCATACCCAGCGAGCCTGCCAGTCCTGTGTCCTGACACCTTCTATCATAGCCAGCAGTGGTCCGGGGTCAGCATGGGCGCTCTGACCCCTCTGTGACTACATCCCCCATACACAGCGAAGCTGCCATGTCCTGTGTGTCCTGACCTTTCTATCATAGCCCGCAGTGGTCATGGGGTCGCATGGGCGCTCTGACCCCTCTGTGACTACACCCCCATACACGCGAGCTGCCATGTCTGTGTGTCCTGACATTTTATCATAGCACAGTGGTCAGGGGTCAGCATGGGAGCCTCTGACCCCTTGACTACAAACCCCATACACACGAGCTGCCATTTCCTGTGTGTCCTGACATCTTTCATTCATAGCAGCAGTGCAGGGTGTCAGCATGGGAGCTCTGACCCCTCTGTGGCTACACCCCCATACACAGTGAGCTGCCATGTCCTGTGTGTCCTGACAATTTCTATCATAGACCACAGTGGTCAGGGTCAGCAGGTGCGCTCTGACCCCTCTGTGACACAGCCCCCATACACAGCGGCTGCCATGTCCTGTTGTCCTGACACCTTTCTCCATAGCCAGCTGGTCCGGGGTCGCATGGGAGTCTGACCCCTCTGTGACTACACCCCCATACACAACGACTGCTGCCATGTCCTGTGTTCTGACACCTTTCATCATAGCCAGCAGTGGTCATGGGTCAATGGGTGCTCTGACCCTCTGTGACTCACACCTCCCATACACAGCGAGCTGCCATGTCCTTTGTGTCCTTACACCTTCTTACATAGCCAGCATGGTCAGGGGTCAGCATGGGCCTTCTGACCCCTCTGTGCTACACACCCCCATACACAGCGCGCTGCCATGTCTGTTCCTGACACCTTTACTATCATAGCAGCAGTGGTCAGGGGTACAGCATGGGCGCTTGACCCCTCTGTGATTACACCCACCCCCCATACACAGCGAGCTGCCATGTCCTGTTGTCCTGACACCTTTCTATCATAGCCAGCAGTGGTCAGGGGTCAGCATGGGTGCTTGACCCCTGTGACTACACAACCCCCCACACACAGGAGCTGCATGTCCTGTTGTCCTGAACCCTTTCTATCATAGCCAGCAGTGGTCAGGGGTCAGCATGGTGCTCTGACCCCTCTGTGACTACACAACCCCCCATACACACAGCTGCCATGTCCTGTATCCTGACCCTTTTCTACATAGCCAGCATTGGTCAGGGGTCAGCATGGCGCTCTGCCTCTCTGTGATTACACCCCATACAACAGCAAGCTGCCATGTCCTGTGTCCTGACACCTTTCTATCATAGCCAGCAGTGGTCCAGGGTCGCAGGGGGTTTTGGTCTCCCTCTGTTGACTACAACTCCTTATACAAAGCAACCCACCAAGTTCCTCGGATAGAACGGTCCCACAAACAAACACCTACCTGGCGGGTGACTTTGCACATCATAACCCACAGCTCTGCCCTTCTTCCGCAAGTTGACTACTGACGTTCTGCAAATCATCCAGGCTTCGCAGAGCAATAGAAATAGAAAATGCTTGTATCATCCCTTGTAAGTTTCTGCACATGTATGACGCAATGCCAATCCTTTCGAAATATCATACAGCTAAGGCGCAATACACCCGTCATCTACTGGCTCATGCTGGTCAGATCTTCAATAGACACACATTGTAATACATATACACACAGATATCGACATCAGTCTCATATCTATCATCTTTTCTTTTTCTAATCTTATCTGTCATCTACATCATATCTACATTCCAATCCCTAAATCTATGGGATATCAATCTATAATCTTACATATATCTATATCTAGTATCTACGTACATACCAGTATCAGACTGTGTAGTTCCTGGAGGACCCCTCTGAGTTGGAGACTTGTCATTGTAAAACCGCTGATGCCGCAGATTTCTGATGGATAGCCAAATAATCTTTTCACAGCAGCTGGACCATAAATCAACAGCGGCCAATAATATCAGACCGGATGGAGGAACGCGGCAACAAACCGTGTTAAAACTCATGTTGAGCTTCTCCTGCTCGTTCTCCAACTTGTTTTGATGTTTCTTGCTGCGGACATGTTCTCCTGCAGCGTCATCCGTCCGCTGTTCCTCTCTGGTGAAGAGATGTGTCACGCATGTTATATAACAGGAAGAACGAGACCTATCACCAGGGGCAATCGGCATTCCATCTATGTCCTATCTATCCCAAAACAAACTGAGCACTCCTCACCCCCCCCTCCAGGAAGACGAGCAGCCCCCCAATCTGTGGTCCACAATAGGCGTGACACATTGTGTGCCACCGCATCATGACCAGAGACATAGAAGTCTATGGAGCTCGTGACCTGGTCACAATTAAGTGAAGATATCCAGGCCCCTAAAGCCCCTACTCTCTGCTGCCAAGGACATAGACTTGTCAGAAAGCGCATGAGGGGTGCAAATTATTCAAGAGTTTACACTTTTGGCACAGGAACACAGACGTATGCCAAAATGGCCCTATACCGTGGGGCCTCGTGTTCTCCAGAAGGAGGTCAGACATTCCCCGCTGTTCTAGGGTCTTCCCGTCAGTCCTATGGACCTGTGCATGGTGACGACTATCTGATTTACTTACGGAGTATACTGTGGAAACTAGAATAACCCTTTAAGATGGCACCATTTCAGGATCACTGCTTGTTGTCAATTTGCTACTAACATGTTCACCTTGACACAAGGACACATTGTAATGACTCTTAACAGCGGTCGCGCAGCAGGATCCAGACGCCCACCCCAGATAGTATTGACAGAAGTCTCGGCGTGAGAGCGGCTGCTTTGCGTCTCCTTCCCCTCTCTCTCCATCCCCGTCCACGTGGAGCTGGTCTCCGAGTTATCCACAGGGAAGTGCCTTGCTGATCCCCATCATGCGTCCGCTTTACGCATTAGTTTCCGTATGGCGGAGATCGCTGCTGGTGAGCGGACGCGGAAGCTTCTCTCTTGGACCCAGCTTGGGGTCTGTGGTATAACGTGGCCAGTTCTGACCTTTAACTCTGTAACTGCTGTGCAGCCTGGTGGAATTCCGAGCCTGAGAATACAGAAACGTTTCCCATAAGAAACAGCGATTACAGGCGTCTGTGTCCATTATAGAGAACAAAACAGTACAGAATAAATCATTCATGTACACAGAGAAACCCAGCAGCAGAATAGTGATATGCCAGCTCTGGGGTATAAGACAGGAATGTAACCTCAGGATCAGAACAGGATACGTAATGTCACTTATGTAGCACATGTTGACTGCCCCAGCAGCAAATAGTGAGTACAGCTCTGGAGTATAATACAGGATGTTACTCAGGATCAAGTACAGGATAAGTAATGTCAATGTGGACACAGTGATGCACCAGCAGCAGAATATGAGTGCAGCTCGTGGGGTATAATACAGGATGTAATCCCAGGATCAGTCCAGGATAGTAATGTCAGTTTACACGTGACTGCACCACATCAGAATAGTGAGTGCAGCTCTGGGTATAAATACAGATGTAACTCAGGATCGTACATGGATAAGTAATGTCATGTATGTACACAGTTGGGAAACTGCACCAGCACAGAAGTGATGAGTGCAAGCCCTGGTTATAATACAGGAATTTACTCAGGATCAGTACAGAATAAGTAATGTCCATTATGTAACACGTGACTGCACCAGCAGCAGAATATGATTGCAAGCTCTGGGTATATACAGGATGTAACTCAGGATCAGTACATGATAAGTAATGTCGTAATTTACACCTTGACTGCTCCAGCAGCAGAATAGGAGTGCAGCTCGGGTATAATACTGCTGTCACTCAGATCAGTACAGGATAAGTAATGTCATTGTATTAACATGCTGCAACCACAGGCAGAATAGTGAGTGTCACTCTCAGTAAATACAGAATCAATAAATAATAGTAATATAATTTTTTTTTAAGTTAAAATAGTGACAAACTTAATAACTAATTATGAAGGTGGGGGTCCAGGACCACCATCATCCTATCCTTTGTGGCAGACACGTGCACAGCTCTATGACGTTGTTCATGGCCTCCTCTGAAACTGACGTTCAGGGCTATAATAGCCTTTGTAATCTTATAAGAGACCTAATATTCGCTCCCATTAATAGACTGGATGAGGAAATTGGTGACCTTCTGTGTCCCCATGAGGGCAAGTTGCCCTTAGGGTTGGAGGTTTACATGACGCGGGGGCAGTACCTACCTAGGCGTTCCGGTTCAGGTGCTTCTCTCGCTCCATCGGGACATCTAAGTAGGACTGAAGCGCCAGTGAGTTTTTCCTCTTCCATTTCCCTATCGAAACGATCAGCGTGCTGCTTACAGTAAGCGAAGAACGGATCTGCGATGTCCTGCGGAAGGATAGAAGAGAATCACGGTATCCCGCTGTACTCTGCTAAAATCAATTAACAGGTGATAAGGCATTGTCCCTTCTCCCAGGCACCACACAGGGAACCAGCGCTGTCTGTCACCTGTAAAGGCGGGCAACGAGGGGAAGGGGAATGCGAGGCAACGCCCGGGGAGGACGAAAAAGGGTGGGGCAACCCCGGGGAGGAGCGAAGGTGGGGCAACCCCTTGGGAGGAGCGAAGGTGGGTGCAACCCCGGGGAGGAGCGAAGTTGGGGCAACCCGGGAGGATCGAAAGGTGAGGCAACCCCGGTGAGGAGAGAAGGTGGGTCCAACCCCGGGGAGAGAGAAGTTGGGGCAACCCCGGGGAGGAGAGACTGTGGGGCAACCCGTGGAGGAAGAGGTGGGGCAACCCCGGGGAGGATAGAAAGTGGTTCCCTCACCCCGGTGGAGGATAGAAGTGGGGCAATCCCTGGGGAGATAGATTGGGCAACCCCGGGTAGGGAGGAAGTGGGCAACCCGGGGAGGGAGAGGTGGGCCAACCCCGGGGAGGAGAGAAGGTGGGGCACCACCCGGGGAGGAAGAGGTGGGGCAACCCCGGGGAGGAGAGCAGTGGGGCAACCCGGGGAGGAGAGCAGGTTGGGTCAACCCCGGGAGGAGAGAAGGTTGGGGCAACGCCCGGGAGAATAAGTGGGGCAACCCCGGGGAGGGAGAAGGTGGGGCAACCCCAGGGAGGAGAGAAAGTGGGGCAGCCCCAGGAGGAGAGAATGTTGGGGCCCCCCAGGGAGAGAGAAGGTGGGGCAACCCCAAGGTGTAGAGAGGGGGGCAACCCCAAGGTGGAGAAAGGTGGGGCAACCCCGAAGGTGGAGAGGAAGTGGGGCAACCCAAGGTGGATAGAAGGTGGGCAACCCCAAGGTTGCAGAGAAGGTGGGGCAACCACCAGGTGGAGAGAGCGGGGCAACCACATGGATGGATGGAATGGAGGAAGGGTGGGGCATCACAGGGGTGGATGGGGGAGGTGGGCCAGACATAGAAAGTAAGTGGGCAAAACTAAGTGGTTGCAACTACAGGCGGTGTAAGAAGGTTTTGTGAAGGTGACAAAGAGGATGAAGATAAACAAATCAGTACCAGGTGAGACACTGCAATCAGAGTCTATAAGTTCTACAAAATAAGATAAGAGAAGAGAACCAAATTCAATGAAAGAAGATGAAAAAACAACTGTAGAGGGGGGCAACTAAAAAACAATAAGTAAAGTAAGAAAAACACCATGAGGAGCTGCAACAAGTGAAGAAGTAGCCACAACCACCAAGATATCATATCTAATAATGCCTAAATGCACAAAGAGATGGAGACGTAGAAGGCCTCGTATGAGAATTATATATAAGCCATGGAATTTCTCCATCAATATCTCTCCAATCACAGCTTCTTTCCTTACACCCATCCAGTCATTAAAGTAACGTCTCCGATTCAACCTTCCTAAGGTTGGATCTGAAGCGCTTTCCATCTCCATCACAGGTCCAGCACCTTACCAGCCCTGCTCTCCTCCGTCTACATCGCGGCTTAATATTTTATCAGATCTGCCGTGTTACATTAAATACTTTTTATGCTTCGCTACAGTTTTCTTTCAGAAATCTTCAAGAAGACTTCTTGTAATTTACCCTCTTCAGCGCGTCGGCTTCGGAGACAGCCTTCCTTCTGGCACAAGTCATCATGAAAGTTAAGCCTGCACTCCCTGCGTCGGCAGCTGATACACACTCCGTCCTGGCAATCGCGATCTTCACAGAGCTGGCATTCCTACGCAAAAAAAAATTTAAGAGATCTGCGCTTACCAAGCGGAATTCCAACACAACACTCTGAGAGCGGTAGACGAGTTAAGTCGAGTTTGGGGCTTAAACCTGCCTGCTTTGAAGGATGCAAAAGTATTATTTATGTGAAAAGCTCTGGAAGGGAACTCCATCTACTTTTAAATGTCTGAAGAGTCAAACAGAAGCGACCAATCACTTTCATCAGGACAGTTTATCGTGACTGACTCAACACAATACATGCACAACTGGTTCTTTGGACTCAAGGCGGCTCTCTGATAGACAAGCCACAAGTAATGGTACACGGACGCTTCTCTGATAGCCAAGCCACCAGTACTGGTGCACGGCCACTTCTCTGATAGACAAGCCACAAGTAATGGTGCACGGACGCTTCTCTGATAGACAAGCCACCATACTGTTTGCTAGCCGCTTCTCTTATAGACCAAGCCACAAGTAATGGTGGCACGCCACTTCTCTTAGAGACAAGCCACCATTACTGGGGCAAAAGCGGCCACATCTTCTGATAGACAAGCCAGCCAATTACTGGTGCACGCCACTTCTCTGATAGACAAGCCCCGGTACTGGTGCACAACGCCACTTCTCTGATAGACAAGCCACGCAGTACTGTGCACGCCACTTCCCTGATAGACAAGCCCACCAGTACTGGTGGCACGGCCACTTCCTGATAGACAGCCACCGGTACTGGTGCACGGCACTTCCCTGATAGACACCACCGGTAATGGGTGCACCTCGGCCCCTTCTCTTATAGACACGCCACCGGTAAATGGTGCACGGCCACTTCTTCTCTGATAGACAGCCCCAATACTGGTGCACGGCCACTTCTCTGATAGACAAGCCACTTCTCTGATAGACAAGCCACCAATACTGGTGCATGGCCACTTCTCTGATAGACGCCACTTCTCTGATAGACAAGCCACGGTAATGGTGCCGGACACTCTCTGATAGACAGCCACCAGTATGTGCACGGCCACTTCTCTGATAGACAGCCACAAGTATGGTGTCACGCCCACTTCCCTTGATAGACAAGCCACCGTTAACTGGTGCACGCCACTTCCTGATAGACAAGCCACCGAATGTGCACACGTCCGCTTCTCTGATAGACAAGCCACCGGTATGGTGCAACGGCCACTTTCTCTTAGAGAAATTGTTGTGGTAGTCAGGAGACTTTTTTGAGTTATCGGGACATGTAAAGTAACATCCAGATAAAATCAAAAATTGCCATTTTGTTTGAAACCCTAAAGATTTTCATTTTAACCGCAATCCCCCAGCCCTTGTGTATTTTTCGGAAATTAAATTGCCGTCTCTTTAAGAAGCTTCTTAACCAAGAGACTCCTCCCTCTCCCTACTTGCAACATTGTATAGTGGAGAAGGTGTTGGTGTTCTGTCCCTATAAGTTGTGTTATGTAGGTGGAGGGCCATCTCTACACTGACACCCATCGGGAGGGGCGCCCATTGTCCCCGTGCATGGCGAGCGCGCGTCTGTGTGCGCCTGTAATGATCGTGGCAGGAGCAGAATTCATTTACACAGCTTGCATGACATTTTTTTCCAGTTGGTTGAGCAGATGTAGACCCACGGGGCCCCGGAGAAATGACTTTGATAGATGGCTGCTGTCTGAGCTGCGAGCGTACAACAGATTAGTGCAAACCCAAAGAGAATCTCGTCTGCTTTGTAGAGGGTTTGGTCCAATAAGATAATGTTTCTAATTAACCTGTAGAGCACTGAAGGAGCGAGGACGCAGCGCGCAACAAAACCCCCTCACTCTGCCATTGTCAGACACATCGGAGACGCTCTGGACGCCTTTCTGGGCCAAATCATGAATTTTTTTTTTTTTTTTGCTTCTTTTTTTTTCATATTTTTTTTACATTTCATTTTAGCTGATTTCTTTATAGTTTTCTTCCAATTGCAAGGGAATGTAATATCCGAAAATCTGATGTTTTTATTATAAAAATAGTTTTATTTAAGGGAACTTGTTCTAACACCCCAGTCTATTCTAGGCTGACGTTACAATTACCTTGTAGATGCTACAATGGTTTTCTTCATATGCAAATTATCTTTAAGTAGTCACGGGGGTGGGGGGGGTATAGGTTGCTAAGGCTTAGTACTGATGCTGTCATGGTGGTGAATATGCCGCGCATTCTCCTCTCTTCGTGGCTTCTTCTGGTCTTTAGAGGTATTGCGCTTGTGCTGATGCACCATTTTCGGTCCTTCCCACTGCTGGACGCTATCTGTAGGCCCCACCTCTTGAAGCAAGAAGGACGTGATGACTGATGTTCAACTGAACAATGACCTTCTTCCAACAGCAAAAGTATTGCGCATGCGGCAATGCGTCTGCTTAAGGCTCCTTCACTGCCAGATGCAGGACCACCTGTGGGCTTGCGTCCCCCCCCCCTCTTGAAGCCAGAAGGACCAGCTTACCGTTTTCAACAGACTAATGTGCTACAGCAACCAGCAGATGTGCTTTACATCAAAAGTATTGCGCATGCGCTGTCTTCCCCTCTGCTGATTGCAGAATTATTTGTAGATGTGCTCCCTGCCTCTTTAAGGCAGGACTACACGCTCACTGGTGTTCCACAGAGTAGTGGGCTTCCGCAGCCAAAGAGGATACTACTGCCATCCAAAGTATTGTGCATGCGCCAGTGCGTCTGCTTGCGTCCTCTTGACTTCCAGTTGCAGGACTACCTGTGGGCATGCATTCTGCCTTTTGAAACCAGAAGGAAGCACTTATTGATTTTGAACAGACTAATGGGCTACAGCTGCCAACGCATGTACTTCCAACATCAAAAGTATTGTGCATGCGCTGATTCGTCTGCTTTTTTTTCCCACCAGGAACTACCTTCCTAAAGCCTGGAATATCTTTGTGGGTGGAAATAAGAGTCTTTTTGCTCCTCCTCCCAGGTTTAGAAGTCAAACGCATGCGCATAACCACCCAGTATTTAGAAGGATGGAAACAGGCGCATGCACGTTATTATTGATGGCCTTGAGGAGCCACCCGCTAGGTGTGATTTACCACCGTCGTAGAGTGACTGGTTCGGCTTTGTCCCTGACCGGATAACTACTTATAGGGAATCTGCATAGGAAGAAAGCCATTATAAGTTTGCATTTTAGTAAAAAAAAAATCGTAAGCAGATGTCTAGATGGATACATTAATAACAAAGCATCAGGGTTTTTAACGGATCAGTTTAAAAAAAAACGATACTTTGCTCTGCGTTAGTGTCCGTTAGTTTCAATATTTTATAGCCATTTTTTAACCCAACAATCCGCTAAAATAATGGAAGGTTTAACGGAACATGTAAAATCGGACACTAACAGACACCATTGCAAGTCCATTGGAATCGGGGAAAAGGAAATCTCCAAAACAGAAGCCTGACCGCGGCTGGACGCGGCACCTACTGTGTCACACAATGACTGAATGAGCTCAGTACGATACAATACATGGAAGATTGAATGGTGACATTAGCAATTATAACTTTTCCTGTAAAAGCCTTCATTCTGCTTTGTCGGTGGGAAAAATAAAAAAGTTATGGCTCGTGAAGGATGAGGAGGAAAAAAAAATGGCTGATAAGAAGCCGTACATTAAAAGCTGCTAGAAATCACAGCAGTGGCTGCAGCATTGGGGCACATTAATGAATGTGTAACAGCAGGGGGTGTCATAACAAGTATGTCATAGTAAGGAACACCATGACCTGTATATAACAGCAGGGAGTGTTATAACAAATATGTAAGATCAAGGATACTCACATCCAGTATAACCGGTATGTCACTGCACGCTGACCTACACTATCACCCATTTTTTAAAACAGGGGGGCGCTATAACAAGTATATTACAGCAGGGGCCCCCATAACAAGTATGTAACAGCAGGGGGCTCCATAACTAGTATGTAACAGCAGGGGGCACTCCATAACAGGTATATAACAGTAGGGGGCGCCATAACAAGTATGTAACAGCAGGGGGTGCCATAACAGGTATATAACAGCAGGGGGCGCTCCATAACTAGTATGTACCAGCAGGGGGTGCCATAACAAGTATCTAATAATAATAATTCTTTAATAATAATTCATGTCAAATTGGTCTCTGTCCCCATGGGGCTCACAATCTAAACAGTATGTTTTGGAGTGTGGGAGGAAACCGGAGGACCAGGAGGAAACCCACGCAAACACGGAGAGAACATACAAACTCTTTGCATATGTTGACCTGGGTAGGATTCGAACCTAGGACCCCAGCGCTGCAAGGCAGAAGTTCTACTCACTAAGCCACCGTGCCGCCCCCTAAATAAAACAGCAGGGGGCGCCATAACAAGTATGTGACAGCAGGGGGAGCCATAACAAGTATGTGACAGCAGGGGGCGCCATAACAAGTAGGTGACAGCAGGGGGCGCCATAACAAGTATGTGACAGCAGGGGGCGCCATAACAAGTATGTAACAGCAGGGGGCGCCATAACAAGTAGGTGACAGCACGGGGTGCCATAACAAGTATGTAACAGCAGGGGGCGCCATAACAAGTATGTAACAGCAGGGGACGCCATAACAAGTATATAACAGCAGGGGGCGCCATAACAAGTATGTAACAGCAGGGGGCGCCATAACAAGTATGTAACTGCAGGGGGCGCGCCATAACAAGTATGTAACAGCAGGGGGCGCGCCATAACAAGTATGTAACAGCAGGGGGCGCTCCATAACAAGTATGTAACAGCAGGGGGCGCCATAACAAGTATGTAACTGCAGGGGGCGCCATAACAAGTATGTAACTGCAGGGGGCGCCATAACAAGTATGTAATTGCAGGGGGGCGCCCATAACAAGTATGTAACTGCAGGGGCGCCAAACAAGTATGAACAGCAGGGACGCCCTAACAGTATGTAACAGAGAGGAGGCGCTCCAAACCAAGTATTGTAACAGCAGGGGACGCTCCATAACAAGTATGTAACAGCAGGGGACGCTCCATAACAAGTATGTAACAGCAGGGGACGCTCCATAACGAGTATGTAACAGCAGGGGGCGCTCCATAACAAGTATGTAACAGCAGGAGGCGCTCCATAACAAGTATGTAACGGCAGCTGCTGTGATTTCATGTGATCAGATACATACATGGGGTAGACATTGTAGATGTAACAGAACTTTAGAAGATGTCACTCTGGTCGCATGACATGCTGAAAAGAGGCATGGGACGTGGGGAGGAGTGGACGGCAGGGCCGGCCAAGCAGGGCATGCCCCCACTGATGCCAGGGAATGTATCATAAAGTTGATTAATGCGGATGTGAAGGAAACAGTTTTTAGGTAAAGGAAGGGTCAGATAATAGGACTCTATGGGAACCTGTCAGTAGCTATATATGTGATAATGTAGGGACTGGTTCCCTTTAAGCATGTCTGAGCTTTAGATGTATATAACAGCAGCGGGGGCCGTAACAAGTAACAAATGTGGGACGACCCTCTATTAACCGTGTAAGGTAGGGGGCAGATATTTTATACATTTCACCATTAATTCTCCTGATTTAGAAGCTGAATCTCCCGGCCATCCTCCGGGCCCCGAAGGAAAGAAAACCCAGTAAGAGAGAGGGGGGCGCCCAGAAGACGCTGCCATTGCCGGCGGTCCTCTACAGGTAATTGTCAGCTCTATTTTGATTAGCGTTGCAATTTCATTTTCTTTCCGGAAAAAGGTTGTTAATGTTTTTTAATCAGAGCAGCGGGACGCGTGTTTGTGGGGGCGCCGGCGCTCGCCTGGCCCAGCGCTCTGATAATTTTTTTTTCCATGGCCGCAGGGAAGACGTCTGTGATTGACACGTTTCTCAGCTTCTTCTTCTTCTTCTTTCTCCCTCCTCCTTAAAGTTGTGGAATATGTAAGAAGAACCACGACCAGCACCTGCTCCTGCTGTGCGACACATGCAAGCTACACTATCACTTGGGGTGCCTGGACCCCCCACTCACGAGGATGCCGAAGAAAACCAAGAACAGCTACTGGTGAGCACGCCACGGCACGGCTCAGCTTATCTCGTAAATCACAGGTGTAGTACAGAACAGCGCCACACTAGTCCATAGGTTGTGTCTGGTATTGCAGCCCATGCTATAGCAGGTGTGTTACTATTTTGGGCAAAAAAACTGCTATATTTACCAAATTTAGACTCTGACTAATGATCAACATTACTAGAAGTCAAGTATTCAACCATATTCTGTAGGTTGTGATACTAAATGTCAAGTAAGGGACAGGTGGTTTCTTCAAGATGTTGTTCTTGCTCTCTAAGGTTGATCTCTGTTGAGGACTAGAAGAAGAAGTCTGCTCTTTTTTTGTGAAATATCACCATTGTTTTGTATGGGCCGGTTCTAGTATTAGGTTCACATAATTGGGTTCCTAAGACCCACAGGAAATAGGCCATTGTCCAAAGTGATTGGCTGGAGTCCCCTCCAAAGAGGGTTGGGTTGGAATCCTTAGGAACGTATAGTGGCCTTCTGGTGGGCCTACTGGTGGGCCATAGAGACCCTATGGTTTCCCCCCATTGAGAATTGGCAATGTATACAAGATATCCCAACCTCTGCTGAGAAGAGATACTTGATAAGCACTTAAATTGATCGGTTGAGGCCTTGGAGATCTTCAAGCTGTAGCTCTAATGAGTGTCGACTCAAAGACTTTAGAGTGTCCCTACTCGTTGGGTTCCTTAGACCAAAAAAGTAATAGGCCGTAGTCCAAAGTGTTTGATTTAAGTCACCTCCAAGGTGGAAGCGGTAGAGTTTTTATGAACATATAATCTATTAGAACCTGGGCCTTCTGATGCATCTTCTGGTGGGCCACCGTGACTATGACAATTCTATTGTCTCCTCCCATTGAGAATTAGAAATGTATACAAGCATCTGGTGAGAAGATATTCTGGATATATACATGAATTGGAGATCCTTACGACATCCCCTGAACGAGACGTGACCAGCGCCTTTGATCTTCAGACTGTGTGGGATGAGGGTAGAAGTCAACCTGTAGACTTTAGAGTGTCCCTAAGTATAAGGATTATTGGGTTCCTTGGACCCATAATAAATGGGCCATAGTTGAAAGTAATTGACTATCATGTCACTTCCAAAGAACCAGTTACTCTACCGATTTCTACCATTGAGAAGTAGCAATGTATGCAAATTGTCCCACCTTCTGCTGAGAAGAACCTGGATATGTGCATACATAGGAGGGTTGAGGCTCCACAGATGGCTGCCCAGTGTCTTTACCCATTTTTGTGTACCTAGGCACCGCTCACATCATACTATAGATCTCAGTCCTGGACCACCATTGACCCAACGTCCTAAATTTTCCTTTTGGCCTCCATCGTGGTGAAGTTGTCTACCCCTTTTCAGTGGAAAACTTCACTCTTCTGTACAGTGGGCCATCAAATCGCTCCTGAGATATCTCCAACGTCTCCCGAATGAGATGTGACCAGCTTCTTAGGTCTTCGGGCTACCTGTTAGCTCTAATGAGGGTTGACTCGAAAACTTTAGAGTGTCCCTACTCGTTAGGAAGGATTATTGGGTTCCTTAGACCAAAAAAATTGCTTTTGGCCTACAAGTAATAGGCCATAGTCCAAAGTGTTTGATTTAAGTCGCCTCCAAGGGGGAAGGTGTAGAGTTTTAATGAACATATAATCTATTAGAACCTGGGCCTTCTGATGCATCTTCTGGTGGGCCACCGTGACTATGACAATTCTATTGTCTCCTCCCATTGAGAATTAGAAATGTATACAAGCATCCCACCATCTGGTGAGAAGATATTCTGGATATATGCATAAATTGGATGGTTCAGGAATTGGAGATCCTTACGACATCCCCTGAACGAGATGTGACCCGGTGGCTTCGATCTTCAGACTGTGCGGGATGAGGGTAGGGTAGAGTATAAGGATTATTGGGTTCCTTGGACCCATAATAAATAGGCCATAGTTGAAGGTAATTTACTCTCATGTCACTTCCAAAGAACCAGTTACTCTACCAATTTCTACCATTGAGAAGTAGCAATGTATGCAAAATGTCCCACCTTCTGCTGAGAAGAACCTGGATATGTGCATACATTGAAGGGAGATAGCTGCCCAGTGTTTTTAGCCATTTCTGTGCACCTAAGGACATTGGTGCTTAGGTACCGCTCACATCATACTATAGGACCACCATTGACCCAACGGAGTCCAAAAGTTTCCTTTTGGCCTCCATCGTGGTGAAAGTTGTCTACCCTTTTCAGTGGAAAACTTCACTCTTCTGTACAGTGGGCCATCGTAGTTGGAAATCGCTCCTGAGATACCTCCAACGTCTCCCGAATGAGATGTGACCAGCTCCTTAGATCTTCGGGCTACCTGTTAGCTCTAATGAGGGTTGACTCGAAAACTTTTAAGAAGTCATTCTTTATGTAGCATTAGAGCATGTCCACGTCCTCCTTGTGTACACAGTGTCCACGTCCTCCTCGTGTACACAGTGTCCACGTCCAAACACCCATCACTGGGCTTAGCGACGCCCCCTGCTCCTCTACAGCCAATCCCGAGTGTGGGGAGTTATTCATATATGTGAAAAGGCACATCTTTCCCAAGGGTGGGAGGGGACTGCTCATTTCCAGCCCCTCCCAATTGGCAACTTCCTAGTCACACAGCAGATGCTAATGAAAGGTACAATATAACATCTTTTTTTCTGTAAAACCAATTTTTAATACAAAAACATCTTGGCAGCGTATGTACTATGCTCTGTGGGGACTGGGGGAGTGCTAAAAATGGGTCTCCTGGTGACAGGTTCCCTTTAAGGTAAAGGGAACCTGTAAGTTAAACTAAACAACAATAAGCAAGCATATCTTTGGTACTGCTACTACACAGCAGTACAACTATCCCCATATTGTTCCCATCCATGCCTGAAAAGTTTCACAGTCAATTTGTAAATTTGACTCGCCATCTGTGCATATCCATATTCTTCCATCTCAGCCGTGCCTCCAGCTTCCTAATTGGCAAGGGTCCTGCTTACTCTTCAGCTCAGTGAACTTATGCATCATCATTCATGCGCTTGGCTGTGTGACTCCCAGAAGAGAGTTCCTGAGGGAGGGTATGAATGAGGAGGTTAATTGGCTGAAGAGAAATTCTCACCCCTCCCATCGGAATTCTCTTCCCCGTAAGGCGTGGCTGAGCCGGAAGGATATGAATATGCCAGACACAGCTCGCATTCGGTCATTTGTATACATGGTAAGTCAACTTTTCGGATGGACTGTGGAACTTTACTTAGAGATAACATAGGGAAGAAAAGTATAGGGATGGATGTACTGCTATATAATAGCAGTTTTCAAAGATATGTTTACTTTGCCTTTAAAATGTATTACATCTCAGCCAAAAAGATTATTTGACCCCTTAAATCTGCTGCTTCTTCAATTTTTTTCTTTGTAATTCCTTTAAAGGAAATCTACCATTTGTTCTTATGCATTATGAACCAAGCATACCTGTAGCTACACTGATGCAGAAACACATCTTGTATAATCCCTGATCCGAGTAGTTTTGCTCAAAAAACCATTATTAAATTCAGGACCTTGGGAAAGCTGGGTGCAGACTGACTGCTGTACATAAACTCATTACTTCCACATACACAGGAGCTGCCTGAACTGTCCAGACAGGACTAATCAACCTGAGCTGGATCACTCATACACAGCAGTTGGGGGGTGGTGATTGATTACTTCTGCCTGTCAGGGGCAACACAGTGATGATGTAATCTCTGCTTATGCTGGGAAGGACAAGGCTGGAGCAGGGCATAATTAGGGTAGGAGGAGAACCGCCGGGGCAGCCATAGGAGCAACACAGCCTCATTATGTTAATTTTATAATATTATTTTCAGCAAAACCACTCATTTCAGGGATTAAACAAGATATGTGTCTGCATCAGTGTAGCTACTGCATTCTCATGGTATTTTTGGTTCATAATGTATAAAAAACAAATGGTAGATTTCCTTTAAGCTGGTGTATTCAATCTGCACGTGGACTGCATGCCAGACATATTTCTAGGACTTAACACTATCCAGGGACCTAGTCTCACAGTATTGTAGTCTTGTACGATGCTGGGAGTTTCTACCACCCACTAGGACAACTGTCCCGTGATGAAATCATGGTTATAGTATGGGAGGCGGTGACTCATAGTACCACAGATTTCCCGCACAGTCCAGGTATCTGTTTTTTTTACATTCCAGGATTCCTGGTATGGTTGATCAACTTTTTGGATCACGAGATTTCGTGATCTCGTAATCAATGTCGGCCATTTTGAATAATTGTAGGCATAGTCTTTGGTCTACCAGTTACCAACCTGCCTGCAAGTATTACCAGAATCTTTCCTTTGAGTTACTGCAAGGTATTCCCGAGGAATAAGTTGCTCTGGGACCCACACCTAAAATTGGAGAGGCCGTTCATATGTCCTGAAACTCGGTTCTCTCTTTTGGGGCTATCGGGAAATAGACGAGTGCAGTGATGACTATTCCTTCAAAGGAAATCTACCACCAGGATCAAGGATTGTAAACCAAGCACACTTACATGCAGATGAGTATCCCCTCTGGCAACATCCACTTTTCTTTAAGCTTTGTATGCTCTTGTTTTTAGGGAAAAAAAGCTTTAAAAATTATGCAAATGAGCCCGAAAGGCACCAGGCTACATTAAAACCTATGGAGCCTGGAGCCCCTGAGGCCCATTTGCATGATTTTATAAGCCTTTTTTTTAAAAAAAAAACAGGTGATCAGAAGCTAAGAGAAGAACAGATCCTGCCAGAGGGGGCACACACCTGCATGTAAGTGTGCTTGGTTTACAATCTCTGATCCTGGTGGTAGATGTCCTTTAAAACTAACACTAATTCCCCTATCTATCTATCATTCTGTTATATATGGGTTGCCCCTTTAAGTGAAGACTATATATATATTTGCTGACTGCTGTTTTATCCCATGGCAAATTCATTAATCTGCTTTATATGTTTATAGAGCCGCCTGAAATGAGTTTTTCCTTTTTTTTTTTGCTGCGTTTCTGGTGTAAAATCAATAACAATAAAACGGAATCGCTAGACCGCAACATTGCCGTACATATAGCAAATTAATTACACCTAATTTCAATTTTAAGTGAAACGAATAGGCTTTGCCTCTATCTGGAAATCCATATTACTAAAGAGTATAACCAGCTGTAGTGCACAGATTCATCACATCTGCTACTCCTGTAGCGGGTAGTTTTCGGGTAGGGGGGGGGGGGCAAGAATTTAATTTTTCCTTTTATTAATAGATGAATCGGTGGCTCTTCAGCGGGGGATGTCTTTATTCGAGGCTAAGGGTATTATTTGACCAGCAGGTGGGAATACATTACATAAAGTTTTCAAATTTGAACATAATCTCCGCTTGGTCTTTCTTCTCATCCGATGCGATGTAATTCCTAGATTTATTTACTCAAAATTGCACATTTCTCCTTTTGTTTCGTTAGTTTAGTGCCGAGGCTGTGGACCATATTCAATCTGATGTTGCGGTAGAGGATTTAGTTGACTAAAAAGCAGAGCAAGAAGCCCGTGATAACTTATATGCTTTACTGTGTTGTGTAGAATGGGACACATAAGCAGAGTCATCTCATCCGTAGAACTTGAAATGCTAAACAAAGTTAGTACAGCTGGCAGCTTGGAGACAACATTTTTATTTAGAGATACTTGAAGTGAAAACATGACAACTAAATAGTTATCATATAGTTTACTGTGCTGTGTAGAATGGGACACATGAGCAGAGTCATCTCATCCGTAGAACTCGAAGTTCTAAACAAAGTTAGTACAGCTGGCAGCTTGGAGACATTTTTATTTAGAGATACTTGAAGTGACAACATGACAACTATATAGTTGTCATATAGTTTACTGTGCTGTGTAGAATGGGACACAGCAGTGTCAATGCACTGTAAGAATCTTGAGTTCTCAACAACCTTGTTGTCTTCCAGCTGCCGTGTTAGCAGTGTTACTTTTTGATTAACAAAACCTCTTCAAGTATTTTTAATTTAGTTTACCAGGAGACAGAGGTTTACTGTGCTCTTTAGAATGAGGTACTTCAGCAGAGTCATCTCATCGTTAGAATCTGAAGTTCTTATAAAAATGTATGTAGTTAGAAGCTAGGGCATAACACTGTTATTTAGAAGTACTTGTAGAGTAAAGAAGGGTTGTCACTGTGGTGTAACTGGAAGCAGAGAACATAACTCATGACAACTTATATGGATAAATGTGCCACGTAGAATGGGACGCATCAGCAGTGTCATGTTATCATTCGTAGATGGAATTCTAAATAACAGTGTTGCCTCCTAGATGCCAACTGTATTCATTTTCATTAGAATTACTCTTCATTAGAAGAGTGGTAGTCACTCTTAACGAAGCCCATGACTACTTATTTGGTTTACTTTGTTGTGTAGAATGGGACAGATCAAAGTCATCACATGATTGGCGGAGTTTTAAATAAGAGAGGCCATCACAGTTTTATGGCAAAAGCCTTGATAACATAGAATATTACCATCAAACAAACAAAAACATGAAACTTGTCACTCCTTCATTGTCACTCTACTTTCGTGGATACAAGCTGGCTATCTTTGCCAACACTTGCCTAGGCTAATTTTCCATTACGGTAAAGGACAACTTGAAGAAATAATGTGGGAGCCTCTGTGGTTGACCAAGAGACAGAGAAAGGAGCCACATGTCGGCTTACATGATTGACTTTTCACAGTATACTATGACAGTGGCAGCAGAGTCATCTCCTCATAAGAATTAGTTTTTACTTTAGTTGTCTTCCAGCTTCTAGCAATATAAATTCATATTAAAAGTATTTGAAGAATAAAGAGAGATTGCCTTCTGCAGATTGAGCCCATGACAACTTAGAGGGTTTACTGTGCTGTGCAGACTGGGGGAGAGTCTGCAGAGTCATCTCATAGAGGAATGAAGTAAATTCGAACAATAAACTTACAGATTGACTAGGATGGCCAAGCAAAAGGCCTAGATAAAATAATAACACTCAACAAACAGGCAAGACTTTATGCATAGGATTTACTGTGCTGTGTAGATTGGGGAAGAGTCTGCAGAGTCATCTCATCATTAGAGAATGAAGTTTGAAATTACAGATGGCGGCTGGAGGCCTAGATAAAATAATAACACTCAACAAACAGGCAAGACTTTATGCATAGGATTTACTGTGCTGTGTAGATTGGGGAAGAGTCTGCAGAGTCATCTCATCATTAGAATGTGAATTTTGAAATTACAGATGGCGGCTGGAGCCCTAGATAAATAGTAAACACTCACAAAACAGGTCAGACTTTTGCATAGGATTTCTGTGGCTTGTAGATTTGGGGAATAGTCGCAGAGTGATCTCATCTTAAGAATGGAGTTTTCCAAGGGATGGAAAAGAAGACAACATGAAATTTTCGTCGCCGTTGTATCTACTGGTCCTAGAGAATGATGAACTCCTGTCCTAATTCCTGTGCAATTATATACACAGTGGGGTGTGCTTTCTGATGCTGCATATATTCTCCATCTGGGTATATCCACCATGAGATATGAGGCTATTCGGTGATCCAGACCATAGGCACAGGATAAGGGGGCTGCTGCTTTAATTGTGACCCACCATAAGTTAGTTTAACTTTTTTTATGTTTTGCTTTTTCCGGTCCTACATTCGGAGCATATTTCCATATCTGATTTTGTGCTAGTACAAAGCGCAACTTTTCAGGGTGTTGAAGCACAATGTTAGTTTATCATGATATCTCACCTCCACCATAACCCTAATGTGAAAAGACATGGCAGGAACAGGAGCCACATCACACCTGCTACACTCTTATAACCGAGCGAACTTACCCATCCACACAGACAGTCATCACTACTCACGCTTGGAGACTCCACTCCATTATCCAGAAACCTACTCACTCTGTCATGTGTTGTCACAGAGTACATGCACAACATTACTTAATCCTGTATTAAGACTCAACCTGCACCTCACTATTCGGTACATGATACTGTGCATCATCATTTAGCAGAAATATCTGTACTGCGAAGAGTTGGACAGACTCCCACTTCTTTCTCTGACCCTTGTCACATGGAGATAACAGCAGCCGCAAACTTCCCAAACCCTAATGGAAGGACCCAAAACTACCCATTATTTGTAGGCCTGTGTTATCTCCTATATTATACTCCAGAGCTGCACTCACTATTCTGCTGCTGGTGTCAGTCACGGTTTACATGACATGACATTACTTATCCTGTTGATCCTGATGTACAACTCCTGTATTAAACTCCAAGCTGCCTCACTATTCTGCTTGCTGGTGCAAGTCACTGTTACCTATTATGAACATTACCTTATCCCTGTACGGATCCCGATTTACATCCTGTATTATACCCCAAGAGCTGCACTCCACTATTGCTACTGGTGCAGTCACTGTGTACACTATATGACATTCGTATTCCTCCTGTACTGATGGTTAACAGCCTGTATTATAGACTCCCAGCTGCACCACCGTCATATCTCTGGCTGCTGGTGCTCACTGTGTCGACATACATTACATTACTTATATCCTGTACTGAATCGGTTACCATCCTGTAGTTATTACCCCAGAGCTTCACTCACTATTGCTGCTGCTGGTGCAGGTCACTGTGTATCATTATGACATTACTTTCCTGTACGAGCCTGAGTTACATCCTGTATTATACTCAGAGTGCACCTCACGTATTCGCTGCTGTGTGCATGTCATCTGTGTACATACTATGTACGTTACTTTATCATGTCTGATCCTGAGTTACATCCTGTATTATACTCCAGAGCTGCACCACTATTCTGCTTGCTGGGCATCACTGTGTACATACATGACATTACTTACCTGTTACGATCCAGTTGACATCGTATGATATACCCGCAGAGCTGCGTCCCACTATGTCTTCTGCTGGTGCGCACACTGTGTACATACTACATTACTTTATCCTGTACTGACCTGAGTTACATCCTGTATTATAGCTCCAGAAGCGCACTCACTATTCCGCTGCTGGGTGCAGTCACTGTTATACATCATGACATTACACTTATCCTGGACGACCTAGTTTACACCCTGTATTATACTCTCAGAGATGCACTCACATTCTGCTGCTGGTGCAGTCACCTGTGTAACTACTGACATCCTTACTCCTGTGACTGATCCTGAGTACATCCGTATTATACTCCAGATGCTGTCATCACGTATTCTGCGACTGGTGCAGTCACACGTTACTACTGACAATTACTATCCTGTTATGATCCTGAGTTACATCCTGATTATACCCCAAGCTGCACCTCACTATTCTGCTGCCTGGGTGCAGTCACTGTGTACATACATACTTACATTTCCCTTACTGATGCCTGAGTTTACATCCTTATTACTACCCCAGCTGCACTTCCTATCTGCGGCTGGTGCGGTCACGTGGTACGTACATGACATTATGCCTTCTTATCCTGAGTTACATCCTGTATATTACACCCAGCGACACTCACTTATTCTGATAGTATATATGTAGGTTAAATAACTTGTTCATGTTGAGACTTCGGTACAAACTAGGACACAAGCCTCCCTGACACCTGTTGTTTTTGTGGGTATTTACCTTGCGTTTCCGAAACCTTGTAAGATACTGCGATGACAGGTGATAATGCAACGAGTTAGATGTACTATTTTTTTTTCCCTTATATGGACAGCCCCTTAATCCTATGCATTTGTTATCCCTCTGTGTGTTATTGTATTTGTTGTAATCTCTTTGTTGTTGTGGCTGTATTGGAGTGTAATCAACCAACCGCTGCTAGCTCTCTGTTAATGCCTTTTAACTTCTTTTTTTTTTTCTCAGCCCCTCACCCCCCGTGTCCTGTTTCACCACTTCTTGAAATGGCCAATAATCCAACGCTCCAGGCCTCCGACTCCGCTCCCCCGCTCCACAGCCCGCTCAGCCTTCCCGCCGGCCCGCCCCTCTGGTCCTTAGTGCGAAATTGTACCTGGATGCATGTTGACTCACTATCCCGGCCTCATTGATTTTGATCTTTAACTTTTTTTCTTCTCTCTCTCTCCCCTTCTCCTTCTTTTGCTTTTCCTGCTCGGAGATAACCTTGTAAAGAGACGCCGCTCTCTTTAATGAGGTTCTCTGTTATAATGATATTAGGAACGAGGGTGGGGGTGGCGGGGTTCACTTAGCGTGAGAGCTTTAATAGCATCAAGAGGGCCTGCGTTTGATACAAAGACATGAAAGGTCAACGGGGATTATTTGGGAAAATCAGTATTGTTGTAGTTTCGGCATCGGAATCGTTAACGTTTTTTTTTTTAAACACTCTTCGATATTATCCAAATGGGTCCACTGCTCAAGTGGTACTTAGTTCTTCTGTGAGGCGTTTCATCGAATAGGACGAGACACTTACGTGAGGATTTCTAGGGTTTTTGGATTTTAAAGGGCTCAACGTACCTGTAGAGAGGTTGTATCAATGTCCTATGACAACACTTCCTACATTTTAGGTTGTGGGTGGCCACCAACTACTCCAGCTGGTTAGAAGCTGTTGGTGGTCGTGTGGCCGGAGGTTTGGGGTCGCCACATTTTGTTGATAATACGTAATGGGGGGCGATTATCGTTTTACGGTTTAGGTTGTAATGAAGAAGATTACACCGCTGATTTCTATCTCTTCATGACTCTCAATTTAGGAGAGCACTGACTCAACTGTCTGTTGTTTATCTTTATTGGAGTGATGTGTAATCAGACATTCTTGTATGTTGTTAGGAGCAGCAGGACTGTCTAATATGTGTATTTATATTGCAAATTTGTAGCTATTTTAACTGGTAGAAAGACGCATGTCCACACTGCTTGTGCTCTATGCTCTCGCTGCCAGCCAGCTGTTGGGTATTTTCTGGAGAATGCGAGTAATCAACCTTTGTGTACTGTTGAGTACAGCAGGACTTGATTTGGGTCGTATTCTTAGATTTAGCTTCCCAAGGCACGGGTGCGTGTCCTTCAACACTGCCTGTGCTTTCTGCAGCCAGTGTTTGCATTGTTAGGAGAGATGTGTTCAAACTTTGTGTGATGTTTTTAGCAGAAGTCAGGATTGTGAAATATGAATATATTTAACAGCATTAAGCTTTTTAATGTAGAAGATAGCATGTCATCACCCTGGTCTGGTGGGCTAAGGCTCTCTGCAGCCAGCATTGGGAATAGAGATGCTAATCAGACCTTTGTGTGTGTTTTAGAGCAGCAGACTGTTGATATAATGGATTTATATTCCAGATTGTACTTCTCCAAGTGCCCTGGGGCTGTCCTCACACTGCTGTTGATTTCCTGCAGCATGTTTGTTATGTATTGTTTAGAAGATGTGTAATCCAACTTTGTGTATGTTGTTAGCAGCAGGGCTTTGGAATACTTATATGTTCCACATAGTCGCTTTTGTAATGGTATAAAGATAGCAATGTCTTCACACTGCTGTGCTCTAATTCCTCTTTGCTTGCCAGATGGGTGTTTGTCCCTGGAAAGATGTGGTAATCAGACCTTTGTGTATATGTTGTATAGTATCATCGGACTGTGATATTATTGGTTTAATATCCACGATTGTACTTCCCCAGTGCACTAGGGGCATGTCCTCAACACTGCTGTGATTTCTGCATCGCAGTGTTCTTAGGTTTGTTAGGAGAAGATGTGTAATCAGAACTTTGTGTGTTGTAACAGCACGGCTGTGAAATATGGATTTCATATCCAGGAATCCTTTTCAAATGTACAAAGAGGGCATTTCCTCTCACTGCTTGCTCTAATGCTCTGTTACAGCGAGTGTTTGGCTCTCTACCCAGATATAATCCCATCAGACCATTGTGTATTTGGTTAGTGGCACCATGACTGTTGTTATTGGATTTATATTCTTGGATGTAACGCTTCAAGGTGCACTTGGTCTCACACTGCGTGCTCTCTGAGTCTAGTGTTTGGTCTTGTCACTAAGATTTGTGTATCCACCTTTTGTGTATTGGTGTTAGTACATTCATGGGAACTTCTCTTCAATAACTTTCTTGGTGCTTTTTGGGACATAACCTCACCTGGCTGCTGGCTCCTTTTCCTCTCTTTCATATATGCTCTTTCAACACTCCCCAAGTACTGCTTTATGAAACTTCTGGTTGGATACTATGTGGTTGATTAAAGAAAGGGAATAATGGGGGGATTGGAGGCAAATCGGTGCACAGATCTAGAGCAACAGCATGTGAGGCCACACCGTCCCATATTACTAGTGGGGAACCTGGCATCTAGATCCATTTTTGTATACACATTTTTGTTTTTGGCAACATAGGCAATCCACAGTACGCCGTAATTAACACAAGGACCAATCCATGACAACATCACAGTCACATTCAGATGGATGTAACTGAGGCGTGCAGTAACACAACTTTGGCCACAACTCGGGAAAAGTCGCGTGTTCCATTCTGTTCTCTCTAGAACTCCTAGGCCGCGAGGTTTTCCTAATCAGTGATCTCGGGACGGTCCTGACCACTGTCAGATCCTATGTATCGGTCAGCGGTTGTGCATAATATTGTATTATAATGTGTGTTTGCTGGAAAACCCCCTTTAAAATTCCTCTACTCTGCACGAGCTTTGTATTCATCTCTATTTTAAAGTAAAGTAGGCAAGACTTTATGCATAGGATTTACTGTGCTGTGTAGATTGGGGAATAGTCTGCAGAGTGATCTCATCATTAGAGAATGGAGTTTCCAAGGGAGGAAAAGGAAGACACATGAAATTTTCTGCACCGTTGTACTACTGGGCCCTAGAAGAATGTGATGAATCTCTGTCACTAATTCCTGTGCAATGTATATACACAGGTGATGGAGGGTTGCTTTCTGATGCTGCATATATTCTCCATCATGTAATCCACCAATGAGGATGAGGAGGATATTCGGTGATCCCAGACCATAGGCACAGGATAAGGGGGGCTGCTGCTTTAATTGTGACCCACATAAGTTAGTTTACATTTTGTTATGTATTTGCTTTTCCGTGTCCTGACATTCGGGAGATATTTCATTATCTGTATTTGTGCTTACAAACGCACATTGTCAGGGTTTGAAGCACAATGTTAGTTTTCAGATATTCCACCTCCCAGAAGACCCTAAGGGGAAAGAAGACAGGTGCAGGAACAGGAGCAACACACACACTGCTAACTCATTATAACTGAGACTTACACATCCACACAGACAGCATCACCTACTCACAGCTGGAGACTCACAGCCCAATATCCCAGAACCTACTCACTAGTGTCATGTGTGTGTCACAGAGTACATGCACAACATTACTTATCCTGTATTATACTCTAGAGCTGCACTCACTATTCTGGTACATGATACTGGAGAGTCATCATTTAGCAGAAATACTGTAATGCAAGGAGTGGACAGACTTCCCAACCTTCCTCTGACCCTTTTACAGGGAGATAAAGCAGCAAGCACGCAAAACATTCCCAAACCCTATGGAAAGGACCCAAAATACCCACGATTTGTAGTCTGTGTTACATCCTATATTATACTCCAGAGCTGCACTCACTATTCTGCTGCTGGTGCAGTCACTGTGTACATACATGACATTACTTATCCTGTACTGATCCTGAGTTACATCCTGTATTAACTCCAAGCTGCACCAACTATTCTGCCTTGCTGGTGCAAGTCACTGTGGAAATTTATGATACATTACCTTATCCCTGTAACGATCCCGATTACATCCTGTATGTATACCCCAAGAGCTGCACTCACTATTGCTACTGGTGCAGTCACTGTGCTACATATATGACATTCTATCCTCTGACTGCTCCGAGTTCAACAGCCTTATTATGCCTCCCGAGCTCATCCACACGTCACTTCTGCTGGCTGGTGCGATCACTGTGTAACATACATTACATTACTATATCCTGTACTGAATCCGGTTCACATCTGTTTATTCTACCCCAGACTTCACTCACTTCTGTCTGCTGCTGGTGCAGGTCACTGTGTATCATTATGACATTACTTCATCCTGTACGAGCCTGATGTACATCCTGTATTATACTCCAGAGCTGCACTCACTATTCTGCTGCTGGTGCAGTCACTGGGTACATACATGACATTGCTTATCCTGTACTGATCCTGAGTTACATCCTGTATTATACCCCAGAGCTGCACTCACTATTCTGCTGCTGGTGCAGTCACTGTGTACATACATGACATTACTTATCCTGTACTGATCCTGAGTTACATCCTGTTTTATACTCCACAGCTGCACTCACTATTCTGCTGCTGGTGCAGTCACTGTGTACATATATGACATTACTTATCCTGTACTGATCCTGAGTTACATCCTGTATTATACTCCAGAGCTGCACACACTATTCTGCTGCTGTTGCAGTCACTGTGTACATACATGACATTACTTATCCTGTACTGATCCAGAGTTACATCCTGTATTATACTCCAGAGCTGCACTCACTATTCTGCTACTGGTGCAGTCACTGTGTACATACATGACATTACTTATCCTGTACTGATCCAGTTCATCCGTATTATACCCGAGAGCTCGGTCACTCACTATTCTTCTGTGGTGCAGTCAACGTGTACATACATACATTACTTATCCTTACTGACCTGAGTTACATCCTGTATTATCTCCAGAGCTGCACTCACTATTCCGCTGCTGGTGTGCAGTCATCTGTGTAACCATACATTACATTACTTTATCCATGTACTGATCCTGAGTTTACAACTCCTGTATTATCACTCACGAGATGCACGCACTATTCTGCTTGCTGGTGCAGTCACTGTGTAACTACATGACATTCTTACCTGTTACTGATCCTGAGTTGACATCTGTATGATTATACCCAGATGCTGCAGCTCACGTATTCTGCTGACTGGTGCGTCACACTGTGTCACTACTGACATTACTTATCCTGTCTGATCCTGAGTTACATCCTTATTATAGCTCCGCAAGCTTGCACTCAGATTCTCTGCTTGGTGCAGTCCACTGTTTACATACATGACAATTACTTATCCTGACGACCTAGTTTCATCCTGTTTATACCCAGAGATGCACTTCACATTCCTGCTGCTGGTGCGGATCACTGTGCGATACTGACATACTTTATCCTTCTTATCCTGAGTTACATCCTGTATTATACCCCAGAGCTACACTCACTATTCTGAATAGTATATAGGTAGGTTAAATAACTTGTCATGCTTTGGACTTCGGTACAACTTAGACAACAACCTCCCTGACACTGTTGTTTTGTGGGTTTATACCTTGCGATTCCGAAAACCTTGTAAGATAACTGTCAGATGACAGGTGATAATGCAAAGAGTTAGATGTACTATTTTTTCCCCTTAATGGACATGCCCTTTAAATCCTATGATTTGTATATCCCTCTTGTGTTGTTATTATTTTTGTATCTCTTTGTTGTGTGGCTGTTATTGGAGTGTAATCACCGCTGCTCCGTGAAATGCCTTTTAACCTTCTTTTTTTTTTCCTATCCCCCCGTGTCCTGTTTTCACACCTTTCTGAAAATGCCAATAATCCAGACGCTCCGGCCTCCGACTCGCCGGCTCCAGCGCCGCTCAGCCTTCCCGCGGCCGCCCGCTCTGGTCCTTAAGTGCAGATTGTACCCTGTGATGCATGTTGACTCAATTCCCGGCCTCATTGATTTGATCTTTAACTTTTTTTTCTCTCTCTCTCTCCCTTTCTCCTTCTTTTGCTTTTCTGCTCGGAGATAAACCTTGTAAAGAGGACGCCGCTCCTTTAATAGGTTTCTGTTATAATGAATTTAGGACGAGGGGGGGGGTGCGGGGGTCACTTATCGGAGAGCTTTATAGATCAAGAGGCCTCGTTTGTACAAAGACATGAAAGGTCACGGGGATTATGGGAAAATCAGATATTTTGTAGCTTTCGGCATCGGAAATCGTTACGTTTTTTTTTTTAAACACTCTTCTTATTGGATCAAAATGGGTCACTGCTCAAGTGGACTTATTCTCTGTAAGAGGCGTTCAGCCGAAGAGGACGAGACACTACGTGAGGATTTCATAGGGTTTTTGGGATTTTAAAGGGCTAACGTACCTGTAAGAGAGGTTGTATCAATGTCCCTATGACAACACTTCCTACATTTAGGTGTGTGGCCACCACTACTCCAGCTGGTTAGGATGTTGGTGGTCGTGTGGCCGGAGGTTTGGGGTCTCACATTTTGGTATATAGTATATTGGGGCAGGATTTATGTTACGGTTTAAGGTTTGTAATGAAGAAGATTTACCGCTGATTTCTATAACTTCTACAATTTAGGCAAAGCCTGACTCAAACTGCTGTTGTTTATGTATTGGAGTGATGTGTAATCAGACATTCTTGTATGTTGTTAGTAGCAGCAGGACTGTCAAATATGGATTTATATTGCATGATTGTAGCTTTTTACTGTAGAAAGATCGCATGTCCTCACACTGCTGTGCTCTAATGCTCTCTGCAGCCAGCTTTGGGTATTGTCCCTGGAGAGATGCATAATCAGACCTTTGTGTACGTTGTTAGTAGCAGCAGGACTGTGATATATGGATTTATATTCCAGGATTGTAGCTTCTCCAAGTGCACTGGGGGCATGTCCTCACACTGCTGTGCTTTCTGCAGCCAGTGTTATGTATTGTTAGGAGAGATGTGTAATCAGAACTTTGTGTATGTTGTTAGCAGCAGGGCTGTGAAATATGGATATATTTTCCAGCATAGTAGCTTTTTAATGTAGAAAGATAGCATGTCTTCACACTGCTGTGCTCTAATTCTCTTTGCTGCCAGCATTGGGTGTTGTCCCTGGAAAGATGTGTAATCAGACCTTTGTGTATGTTGTTAGTATCAGCAGGACTGTGATATTGGGTTTATATTCCAGGATTGTAGCTTCTCCAAGTGCACTAGGGGCATGTCCTCACACTGCTGTGATTTCTGCAGCCAGTGTTAGGTATTGTTAGGAGAGATGTGTAATCAGAACTTTGTGTATGTTGTTAACAGCAGGGCTGTGAAATATGGATTTATATTCCAGGAATGTAGCTTTTCAATGTACAAAGATGGCATTTCCTCTCACTGCTGTGCTCTAATGCTCTGTACAGCTAGTGTTTGCTCATCTACCCAGAGATAATACCAATCAGACCATTGTGTATGTTGTTAGTGGCACCAGGACTGTGGTATTGGATTTATATTCTTGGATTGTAGCTTCAAGTGCACTTGGTCCTCACACTGCTGTGCTCTCTGAAGCCAGTGTTGGGTCTTGTCACTAGAGATTTGTGTAGTCACACCTTTTGTGTATGGTGTTAGTAGCAGCAGGACTTCTTCATAACTTTCTTGGTGCTTTTGGGACATAACCTCACACTGCTGTGCTCTTTTCTCTTTTCATTGAGCTGCTTCACACTCCCCAAGTAACGGCTTTAGAAGACTTCTGGTTGGATACTATAGTGGTTGCATTAAGAGAGAGGGAGTGAATGGGGATTGGAAGGCAAATCGGTGCACAGATCTAAGAGCACAGCAGTGTGAGAGCACACGTCCTATTACTATTGGGGAACCTGGGCATATGAATCCATTTTTTACCATTTTTGTTTTTGGCACATATGGCATATCCACAGTAAACGCCGTAATTGAACACAAGGAACAACTCCATGAAAACAGCACAGTTCCCATTCAGATGGATGTAAACTGAGCTGCAGTAACACAACTTGGCCACAACTCGGAGAAAGGCGCTGTGTTTCCAGGTCTGTTCTCTATCACTCCTAGTGCCGGAGGTTTCCTAAATCAGATGATCCGGGACGGTCCTTACCAATGTCATATCCTATGTATCGGTCAGCGGTGTGTGCATATATATATGTATATAATATGTGTTTGCTGGAAAACCCC
>WNYA01000015.1:1145009-1163075 GCA_019512145.1 Engystomops pustulosus
GGTCGTCCTTGTAGGGTCGTCCTTGTAGGGTCGTCCTTGTAGGGTCGGCCTTGCAGGGTCGTCCTGGTAGGGTCAGCCTTGCTTTGTACATCTTCTAGTGACCTCGGCGTCGGAAGATGGTGGAACTTTTCTTCATGTCATCACCCGTCTTACCAGTCACAGTCTGTGTTGCTGTCATCTCCTCGTTATTTAACCTCGAATGAGGGAGTAATACAGGAACATTTATGTGTTATCAACCTTTTTACCAATCACAGCCACTTACTGTCATCTCTTCCCTATACACCCTCCAGTACCTCTAGTGAGTGAGTAGTACAGGAACTTTCCTTCATGGCATCACCTTCTTACCCTCAGCTTCTAGTTACTATAATGTCTTTATAACCTCTGATGACTTTATATAGGAACTTATCTCCTAGTTATCACCTTTGTTACCAGTCATTTGGTTACTGTCATCTCTTTCCTGTGAAGCCTCTGATGACTTTAGAAAGGGATTAACACTGGAACATAATAATAATAGTTAATAATAATTTGTTTATTTATATAGCGCACACAGAGCTTGCAAAATCAGTCCCTGTCCCCAATGGGGCTCACAATCTAATCACCCTACCAGTATGTTTTGGAGTGTGGGAGGAAACTGGAGGATCTGGAGGAAACCCACACAAACACAGAGAGAACATACAAACTCTTTGCAGATGTTGACCCTAGGAATTGTAGACAGGTCCCCAGCGCTGTAATGTTAACCACTGAGCCAACATGCAGCAAGGCTGTAGTGCTAACCACGGAGTCACCATGCTGCAAGGCTATAATACTAACCGCTGAGCCACTGTGATGCCCCGGAACATTTCTTCATGTCATCGCCCTTCTTACCAATAACATTTAATTACTATAACCTCTTTATACCCTCTGATGGCTCTAGAGAGAGAGTGAAACAGGAACTTTTCTTCATCTTGTCACCTTTCTTACCGGTTACCGCTATTTTTTTAATTTTATTTTTCCTTGATCATTCTGCTGTGATCTCAAATGGTGGAGTTTTTCATGATATCCTCCATCTTGCCATTCACAGTCTGTCACCCTGTGAACCCCACCTAAGGTTAAAGACATTGGACCTTTTGAAGGTACAATTCTCCCTAATTCCACATCCCATCGCATTAAACCCGCTATCTATTGCCCCTTCATGCTAAATTCTTCTCCAATTACCACATCTTCAGTACCCAGGGGGCATTGTTATGTAGCATTCTATACATGCCATGGCTATTTTACACTCTCCCATACTATAGATGGGGATGGGGGAGTATTCTTTTTTTTTTTTAATGTCATCGAGTACCACAAAAAAGCAATCTGGTTGACCAACCTAATGAGTCCCCACCAGTCCGTTATATGTGGTTGCCGGAACTTTACGAGTTTAATGCACAAGGAGTTTTGCCAATCCAACACTTAAAAAGCAGTTGCCCCATTGTATTCTCACAGCCTCCCTCCCCGAATATCCTGGTCAAACTGTTCTGAAATTGGTGGGTCCTTATCTTCTCCCAAGAAACTGTTGCTGCTTTTCTCAGCAGATGGGAGTGATCTTGAGCTTTCTTGGCTACCTGTATTTAACCTTGTACAAGCTGGAACCTAAAACGAAATCCCTTCACTCAATGGGTGGAATTTATCATATCATGTAGACCCTGCCGCTCGAGCCTCCTGATGTATCCGATGGACTGCTTGAGCTGGCCTACAACTCTACACCAGACCTGCGGGCCTAGAATTGCACATAACCTATTAAAGTTGGAGTATGAACGTTCGCCGGCCATAGCGAGTGCGTGCCTCAGGGTGAGGGGGGAACTCCCCGCTATCTACTGCCACCCGACGCCCCCTACATGGCTACTTGGTGGGAGGTGGTTAAAGGGGGAACATAATCGCAAGTCCAGGTGGTTCGCAAGTAAATTGAGGTATTCAAGGCGCAAAAAAAAAGAAAAAAAAAAAAAAAAACTGTATACAAATCTTGATTAGTAATCACCGGGTCGGGGATCTGTGAGTACCCAAAACCTGGACCTCGCAAGAGGGTCGGACTCGTCCCACCACACCCACAATTAACACCCGGAAATGGTGATGGCAGCAATCGGCACCGCCACTTTCAGAGGATTATTATCCATGTGACGTTATTCAGGGACGATGTCGTGGGAAAAAGGAAAATGGGGCCCAGTATGCACCACCAGAATTTTGGAAACTTGGCAACACATTGGTGACAACGCAGTCATGCCAGCACGATTGCCGGTGTTGCAGTGGGGGTTCACTTACCACTTACCGGGTATACTCTTTTCTAGTCAGTCTTGCTAAGGGGGGCGCTGTATTACATTCGTGGGACTGCTCTATGCATGTCTATGGCAGTCCAGAAATTATCCGGAGGGCCGTTGCGTATATGTCTATATACAGGCTTAGAAAATATAGCAGGTGGGGGGTAAGTGATAGATCTCTTCCCCGCCGGCCAGCCTCATCCTCCTGTCGTCTTGTGTGTGCTCGGCAGTGCTTTGTCCACTGGCATGGCGTGGTAGTCAGGCCCCTGGTGTGCCGTTGAGCCTTCTGCAGGCGGCTGATAAGATATCCTCCGCCGTAATGAAATAATGAATTGGATGGGCTCAGGAAGCCGGTAAATTAAACGAGTTCCCCCCCCCCCTCAACCTTCTCTTGTCTAGTCATTATCTTGTTTATCTCATTACATGTGCAATTAGAATCAACGTATCGATCAAGAACACGAACTAATTTTGAGCGGAAATACATGACATTCGGTCTCGGAGCGACGCCTGGCGAGGGCCAGATCTGGATTCTTGATGGTGTTTGATTTATTATGTGATTTTTTGGTTGTTATAAGTTGGATCTCTGTCATTTTGTGGTAAAAAACTATGTTCAGTTGTGTGGTATGGATAAGACTGAAGGTTTGATTAGTTTATTTTTTTTTTTAGAATTTTTTTTTTTGTTATGTTGTTTAAAATATTTAATCTCGCCGAGGCCGAGTCCCAGCTGTAAATTATAGACTGTGTCAGCCATACTAAAACACTGTACTACAGTATGATGATGGCAGTCCCCACCACTATCCCATGGGACTGATGTCCCGATTTTTTAAAAAATGAGTACAGTTACAGGACCATAGTGATGGCGAGACTCGCTTACAGTAAGCCGATCGTAGACGACTGTAGACGGGGTAGACCACTGAGTGAACTGAAAATAGGACCCATAGCAGACCAAAGAGTTAAAGGATTGTAGACGACCGGGGATGATTATAGATGATTGGGGTGAACTGTAGACGTCCACAGATCTGGAGAACTTTAGACGGACGTGGGTGACGGACATGACGTATGGTGACCTTAAATGACCGTAGTGGACACCGTAGAACACTGTGGAGAAATTAGGCGACCATAGTAATGACTGTAGAGACCATGAATGACTGTAGATGACCGGTGAATGACCGTGGATGGACAACGAAGAAGTGGATGACCAGAATGACTGTGGATGACCACGAATGAGTGTGATGACCCGAATGAGTTGTGATGACACGAATGAGGTGTGAGATGACAAAGAATGAGTCGTGGATGACACGAGATGAGTGTGGATGACCACGAATGAGTGTGGATGACCACGAATGAGTGTGGATGACCACGAATGAGTGTAGAAGACCGCAGTTGACAACCGTAGAACACTGTGGATGACTTCAGACGACCCAAGATAATGACTGTGGGATGACCAGGAATGACTGTGGATGACAATGAATGACTGTGGATGACAGAAGAATGTGGTGACCATGAATGACTCTGGATGACCATGAATGACTGTGGATGACCATGAATGACTGTGGATGACCATGAATGACTGTGGATGACCATGAATGACTGTAGATGACCTGTAGATGACCATGAATGACTGTGGCTGACCATGAATGACTGCGGCTGACCATGAATGACTGTGGCTGACCATGAATAACTGTGGATGACCATGAATGACTGTGGATGACCGTGAATGACTGTGGATGACCGTGAATGACTGTGGATGACCGTGAATGACTGTGGATGACCGTGAATGACTGTGGATGACCGTGAATGACTGTGGATGACCGTGAATGACTGTGGATGACCGTGAATGACTGTGGATGACCGTGAATGACCGTGAATGACCGTGAATGACTGTGGATGACTGTGGATGACTGTGGATGACTGTGGATGACCATGAATGACTGTGGATGACTGTAGAAGGCCGCAGTTGACAACCGTAGAAAACTGTGGATGACTTCAGACGACCATAGATGGTGACTGTAGACGACCATAAATAACTGTAGAGGGCCGTGGATGGCTGTAGAGGGCCGTGCAATCAGTAACCAGCACCCGGGGTCTTGCATATAAACACCCTGAGAGCTGACAGGTTCCCTTTAAATTGAATGTATAAACTCCTGCTGGTGCACACCCCTGTGTACATCTATATGTGCCTCCTGGATGACGTATGTCAAGCAATAGTGTGATGGGGGCTGTGTATAGGCAGCTTGTGGTAGAGGCCCGTATGCCTTTAATTACAGTCAGTGAGGATGTGAGCGGCGCTCGCCCCGGCTCCTGAACACATCATTCCAGCTTTATTAATAGCCGCAGAGAGGTGATGTGCACCGCATAAAGATCCCGCCGTGTAATGAGAGGAGGAATGGCCACATATATTTCTAGCACAATGACCTTTCCGCGGCTCATTGTAGAATATTGAAATATATAACCGCACACTTGTCCTTTCCCCGAGCCGGGAGATTGCCTCAGTCTTTCCTTCTGGGCTTCTTCCAAATCCTTGTTTGCCGATAAGTCCCTCGTCTTAAAATCAGCTGCAAAAATTGTGTGTTGTAATATAGATCGCCTAGCGACTCATATCATGCTATCGCCCATCGCCGATCAGGATTCTATCTCATAGCGAGCGAGGAGCGAGCGAGCTAGCGAGCGAGAGCCGAGGAGCGCGCGAGCGCCGAGCACGAGCGAGGCGCGCTGAGCGAGCGAGCGCACAGCTAGCGAGCGCCGAGAGACGAGCGCCTAGCGAGGAGCGCCGATCGACAGCGGCCGAGCGAAGCTGAGCGACCGAGCGAGCGAGCGCCGAGCGAGCGAGCGCCGAGCGAGCGAGGCCGAGCGAGCGAGCGCAGGCGGCGAGCGAGCTAGCGCAGAGCGAGCGCTAGTAGCAGAGAGAGCGAGCGAGCGAGCGAGCGAAGAGCGAGCGATCGCCGAGCGAGCGAGCGGCCGGAGCTAGCGAGGAGCGATCGAGCGAGCGAGCGAGCGAGCTAGCAGAGGCCGAGCGAACGAGCGAGCGCAACGAGCTGCAGAGGGAGCGAGGCTCAGAGCTAGCGAGCAGCGAGCCGCAGAGCGAGCTGCCGAGCGAGCGAGTCGAGCGCAGAGTAGCGAGCAGGAAGATCGAGCGAGCGAGATAGAGATCTATCTAGATCGAAGCTAGCTCATATCTATCGATGTCATAGCTATCTAGCTAAGGCTATCCGATCTATCTTATATCATATCTATGATCTATCTCATATCTAATCATCTCAATCACAGTCCGCTGTCATAACAAAAACCACAAAGACCTGATTACACATCTCCCTATTGACAATACCTAACACTGTCTGCAGAGAGCACAGAGCACAGCAGTGTGAGGACACCCGCCCCCACCCACTGCACTTGTAGAGGTTAGAATCCTGGAATATGAATCCATATTTCTCAGACCATGTAATTTTAGGTTTCCCCTCCGATATTCCAGCATAGGTTCCTCAAATGATCCTGCCCTCCGGTTTTTTCTCTAGCGATGTGTTTTCTGTTCTCTCAGCAGGGATGAGTGTCGGCTCGCTACACTTTGGCTGTAGGACCTCCCCGAAGAAGTCTCCAAAGCGACGGGGGTACGATGGGATTGCAAGAGTGCGACTCCTCTTCTTCCAAAGTAAGTCCCTACAAAATGTCCCTGAAAATCAGCAGTAATGGAAGCTCCTCCATGACAACTTCATGGGTTTGGGGCTGGGAATTCACTGTAGATAGATCTCTTAAACGAGAAGATTTAGATTCCCATTACCATATATACAGGAAAGACTACTCACACACAGACTACAAATTCGTGGGTATTTTGGGTCTTTACCTAGGGTTGGGAATGTTTTTGCGTGCTTTGCTGCTTTTCTCCCTGTGAAAAGGGTCAGAGGAAGGTTGGGAAGTCTGTCCACTCCTTGCATTACAGTTATTCTGACTACAATGAGGATTCCTCCAGTAATCCGTGTAGCAGATAGTGAGTGAGCTCTGGGTATAATAAGGATTGAACTCAGGATCAGTACAGGAATAAGTAATGTCATGTATGTACACAGTGAGATGCACCAGAAGCATTCGAAGGTAGTGAGTGCAGCCTGGGGGTTATAGTACAGATGGCCAACCATGTCAGCGATCAGTACACGGATAAGTAATGTAAGTATGTACACAGTGACTTGACCAGCAGCAGAATAGTGAGTGACAGCTCTATGGAGTATAATACAGGATGTAACTCAGGATCAGTAAAGGATAAGTAATGTCATGTTGTACACAGTGATGCACCAGACAAGCATATAGTGAGTGCAGCTCTGGAGGTATAATACAGGATGTAACTCAGGATCAGTACGAGGCTAATGTATTGTCATGTATGACACCAGTGGGGACTGCCACCATGCAGCGAATAGAGTGCAGCTCTGAGTATACATACAGGAGTTGACTCAGGATCAGACAGGATAAGTGATGTCAGTATGTATACAGTGACTGCCCAGCAAGCCAGAATAGTGAGTGCAGCTCTGGGGTATAATAGGAGTGAACTCAGGATCAGTACAGGATAAGTAATGTCATGTATGTACACAGTGGACTGCACCACGCAGCAGATAGTGAGTGCAGCTCTGGAGGATAATTACAGGATGTAACTCAGGATCAGTACAGGATAAGTAATGTCATGTATGTACACAGTGACTGTCACAGCAGCAGAATAGTGAGTGCAGCTCTGGAGTATAATACAGGAGTAAACTCAGGATCAGTACAGGATAAGTAAGTCATTATGTACACAGTGACTGCACCAGCAGCAGAATAGCTGAGTGCAGATTCTTGGAGGTATAATACAGGATGTAACTCAGGATCAGTACAGGATAAGTAATGTCATGTATGTACACAGTGACTGCACCAGCAGCAGAATATGAGTGCAGCTAGGCGTATAATACAGATGTGAACTCAGGATCAGTACAGGATAAGTAATGTCATGTATGTCACAGTGACTGCACCAGCAGCAGAATAGGGAGTGCAGCTCTGGGGTATAATACAGGATGTAACTCAGGATCAGTACAGGATAAGTAATGTCATGTACTGTACACAGTGACTGCACCAGCAGCAGAATAGTGAGTGCAGCTCTGGAGTATAATACAGGATGTAACTCAGGATCAGTACAGGATAAGTAATGTCATGTATGCTACAAGTGGACTGCACCAGCAGCAGAATGAGTGAGTGCACTCTGGTGTATAATACAGGATGTAACATCAGGATCCAAGACAGGATAAAAGACAGTGATAGTAAGAGTATGGTACCAGTGACTGCACAGCAGCAGAATAGTGAGTGCAGCTCGGGTATAATACAGGATGTAACTCAAGGATCAGTACAGGATAAGTAATGTCATTATGTTACACATTGACCACCAGCAGCAGAATAGTGAGTGCAGCTCTGGAGTATAATGCAGGATGTAACTCAGGATCAGTACAGGATAAGTAATGTCATCTATGCACACGGTGACTGCACCAGCAGCAGAATAGTGAGTGCAGATCTGGGGTATAATACAGGATGTAACTCAGGATCAGTACAGGATAAGTCAGGATCAGTACAGGATAAGTAATGTCATGTATGTACACAGTGACTGTACCAGCAGAATAGTGAGTGCAGATCTGGGGTATAATACAGGATGTAACTCAGGATCAGTACAGGATAAGTAATGTCATGTATGTACACAGTGACTGCACCAGCAGCAGAATAGTGAGTGCAGCTCTGGAATATAATACAGGATGTAACTCAGGATCAGTACTGGATAAGTAATGTCATGTATGTACACAGTGATTGAAACTATTTTTATGTAGATAACTATGATATATAAAATATATAAATGGGCTGGACAAGCTAAATTCTTATGTTGTGACATTTGTTTTTGCCTGTCAGTGAGTTGTGATAGGAGCAGCTGCACTAAAATCAGACCCGAAAGTGCAGCCTCTCCTTTCATTCTCTACAGTCCCTTCAAAATATCATGGAGAGGCAGGAATTACTCTAACCTGACTTTGGGGGGACAAATCCCCCGTTCTTGTGATCGCTGGGGGGTCTCATCACATTCCAACTCCTGTTGTTACTCTGCCCAGTATTTTGCTATAGACAAGTATTTTGTGCTTTAGTATATATATATATATATATCCCTGGTATAAGGGACATAATGTTACAATATATGGAAACCTTAGAATTCTGTTGACTGGTCACTTAGCGTCTACACAAGAATTCACCACCCGACTCCTCCATGTTCTTGATACCAGTCTCTGCTGTGCTTGTAATTTACAAGGTCAGACTGTTTTGTACCTACTCTCAAAAGTAAACCGGTGTTCTCTTCCCCTGGATAGGGGTGCCGAGTACCTACAGTAGTCTTCTGTGATGGTTGCATGTGTGCAGACAATCCATTTACTCTCCATGGACCTGTAACATTCAGTTACTGGTAGACCAGGCAAGTGAGAGTGCACGGTATCTCCTAGCCACGCCCATGGTGCACTGAATTACTCATTTGCATATACATAGAAATGAAAGAGGTTGGTCACTTCTTTCCTAAGTGCCTTTACTGCCTTGTGGATAATCCCTGAATGTTCATCAAGTGATTCAGTTGTCCTGCTGCTTACTTTTGTAATGTGTGCAGAGCCTCCATGCTTTCTTCTTTATAACCCTAAGCTCTGCTGAATAGGAGGAGCTGCAGCAGAACAGGGAAAGACTGCAGCTTTTAAAGGAAGCAAAGACACAGGTACTTATATTTGCAGAGACATGCCTAATAGAGGATATTTATTGTTAAGTGGCCAACCCCCTTAAGATTTTACTACATTCATGCCATGGATTGTCTCAAGAAAGGATTTTAATGCAGGACACTTCCCCTACAGTGAGCAGGCGCAGTCATTCGGAGATCGGATAGCATTGTTCCCAGATAATGGAATATCAAGTACACATGTGTCGCCAGATACCCCATTCTCACAATCATTTGGAGTCTCAGTAGTGGGACCCTCACAGATGAGAAAGTTCTGCTTGTAGATTGGAGACGACTTGCGATTCCTTGGAATAGTGGCTACAGCTATTGTATGTGTGGTCTTTGTGGTCCACCATGAGACGCGGCACATCTCTGCAAGAGATTAGTGGAAAAAACCTCATTACAGGAGAACTTGTGAGGCTCATTCTAGGCAGAACTAACCAAAATTAAAAGTTCATTGCTTTTGTGTAATGGGCAGGGGCAGCAGCAGTGGCCGTCACAATGATCTCGGGCAGGCGGATGCGGGAAATGAGCTGTCGGCCCTTGTTTGCAGCTGTCTGATCTCTCCCCTCTGCCGCTTAAATATGTTGGGCACCCCTTGAGTGAGTAAGAATTGCTATTGAATTCCTGTCAGGGGCGTAGAATAGAAGGAATTTACCATTAGTTAAAAAGGGATTCATTGTCATTCAGAATCTATCCCAAATAATTTATCAGGAGATCACGGATCGTAACGTTCTACCAGGTAATGGGAAGGGTGGGGGAATCCATAAATCAATCATACATCAACAGTACTATCTTTATTTTATCTATAAATACTCATCCTTTCTATAGTTGTTACACATTCAAAATGTCTAAAACCCTTGATAAATGTTGTCCAGGGGCTTTAGACACATTTTTTTATGCAGATTATTTTTTTTTAAACAGATTCATGCATAGTTCCCATTGATTCTCCAAATTAGACTCTTAAAATTCACCTTAAAACCAAGACTTAAATTTATGTAATGCCCTCAACTTTACCACTTAATCATTTCAGACACCGGACAAAAGTAGTGCAAACCACACACCAGACTGGTAAAAAAAAATAATCTAGTCCCAAAATTAGTGCAGACCACAGATCAGACTGGAAGAGTAATCTAGACCCAAGACCATATCTTAAAAATAGTGCAGATAACAAACCAGACTGGTAATGTGATATAGACCCAAGACCATCTCCCAAAAATAGTATAGACCACAGGCTAGACTAGTTTAGTAATCTGGACCCAGACCAGAACTGAAAAGTAGTGCAGACCACAGATCAGACTGGTAGAGTAATTTAAACCCAAGACCAGATCTTAAAATTGTTGCAGACCACAAACCAGGCTGGTAATGTGATCTAGACCCAAGACCAGACTACTAAAGTAATCTGGACCCAAGACCAGATCCAAAAATATTGCAGACCACAGACCAGACTGGTTATATAACCTAGACCCCCACTTACATCTCATGAAAAAATTGTTGCAAGAACAACCAGGCTGTAATAACCTATACTCACGCTTCAGAACCAAATTCTGAAAAAGTTGTGCATGAACCACAACAGACCAGAACTGTTGTTATAATAAGACCCCTCCAATCTGAAAAATTGTGCAGACCACAGACCAGACTGGTTATATAACCTAGACCCCAGACCAAATCTGAAAAATTGTGCAAACCACAGACCAGACTGGTTATATAACCTAGACCCCAGACCAAATCTGAAAAATTGTGCAGACAACAGACCAGACTGGTTAAATAAATTTAACCCCAGACCAGATACCAAAAATGCTGCAAACCAAAGACCTGACTGGTAAAGTAATCTAAACCCCAGACCATATCTCAAAAATAGTGGAATAGACCAGACTGTTTTAAATAATTTAGATTTCAAACCAGACTCCACAAGTAGATCCGACCACAGACCAGACTTGTAAAAGAATTAAACCGAAATAAGAACTGCAAAAAGAACCCTAAAATTGTCAAACCCCAGAACAGACACCTAAATTAATGAGACCCCATGGGCCAAAACGTTATTAGATCAAAGACAACAAAAATACACAGCTTCAGCTCCCTCCTCTTTGTTTCCCGATGATGGAGCTTGTGGTCCTGGCTTCAGCAGTAGCCTCACTCCCAATGGAAGACCTTTCCTCATACATGTATGGCCGGAGACTCTACCCGGTGTGGCAGCTCCACATGGTTTGGCAGTTTCCTGTGCAGGTTCAGATTTTGTACTGCGTTTACAGTTTTTTAAAATATTTTTTCTTATTCTGGTTGTCTACCACTTGACTTACAGTCTAGGTGACCACCATTTACGCTGAAATACTTACATTGATTTAAGTAGTAATAGAAAGACGTTCCGTTTGCTGTACTGTAGACTGCCTCCTCATCCTGCACAGACTTGTTTTAGGTCCATTCAGAACCGTCCATGGAAAATTAGAAGAACGTGGCCTAATCAAACATGGTGGTCGATGATAAGAAGTATGGTGGGCAGGAGGGGACATGTGTAATAAGTACTTCTATGTCCTGTCTGTGCACCAAGGGGGAATGTTAAAGGCTCACGTTGGGCAAATTGTTGCCAGTATCTTCACGCAATAAGTCTATATGATAGAATGTGCTCAAAGATTGGGCTTTTAGAACAGAATTTGGGAACATCTCAGCGTCACATGGTGCACCTAAGTTTAAAAAAAAAAGAAAGAACTTCCTAATCACGGTTTGGCATGACGCCTTTGGTGGGTGAGGTTAAGTGTCGTCATGACTAAGCTTCATTATCCCAACAAAGGCCGACCTAGACAGGAGGTGCCGTCCTGAACTTGAAGTAGGGCTTACGGTAGGTACAAGTTCTTAGTCCTGGTCCCAATAAAAAAAAAATAACAATACAATGTCCTCCAATCTCTGTTGTTCCCGATGCCTCTCGACAAAGAAATAGAACAACTTAGCCAATCACTGGCCTCGTCGGTTACCACCTACAGCCATGGTTGAGCTTTATGGTCACTTTTCCATGTCGAGAGGACCATGAGACACGGAGAGTCCCCAGAGGAAGGACATGTGAAGGGTTAGAATGGAGTAATGGAAGTTAGGTGAGTATTTTTGATTTTTTTGTTTTATTTTTATTAATACAATCCCTTTGAAATCTGTGGTCCAGTGGTACTGAGCGTCCCAGTGGCTTGTGTCCTCTGCTCTATTACTGTCTGCTTCCCTGTCTAACCTTCTCTCTCCTGCTCCTATTATCTCCTTAGACTTTTAATTTCATGCTGTCTTTTCCCTCCTTTTCCATTTACACTACATTTCTGCAGGAGGGTCCACATTGAATGTTCAATGAAGAAAGCCTGACCCATTGCTGCAGTCCAACGTCAGTCTGCAGCCACAAGGTACGGCAGGGTTATTTCTCACACAATCCCAAATTTTCTGTGTAACCTGAACCTGTTTCCTTCTGTTTGCATGTCTCCTGTATGTATTTCTTTCTCCTGTGTTCTATCTGAGTATTGTTTCTGCTTACCACATATTCCAAAGTTCTCATATCAGCTCCTCCTCCCCTCTCACAGCATTCCCAGAGATGCGTCACAGCAGCAATGGGAAACAATAGACTGGAGAGGAGTCATTGATCTCTGTGGTTTTGTAGTTTGGGCATGCTCTGTGACCATTAGAGAGGTCCTTGTTTAGGACGAAGGAGGATGGGAGCTGTGAAACCATGCTTCCAATTCCCCATATCGGGAATACAATTTTTTTTGTTTGTCTTCAACTGGGAAGATCATGGAAAAAAGTCCACTAATGCCACAAATATTTTAATGTATACTTTAATGTTATAATTAAAACCAGGATGTCTGTGGGGACACACAGAACAACCTGGCTAGTAATAGAGAGGGGAGACGCGTTTCAAGCCCAGACTCACTCCCATCATCGGTCCAATCTGATGTGATCTCTACTGAACAGGAAGTATCAACCTCTCCTAACATTCAAAACCACAGAACTTTACATTTTACATTTTTTTTTTTCTAAAATTAGCATGAACAAGAAGAAATGTAAAAAAAAAATAAATTAAACTATGTTTTTCTTAAAAAGTTGAGGTTATTTCACAAAGACACAATGGGACGAGTATGCTAATGCTGTCTAAAAGTTAGACCCTCTATTCAAAGTTTACAACTCCTATTAGTTGACTTATTATTCAACAGGAAATTGTGCTGTAAACTTGGTGCATCTTTAGTGTGCAGCGCCGTTGCTTAGGCCACGCCCACTTTCCCTCTAACTACCCCTCTTTCATACGAGGCCACACCCTTTTCTATGCGAGACTCAATAATTAAGCAGTGTTATTATTGATAAATATGGCGCAAATCAAGTTACCGTAAAAAGCTTATTGATGCCGTTATTGTACGGCTACATCTATATCTAGTTACTCAACACTCAAGTGATACCGGCGCTGCGTAGGTCAGATTTTAAACTTTGTAGACTTAGCTTTCCTTTTTCCCAGCTTTGCTTTATTTTAAAGAAAAATCAATTTCCCTCTATATGCAAATTAGCTTCTTGGAGCACCAGGGGCGGGACCACTTAAATTGTCGCACCTGATTTCTTCTTTATGCCCCCTTTTTGACCAAGTGATGCCTATTTTTATGTAAAGGGTGGGCTCTGGGCCCCATAGATAAAAAACGGGATCACCAGCAAACATGACTCCGCCCCTTGTGCAGCATGAAGCTTAATTTATATGAAGACATGAAGAGAATTTTCGAAACAGGGAACAGGAAAGAAATCTATGGAAAGCTTAAGAGGAGCCATACAAAATGCTGGTTTTACATGCGTGGGGATTGTGGAGCCGGTAGACCTCCTCAACTCCCAAGATTCCAAAAATTACAATGAAGTCAATTTTTTTTACATTTTCAAATTTGACAAAATTTAGCGCGTAAAGTGGCGAATGGAAAGTAGATCCTTGGGTTTTGACCATTAGAATAAGTGACCTTTTACTACCTCCCTCCCGGTGACCACATATCTGCTCGGCATCGGCTCTGGAGAGAGAGATTGCATATTCCTCGACAAAGTTGACAGCGTAAAACTGTTAGATTTCTAAAACAAGCAGTGGAGTTTTCAGGTTCATGTCCGCGCCTTTTATCTTTTTTGACAGCCTGCATAGGGATTTAATAGGAGTCATGTTGGTTTTAAGCAGCGTAATATACTTCTTTCTACCCTACGTGTCAAGCGCCAGATAGACAGTGACTGCAGGGCATGAAATCTGCTTTTTTCACAATTGGTAATATTACCTGTCACCCCTGAGCCAGAGGTGTTGATCACGGCTGTGACAAGGTTTCTCTTCTGACAACACTGCATTTGTTGCGTTCTTGTAAATCAGAACTCGGTTATACAAGAAAAAAAAAAAGGAATAAAAATGGATGTATAGTAGAATAAATAATAAAAAAAGTAAAGAACTTGTGTAGTCTAATAGGTTCCGGTAACATAATATATTCAATAAAAATATAAAATTGCCCATTTGTTAGTGAAAAAGAAAAAAAATTATGAATTTTTGGCATTTTCTTTTTCTTTTTGGCAAATCAGTGCTCAGTTATACAAGATTTAAAAAATGGACACATTCTAGAACAAATATAAAAATGTATTAACATTTTGTTATCTAATACATCCTGAAATAATATATTAGAATTGATAAAAAAAAAAAGAAAAATTGGTTAGTTTAAAAAAAAAAATTGTCACGCTGTTGTAAATCGGACCTCTGTTATATAAAAAATAAAATTGGACACCATCTAAAATACATACCATATTTACTCGAGTATAAGCCTAGTTTTTCAGCACAAACAAACTCGGCTTATACTCGAGTAAAAAAAAAAAAAAAGGTTTTACAAGGCTTTTGTCTTAAAATTAGGGGCCTCGGCTTATACTTGGGTCGGCTTATACTCGAGTATATACGGTAATAATAATACAAAAAGTTCTGAACGTGTGTTATATATGAATATATAACATATTCGATAAAAAAAAAACACAAATGGCCGTTGTTTCTTGTAAACAAAGAATAGAAATTAAAAAAAAACATGAATTTGTCGCAGTCTTTTTGACTTCTGTTAAAAAATATAAATATAGAATTACTTAGAAGTTAAAATGAATATGTTAGGAAAAAGGGAGGGGGGAGGAGGGAGACGTTGGTTGACGTGATTGAATACAAATTCAACTTAAGAACAAACCTCCGGACCCTATCTTGTATGTAACCCGGGGACTGCCTGTGCATGACTAAGTTTAAATTCCTATTATTCTACAATTTTGTGCATTATATAAAGATTTTTTTTGTTAAATTCCAAATGATTACATTATTATAGTTTTTTATTTTTTTTTTTTAGTTCATCTTTATTATTAACTGTTAAAAAAATGTAAAACATCAATTTTTCTTTGACTTAAAGTGGGAAGTTAAGAAGCCTCAGTAATTTACCGCTGCCTGCACCTTTTAAATTATTCTATACCTGTAAATCAGTTTTATTGAAATGTTCTCTGCCTCGGGCTGGGAATTTTTTTTTTTTCCTCTTGACAGTTGCCCTTCTGCATTCTGATAACATATTACAGTCACTGTCTCCTCACCTCTTTGCTGCTGCTGTTAATTTTTTACTCTTGTAGAGAGAGCGCTCAGAAATGTCAGTGATTTTTGTACCTTTTTTTTGTATTTTTTCATGAATTTTTACAGATTTTTTTTTCCCACATAAAAAAATTCCCTTCAATCTTAATTATTTAAAGAAAAGGTTCCTCCCTTTAACGTGCCAAAGTCCCGCCCATATAGAACCATAATTTTTTGACTACTTTGTTTTATAATCCTACTCAGCTGGTTTTCCAGTGATAACCACTGACAGTTAAGAGGTCCTTAAGGTTCAATAAAGTTTTTTTTGTTCATAATTAAATTAACCGTTTTTTTTATTTTGATGAATTGTCTTCAGAACATATCATTTTTCTCATATCAATGCGGGCTCAACCCAGAAACTGTCTAGATCCCCTATCCCAAAATGCATTTGGTACCAAAACATGTTCCCAAACATAACAGACTCCACCCCTTTATAGCAGCAGTACAATACCAGAAACGAGGGATACGAAACCTCCAATACCATAAACAGAGACCGATACTCAACATTGCATGACTGCTTCTCTAAATCGGTCAAGTTGCCATCTTGGTAAAGTCCCTGAAATAAAGTAAGGTCCCCTTCACAACCCTGACCCATTTTTATCACATCAGGGTGTTTGCTTAGCAATATGGATCCACAATTTCTATAATTTGGAGATCTATGTCTCGCGCATCACAAACATTAAATATTCTTGTATGATAAATAGTACAGACAGTCCCCTACTTAAAGGACATCTACCACCAGATGACAAGAGGACGTCCTCTACACCCAGAGCTGTAACCATGACAATGGGGTGTACTCTACACCTAGACCTGTAACCATGACATGGGGACGTCCTCTACACCTAGAGCTGTAATCCTGACAAGAGGACGTCCTCTACACCTAGAGCTGTAATCATGACATGGAGGAGTCCTCTACACCTAGACCAGTAACCATGACAAGGGGACATCCTCCACACCTAGAGCTGTAACCGTGACATGGGGGATTCCTCTACACATAGAAGAATATAACTACTATAATACTGCCCCCTATGTACAAGAATATAACTCCTATAATACTGCCCCCTATGTACAAGAATATAACTACTATAATACTGCCTCCTATGTACAAGAATATAACTCCTATAATACTCCCCCACTATGTACAAGAATATAACTACTATAATACTGCCCCCTATGTACAAGAATATAACTACTATAATACTGCCCCCTATGTACAAGAATATAACTACTATAATACTGCCCCCTAACGGTGATCCTGACCCCAAATACCTGGAAACGGGATAAGATCCTTTAAGCGGAACAGATCACCAGGTTTTACTCCACTAAACTAGCGGCCCCTTCAGGTAGGGGATGAAATGTCCTTTCTATAATCCCCTCTCATGTGAAACCTCACCAATAAAAAAAAATCTCCTCCAAAGTCAGGGAAATATGACTCTTTTCATCCAATTTTCACACGAGATGAGTCACATTTAGTAGCTGCAGGAGGAGCGTCACTTCAGCCCCTATATTCAGTTCCATAGCACCCAGACACATGATTCTGGTGTCATATTAAAGATAAAGATCTCATTTGTCAGACCACACCAGGCTTGTGGCTAAGGGTTAGTGGCTTGAGTTACAGAACCAGAGAGAGAGGCAGCCAAAATATAGTTAGAAATGCAGGCTTCAGATAAATGCCTGTACATGTCTGGTTCTGTTCTACAATACAAAGCCATAAACTTAATGTGATTCTGAACGATGATATTATCTTTAATATGACACCAATAGCATATTTCTAGGTGCTATAGAAACAAAAGAGACATCCAAAGTTACATTCCACCTGCAACCACCAAACCTGATTCATCTCATGTGAAATTCGTTTTTTTTTGTACTAAAACGGTAGACATCGAAATCCAATGATGTAGTGTGCACGATTAGGCGGCCAGAACACCTTTACTTTCACGTGGCTGAATGAGGCCTAGAATAATAAATGTATTTTGTTTCTCTGTTTCATGGTGAATACATTATTTTTTCGTTGGTGCAACAAATAAAAAAAAAAAAAACATTGAGCATGAACAGCACAAGTCTTTCCATGGGGGAAGCATAATCCTACCTGTACAGGTCTCTGCGCTGCTGAGAGGTCTCTGCAGATTTCACCTCCATCTTCTGAGGTTTCATTGCAGGAGAAGTGGCGGCATCTTTCCTAGACCCTGGGGAACAAAAAAGAACTATAATACTGCCCCCTATGTACAAGAATATAACTACTATAATACTGCCCCCTAAGTACAGGAATATAACTACTATAATACTGCCCCCTATGTACAAGAATATAACTACTATAATACTGCCCCCTAAGTACAGGAATATAACTACTATAATACTGCCCCCTATGTACAAGAATATAACTACTATAATACTGCCCCCTAAGTACAGGAATATAACTACTATAATACTGCCCCCTATGTACAAGAATA
>WNYA01000015.1:1163182-1249332 GCA_019512145.1 Engystomops pustulosus
ACACCTAGACCTGTAACCATGACAAGGGGACATCCTCTACACCTAGACCTGTAACCATGACAAGGGGACGTCCTCTACACCTAGACCTGTAACCATGACAAGGGGGTGTCCTCTACACCTAGACCTGTGACCATGACAAGGGGGTGTCCTCTACACCTAGACCTGTGACCATGACAAGGGGATGTCCTCTACACCTAGACCTGTAACCATGACAAGGGGGTGTCCTCTACACCTAGACCACATAGGGGGCAGTATTATAGTAGTTATATTCTTGTACATAGAGGGCAGTAGTATAGTAGTTATATTCTCGTACATAGGGGGAAGTATTATAGTAGTTATATTCTTGTACATAGGGGGCAGTATTATAGTAGTTATATTCTAGTACATAGGGGGCAGTATTATAGTAGTTATATTCTTGTACATAGGAGACGTTATTCCCTATTTTATCACAGTATTATTATGTAACTTGTTTTTTATTAATCTTTGAAGAACATGACTTTACTTTAAGGGGTTTATAATACTGCTCCCTATGTACAGGAATATAACTACTATAATACTGCTCCCTATGTACAGGAATATAACTACTATAATACTGCCCCCTATGTACAAGAATATAACTACTATAATACTGCCCCTATGTACAGGAATATAACTACTATAATACTGCCTCCTATGTACAAGAATATAACTACTATAATACTGCCCCCTATGTACAAGAATATAACTACTATAATACTGCCCCCTAAGTACAGGAATATAACTACTATAATACTGCCCCCTATGTACAGGGATACATGTCCTATAATACTGCACCAGGGAATGAAACATTCTGATCTCCATGTAGGCAAATGTATTTTATTCTCTTTTTTTCTTTTATACATAAAAAATTCAGTAAAAATTTGCAGTAAAATGATGATATCGGCAGTTTTACAATATAAAAAAAAATCATTAATGCACAATTTCTGCCTAACAAAAAAAACACACACAGTGGTGAATGCACAAAAGGGGGAAAATAATTATATATATAAAAAAAGAAAACCTCTAGATGAGACGTTAGCGGTGGGCGGTGTTATATTTACACAGTGGGCGGGGGAGGGGGCGTGGCCACAGTGCGTTGCGCTCGTAGCCCTCATTGAGGTGGTTCCTGGATCATGAAACAAAAATATATAACATTATATTCACAGATTATGATAAAATATAATACAGGTCCATGGCGGGAGCGAGTTATTGCGCTGTACAGGTCAGGAGGCGGAGCCTGAGTGCGCGGTCCACAGAGCTGACACCCACATCCTCCGCTACCATCCAGTAATTATGAATTATTGGTCACAGTCCATCGTGTGAAATGTGCGGTCGCTTATGAGAGGGGTGGGGCATAATTGATATTGGGGGTGTGGTTTATGGCTCCACCCCTAGAGGGCGCTATTCAAAGTCCACATCCTCTTTGGGCTTGTAGGTGGAGCCAAACTTTTGCATGTACTTCTTGATGTACTCTTTGGTCTTGTGCTTGACGTTCTCGTTGCAGTCCAGGTCCTCGGGGTTCTTGCAGTATTTCAGCTCCTTGTTCATGACGCCGTGTGTCAGCTGTGGGGGGAGGAGACTGATTACAACCAAGAACAGAACCAGGAATGATGCTACAGAGATTCATGGTGCCGATACAAGGAGCGGAGAAGAAAACCGGTCGGATCTGAAGTCTTCCCTAGGGTTTGACCAACTACTACTCCTGCTTGCTCTGGGGTTGCCACAGTTACAGATTTCCTGTCATGTGACCTCGTCATGTGACCTCCTCTGGGGACATTCACATCACATGACACTTAGTCTCCAATAAAGGAATGAGAACAAGCGCAGAATGACGTCACAGGATGAAGGGTCCGCAGAGCAAGCGCAGAATGACGTCACAGGATGACGGGTCCGCAGAGCTCTACTATAATACTGCCCCCTATGTACAAGAATATAACTACTATAATACTGCCCACTATGTACAAGAATATAGCTACTATAATACTGCCCCCTATGTACAGGAATATAACTACTATAATACTGTCCCCTATGTACAGGAATATAACTACTATAATACTGTCCCCTATGTACAGGAATATAACTACTATAATTCTGCCCCTATGTACGAGACAATAGAGGGAGGTTGTGACAATTACTCGGCTTTTTTAGACATCTCATTAAAGATCTAAAATTTGTATTTTAACTAATCGCAAAGTGTTGCCATACGTATTATTAATGGATTCTTTTTTTTGCCAATGTTCCTCTCTTACATTTTCGGTATACAGTGCAATTTTGACATTTTAGCAGTCAGGTTGTAGATGCTTTTCGTATTCCCCCCTCCTAATAGTTTTACACCAATTCTCTTCACCGCGCCATAATTTGCATCATATAAGCAGATTAACTTTACAAGTAAGAGGACCTGTCACCTAAAATTTTTCGGCACTAGGAGCTTCTTACTAAAGTAGAGTCTAGATGCGTTGATCTTCAACGGACGCAGTGTATAGTGATTAGCGTTACCAGAAACACCTCCGGTAACGCCTATCAACACACTGGCAAGTGTTAATCATGGACAGTTGCAAAGCGTGTCCGATGTCTTCATGGAGGGGCGGGGTTGTTGGGTGATGACTAGGGGTCCGGCCTATGGAGCGAGCGGGGGCGATCCGGGAGAGCGGGGAAAAAGAGCAGCCTCGGACGCGCCCCACTCGGCTCCATAGGCCGGAATGCAAGGGATGCGCCGCTGCTAGGGGCGCAGTCTACGCCCTCTCAAAGCAACCCACCAACCCGCCCACGCCCTCACGTGAATACGTCGGACAGCTTTGTCGAGTCTGTTACCGACAATTAATTGCTACCCCGCCGTAACGCTGATCACTATAGACACTTGCGGCGGTTTGATCAAGGCATCTAAGGAGCTGCTTACTTTAGTAAGCAGCTCCTTAGTGGCGTGCCGAAAATTGGGGTGAAGGTCTCTTAATGGCTCATGGCTCGGGATACCCTTTACTTTGGAGGAGATGAACGGACCTGCTAAAAGCTATTAAACGCATAGTTATTCAAGCCAATCAGTGCATCGTTGACTATTCGCAACATGTTCTCCCAAAGGAGTTGTTGAGAAGCGTACCAGCGTACATGATTCCTGTGAAGTTGGACTCTGTTTGATATTTTAGTTAGACTTAAATCATGAACTGCCTTCCCTCTGACTATTGCTGGATCAACACGTTTATGCCTTGCCACTCTGACTAGCACATGATTCAAACAACTCAATTTAAGATTACATATGGTCTCCATCAACCGAAGACCTTGACTCTTTGACTAGTTTTTAGCTGCCTCCCTCCGTGCCTCATCTTGACCACCAGTGAATTGCCACTTTATCAAGTACACTATATCCAAGATTAGTGTCGGTGTGCGCCTCTCCAGGACAAGTCCTAGAGGTATTAAGGGTAATAACACTGATGTTGTCACTGATAAAGTCCTTTACGGTTAGCGAATCAGTCAGGTGGCACAATGGGTCAAGACCCGCTTGTCCATTACAGGAATGGTTTGCAATCATGTTGATCTTTGTATATAAAACTGTCTAAACTCCAGCTTCATTTATTCGTATTACAAAGTCGGAATCTTCTCTGATGGACTTGAAGCATGCTATTTACATAAAAAGGGTCTCCTTAAATTGATAACATAAGAGCATGCGAAGATATAATTAAACAGGTTAATCATTACATCCAACGATATTGAGGCGGAGGAAATTAAGTGCGTAACGGGATGTTCGAATTGAACCTTGGCGGGTGAGGGTTGACTCACAAAAGTGGGCAACGGAGTGGGAAACTTGAATATTCGGCACAGATTATTAATTCTTCCATAACATAGCACATGTAGGATTTACAACATATGGCCTAAGTACTTCCTGAGCCATCGATTAACACAAGCATCTTAGGCGTTGTGCACACGCTTTTAAAGAAGCAATTATTTTCATCAATAATATGTTAGACCATCAGAACTTCAAGCTGAACTCAACATTCTACAGACTTAGGTCTTACTGCTCTTGACTTAAAGGATCGGGTATGGTCACAAAAACTAGGCCAGGTTATAAGTGAGTGGCTCCGGTTGATGATCCAATTGAGGCGTTTTTTCCTTGACTAAAGTATTCCACCCTTCATTCCCATACAAAGAGTTGAATCTAGTTGCTGGGGGATGTTTAAAGGCCACCTCTACTTCTGTGGCATGTCCGTTGTTAAAGAGTGGCCAGAAACACCAGTATAGCGGCACCCCCAGTCATAGGCGTAAAACTAAGGAGTGGGTTTCCCCGAACACCCACAGTATTTACTCTTCAACCCCATAAGATAGGAGTCTGCACTGAGGGGAGATCGTAAGGACGTTACGGGTAACCTTCTCTAGTGGTCGCTGGTTCAATCGGCCTGACTCAGTAGGCCAGACACATCGTTGTAGGCACCACATATCAAGGAATAGTTAGATATATTTAAATAGTCCGACAGCGAAGGAGGGGGTAGCGTAACTAGCAATGTCAAGAGGAGAAGCTAGTGTTAATGGATATTCATCATATATACAAATATAGTAAAGGATCAAAAATGGAACCAATAAGCAAAGTCGAAAGGTCAAACATGAGGGGATCGGCAATACACAATATGGCAGACATGAAAAAACAGTGATGAGGGTGTGCTTATGGGCGAGATGTCTTGATAAAAGTCACAGGTTGAGGGGGATGGATCAAAGTTGGACACGTAAGGTGATGAGTTTTTAGAAAGACTGTTGAACCCTTCAAGTGGAAAGTAGGCACAGCACCCATGACGTGAAAAAGGGGTCTAAAACGACTGAGACCGGTAAGAGAATGGTCAACTGACGAGATTGGTCCTGAGAATACGGGTAAAATATAATATATCCCTTTTTCAGTGACGTCCTCACATAGTCCTTTGATGGACGTTGATGAAACCCGACGACGTTGCTAAAAGTCACGCCAAGGGATTTATCTCCAAATTAACTCAACTGGCATAACAAAAGGTGACCACACTGGGTATTCCAGCTTAAAATCTCTTTAAAATGACTTTTCCAACATACGCTCCCCCTCGGCTCTAATTGCTCGTCTTAAACAATCCTCAACAATTGATGTGCAAGCCAACATATGTTGACTTTTCTATTTCCTTTACTTTGCTCCGAAACTCAACTTCATTCCTCGTGTGTTGACAATTAGATTAACTTAATTACGCTAACGGAAATTACCTCTATCGTGGCTCAATATAGGAGAGTCGCCGCGATTAAACATAGCTTGTAAGTTAATCGGCTTATATGATGCAAATTATTGGCGGCGGTGAAGGAATTGGTGTAAACTCTTAGGAGGGGGAAATACGACAGCACTACACCCTGACTGCTAATGTCAATAAGATCGTACTGTAAACCGAAAGATGTAAGAGAGGAACATTGGCAAAAAAAAGACTCCATTATAATACGTAGGGCAACGCATGTGCGATTAGTTAAATACAACTTTTAGAATCTTTAATGAGATGTCTAAAAATCCGAGTAATAGTCACAACCACCGCTCTAATTGTCTTGTACATAGGGGCAGATTATAGTAGTGATTTCCTGACATAGGGGACAGGATTTAGTCGTTATATTCATGTGAACATAGGGACAGTATTATAGTAGTTATATTCCGTACATAGGGGTCAGTATTATAGTAGTGATATTCTTTGTACATAGTGTTTCATATTATTAGTTATATTCTTGTACTAGGGGGCAGTATTATAGTATTATATTCCTGTACATGGGGGACAGGATTAAGTAGTTAATTTTCCTGTCACATAGGGGACAGTATTATAGTATTTATCTGTCCTGTACATAGGGGTCATTATATAGGAGTATCTTCTTGTACATAGCTGGCAGTATTATAGTAGTTCTATTCTTTTTTTGTGTAATAAAAAAACAATTATGGGGCAGTATTATCGTATTAGATCTCTTGTACCTAGGGGCAGTATTAAAGTAATAGTTATATCCTGTACAGAGGGGGCAGTATTATAATAGTTACATTCCGGTACATAGGGGGCAGTATATGATTTATCTTTCTTGTACTAGGGGGCAGTAGTTAGTCGTTATATTCTGTACATAGGGGCAGTCATTATAGTAGTTATAGTCTTGTAACATAGGGGGCAGTATTAAGTATTATATTCTGTAGCATAGGTGGCGTATTATAGTAAGTTATATTTCTTGTACATAGGTGGGCAGTATTAAGGTAGTTGACTTCGTGTCTATAGTGGGCAGTATATAGTAGTATAGTCTTATACATATATGTATATTCCTGTAACGCTAGGGGGCAGTATTAGAGTAAATTTATATCCTTACTAGGGGGCAGTATTATAGGAGTTATATTCTTGTACATGGGGGCGTATTATCGTAAATTTCTCTTCTGTACATCGGTGGGGCAGTATTATAGTAGTTATATTCTTGTACATAGGGCAGTATTATAATCATTATATCTTTACATGGGATGGCATATATAGATTTATATTCTTGCACATATGGCAGTATTATAGTAGTTATATTCTTGTCCATGAGGGCATATTTAGTAGTTATCTTCCTGTACTATGGGCTCAGTGATATAGTAGTTATATTCTTGTAGCTAGGGGGCATATATAGTAGTTATATTCTTGTATCATAGGGGGCAGTATTTATAGTAGTTAGTATTCTTGTACTAGGGGGCAGTAATTATAGGGATGTAGTTATATTTCTTGTACATGGGGCATAAGAATAGCATTATAGCATGGCTATATTCCTGTACATATGGGGGCAGTAATTTAGTAGTTATATTCCTGTACATTAAAAGAAAAAGGGGCCATTATTACCGTAGTTATATTCCTGTACGTAAGGGCAGTATTACAGTATTATATTCCTGTACATAGGGGGCATATATAGTACTGTACGTATTCCGTTCTCTAATCCTTCGTACTTTGAATACGTTTGACCTTAGACACGTCTGTGAGAATAAATGTCACTTGTCAGACCTCCTGGACGTGTAGTTGATTGTGGTCAGCGCCAGCGTACAGACCGAATAAAAAACGTGGTGTCGTCTCTCTCGCCTTTTACAACAGTATGGAATGAATTTAATGCCTCACAATGCACTTGCCAAATGTCCCTGACTTCCTTTTAAGTTACAAGCGGCTTTAGATACTTATACTAATTGGCAGTCGACTTCAACTCATTGCACATTTTACCCATAAAACATAGCGCCGCGGCTTCATGCTTGAATTACTGATGGGAAAGTCTGCACCTTACAACAACGCTCGTGCTGCGAGCTGATCTTAATAGCTCCGAACGATTAATGAGCGCAGCTTTAAATCTTTTCTCGCTAATCCCTCTATTTTGAGCACTTCTTGCACAGTTTGGATGATTTTTTTTCTTTTTTTTATCTACAACACAAAGGCGGTAGAATGTATCCGAAGCTTACGCCCATGTGAACTGCTACAGAATGTAATTAAAAAAGTAGGGAGATGGTCACACCAAAGATCCGTCCCAAAGACGAGCCGTCTCTCTTCCATGGTGACAGGCAATGAACTCGCATCCATTGGATGCTCTGTTCAGTAAAATGCTGCTGCGTTTGCTAGAAACTCCCCAAAATCCAGCGTTTATTACATTTTTGGATTAGATTATGGTATTAATGTTTATAAACCAAATGCTGTGATGTTCTTAAGAGCTCTTGTCATTTTTTTTGAACATGTTATTTTGTTTCTTCTACTGTGTGTTTTGTTCTTTTTCGTCTTATTGACTTTTTTAAGGAAAATTATTTTATCATCCCTTTAAGGGTCTCCCCTCATCAGAGGTGGATATTGGAAAGTTTTACCCAAGGTCAAAAGCAAAGAGTCAGTCCCCCTAGTTAAAGCAACCCGACAGACGACCGCTTCGTAAATCGGACTCCTCTCTACCGTTAGGGACCCCCCTTTACCTTCTGTGAAGTCTCTGGATGTTACTGGGGTTCTCCCCTGTAATGATCAGGCTGTAGGTGTCTGTAATGAAGTATTAAACAATCTTTCCTCAACTTGCAGAAGAAAATAAAGATAAGCAAAAACATACACCTTTTGGATATAGTTGAGTAAATCTATATGGACATTTCATTAGTGAGGAGGTGCTGGACATTTCATTAGTGCAGGGGAGGGCTTGCTGGACATTTCCTAGTGAGGGGAGGCTGGCTGGACAATTTCCTTAGTGAAGGAGGCTGAAGGAGATTGAGATTAAAATGGTATTGCCACAAAGGTCCAGAATTCTTAAAGTCCGCAGATACAAAATTCTCTACTAACCCATTCTTTATTCACAAATACTGAATTTCACAGATAAAAGTTACAACATGGTCTCTACATCATCCTCAGTTCGCAGTTCCAGCAAGGTGGCGGAATCTTACTCTAAAGCTACATACGATAAAATCTTAACAGGGGGCAAGGGGCATATAGCAGAGCCACTTTTATGTTGTTATAGACAATTAGTAGAGCGGAGAGTGTAATTGTGTTTTATATCCATCTCATGGATATCAACTCTCATCTCGGAATCGGACTGATCTCTCTTTTTCTATGTGTCAGATATATACAATGCAGAAGCGAAATGAACGGGTATGATACCCTGTGCCCTTATAACTATGCACCATTGTCAGCACAGCAAGCATCTCACAGGCCAGAGGTGGCATGAAGTGTCTGCTTAGAGATCCCGCTCACACCTGAATCATTACACTGACCATCACTGAGTGATAAGAGATAAAACACATAAAACTCAATGAAAATTGTACAGCTAAGGGGTAAAAGTCCCTTCACTTTGTAACAATCTTGGGGGGATACAATTTCGCACTCTTTCATGGACAAACCCCTTAAGTGATGATGTCAGCTGTACTTTTTTATTTATGAGGGGAGGTGCTGTACAGTTTATGAGTGGAGGGAGGCTGCGGCCTACTGGTGGATAATACTGTATTTTATAGGAAACTATTTATAATTTTTCTAAAGTTTTCATCACAGTATTTTTTGTGGTAAAATTGGGTGCCTCAGATTGTACTTTGACTATCTAGCGGATTTAATAAAGTAAAAGTAAACATTTTATAGTTTTCGGAGGGGAGGGTGGCAATGAGGGGTAAAGTTAATAAACGTCTTAAATACCATATAACATCCGGGGCCTGCAGGGGTTAAATTTTTACATCATCAATCCTCCAGGTTCAAACCGGAATAAGAGGACATGACAATCACTTCAATACTAAATAAGAAGCGGCCATAAGTGCGAGATCTACAGAATAATGCGACTAAGAAAGGTCTTATAACGGAATAAAGAGCCGAACAGAAAACAAAAACAACAATCAGTTAATATCAAAACAAAGTGTAATTGTTTGGCCCCCATGGGACAACGCAGAATTCTAAAAATGTGCACTTATTTTAATTGTATTAATAGCTTTTAAATGAAGCTTCGACGGCGTGCGCACTCAGAGAAAGCCGTGCTATGACTTTAAAAATAAAGATCCCCTAAAGTAAAGTCATGTTTCTTCCACAGATTAATAAAATAACAAGTTACATAATAATACTGTGTAAAATAGGGATAACTCTCCTATGTACAAAGAATAATAACTACTACTAATACTGGCCCCCTATGTACTACATATACTACTATAATAACTGCCCCCAATGTACAGATAGATATAGCACTATATACTTCCCCCTATTACGCGAATAGAACTACTATCCTCTGCCTTTCTCAGTCAGAATATACTATATAATACTGCCCCTAGTACAAGAATCTACTACTATAATACTGCCCCTCTGTACATTAAGATAACACTAAATACTGCCCCCCTATGTACAAGAATATAACGTACTATCCTACTGCCCCCTATGTCATAGATATAACTACTATAAAACTGGCCCCTATGTACGAATATAACACTATAAATAATACTGCCCCCTATTACACGAATATACCTACTATAATACTGCCCCCTATGTAAAAAATATAACTACTATAATACTCTGCCTCCTATGTACATAGAATATAACTACTATAATACTGCCCCTATTTACAAAAATATAACACTATAATACTGCCCCCCTTATTACAAGAATATAACTACTATATACTTTCCCCCTATGTAGCGAGAATAATAACACTATAATCCTGGCCCCCTATGATCAGAATATACTACTATAATATGCCCCCTGTGGTACAAGATAACTACTATAATACTGCCATCCTATGTACAGATTAACTACTATAATACTGCCCTATTACAAGAATATACTACTAAAATAAGACTGCCCCTCAATGTAACAAGATATACTATTTTCCGATAATACTGCCTTTATGTGACAAGAATATAACTAACTATAGTATCGGTCCCCTTGTACAAACAATATAATGACTATAATACTGTCCCCCTATTACAAGAATATAACTACTATAATACTGCCCCCTATGTACAAAATATACTATATAAGTACTGGCCCCCTATGGAGCAACAGGAGCTATAACTACTATAAATACTGTCTCTCATGTAGCACCATATAACTACTATAATACTGCCCCCCTATGTACAAAGAATGATAACTACTATGACCTGCCCCGATTCCCAAGAATATCCCTACTATATCACTGTCCCCCGTTTTTTTCATGTACAAGAAAATATAACTACTATAACTGTCGCTCTATTTACAAAATCATATAACTACTATAATACTGCCCCCCCTTGTACCGGAAATAAAACTACTTACACTGTCCCCCCTATGTAAAAGAATATAACTACTTAATACTGCCCCCTATTACAAGAATCTACTACTATAATACTGCCCCAATGTACAGGATATACTACTATACTACTGCCCACTATGTTCAGAATAAACGACTATAATACGCTGGCCCCCCTATGTACAGGATAAACTACTATAATACTGGCCCCCCATGTATCATAGGAATACAACTACTATAATACTGCCGCCACTATGTATCAAGAAAATAACTACTATAATACTGTCCCCCTATTACCAGAATATAACTACATCAATCATGCCCCCCTATGTACTCAGAAATAACACTATAATACTGCCCCCCTATGTACAGGATATAACTACTATACTACTGTCCCCATGTCAAAGGATATACTACTATAATGCTGTCCCCTAGTACAGAGAATATAACACAATAAATATCTGCCCCCTATAACCAGAATCTAACTGCTAAATACTGCCCCCTATGTACACGGATCTACTACTATCTACTGTCCCCCCTATTACAAGTATATAACTACTATAATACTGTCCCCTATTAACAAAAATATAAACACTATAATACTGCCCCCTATTTACAGAAATATAACTACAATAATCTAACTCCCCCTATGTAACAAAGAATATACTACTATAATGCTTTGCCCCTATGTAACAAAATATAACTACTATAATACTGCCCTCTATGTACAAGCATAGAATCTTGAATACTGCCCCTATGTACAATTAATCACTATAATCCTGCCCCTCTGTACAAGAATCTAACTACTATAATAGCGGTCCCCCTATGTACAAGAATATAACTACTATAAACTGCCCCCTATGTACAGGAATCTAACTACTATACTACTCCCGCTATGTCACGAATATAACTAATCTAAAACGGTCCTCTAGGTACCAGAATATTAGACACTATAATACTGACTGCCCCCTATGTATAAAGTATACTACTATTATCTGCCCCTAAGTACCGGAATATAACTACTCTAATACTCCATAAGATTGTGCTGAATAACACAGTAATTGTATTCCTCCATATCTCCCTGTGCTTTGCACTGCCTTTGCTTCCTCATACTCTGCAGTGTAGAATGAGATATGTAAATCACACACTTAGTACCAGTCTGGAGGTAAACAAAAACCTCTCATCTCACACAGAATTACTGTAGCGTGGGAGAGACTGTTAATACGGGGGTCGGGGATCTGCATTAAGACGCTTTAAAACATTTTTTCCCTTTTTTTTCCCTGCAAAAAGTAAGAAGTTTGAAAACAAATCAAACATACAGTTTTATTAAAAGAAGAAATGATGTTTTCATTACGGAGGAAGCGGCTTGGAGTGGTAATTATTTTCCTTAATAAGCAAACCTTTATATATAGCGTCTATAGAAGATAAAGAGGCGTCTGCCGTAAATTACATTGCGATTAAAAAAAACGGATATTTTACTTGATACACCTTCATTCCAGTAACTCTTACGGGCAAAACTTATAATGTTCTATCCTATTAAATCTAGACTATTTTAGAATCAGCGGGGAAAAAAACCTGTTCTGTGGTGTGAGATCTCGATATCGCGGGAGGAACACTAGGGGGAAGGGGTTAATAACGACATTGCCGTGCCTCTGGGCTGTAGAATGCATTTATTTGGCCCAACCCATGGGAAGCCCTGCCGCAGCAAGGTGGTTGGCCACATTTTAAGGAGAACAACATTCAGCTTTCTTAAATTTAAAAACAAAAACAAAAACAAAAAAACACATCTCTTCATAAAATAAAACCAACCACCCAGGGGCAGATGTGGAGAGGTTTTTTGGCAGAAAACAGCAACATTTTTCAAACCTTGGACAACCCCTTTAATAATAATAATGTTAAAAATAAGAGGGTGTAAAGTTAGACTAGCAATCTGAGGTGTAGAGGACGTCCCCTTGTCATGGTTAAGCCGTCTATTGTATAGGACGTCCCTTGTATGTTACTGTCTAGGGTAGATGACACCCGCCCTTGCATTGTTACAGGTCTAGTGGTATGAGGACAATCCCGATTGTCATGGTCATCAGGTCTAGGTGTAGAGGCCGTCCCCCTTGTCATGTTTACTTGTCTAGGTGTAGAGAGGACAGCCCCTTGTCATGGGTTTATCATGGTCTAGGTGTAGAGGAGCACCCCTTGTCATTGTCACATGTCTTTATGTGTGAGGCGTCCCCCCTTGTCATGGTTCTGGCTATAGGTTTAGAGGACACCCCTTGTCATGTCAACAGGTTCTAGGTGTATACGACGTCCCTCTTGTCATCGTACGTTAGGTGTAGGGGACGTCCCCCATCCTTGTATGGTTACTGTTCTATGTAAAAAAAGAGGACACCCCACCTTGTCTGGTTACAGTTCTGAGGTGTAGAGGAACATCCCCTTGTCATGTGTCAGCCGGTCTAGGGGTGAGACACCCCCTTGTCCTTGTCACCGGTTCTAGGTGTAGAGGACACCCCCTTGGTCCTGTTCAGGTCTAGGTGTAGAGACGTCCCCTTGTCATGTTTCAGGTCTAGGTGTAAGGATGATCCCCTTGTCATGGTTACCGGTCTTGGGTAGAGGACAATTCCCTTGTCATGGTTTCAGGTCTATGTTTAAGGAATCCCCCATGTCTCGGTTACAGCTCTAGGTGTAGAGATGTCCCTCTTGTCATGGTTACAGGTCTTGTGTAAGGGACATCCCCGGTCATGGTATACAAGGTCTATTGTAGAGACTCCCCCGTGTTCCGTTTACAGCTCTCGTGTGGAGGATGTCCCCTTGTCATGGTTCTGGTCTAGTGGAGAGGACTCCTCCCTGTCATGATTACAGCTCTAGGTGTAGAGGACGTCCTTCTTGGTCAGGATTACAAGCTCTAGTGTAGAGGACGTCATGTCCATGGTTCCGGTCTAGGTGTAAGTACCCCATTGTCATGGTTACAGCTCTGGGTGTCGAGGACGATCGTCCTCTTGTCATGGTTAAGCCTAGGATGTATAGAACGGCCCTTTGTCATGGTACGAGCTTTGGTTAGGATGTCCCCTTGTCATGTTACAGACAGAGTCTAGGTAAGCGGACATCCCCTTGTCATAGTTAGCAGCTCTAGGTGTCGAGGATCGTCCTCTTGTCAGTATTACCGCTCTAGGTGTAGAGGACGTCCCATGTCACATGGTTACGGTCTGGTGTTAGAGTACCACCCATTGTCATGTTCCACCAGCTCTGGGTGTAGAGGGCTCCTCTTGTCATCGTTACAAACAGCTCTAGTGTAAGGACTCCCGTTGTAATGGTTACAGCTCTAGGTGTAGGAGGCGGTCCCTTGTCATGGTTACAGCTCAGGTGTAGAGGATTGTCCCCCTTGTCATGGTTACAAGTCAAGGTCGTGAGGTACATCGCCCTTGTCATAGTTATAGCGTCTCCCTAATGAGGTGTAATAGGACGTCCTCCTTGATCAGGATTACAGCTCTAGGTGTAAGAGGACGTCCCCTATGTCATGGTTAATCAAGGTCTAGGTGTAGACTACACCCCATTTCATGGTTTACAGCTCTGGTTTAGAGGACGTCCCATCTTGTCATGGTTAACATATCAACATAGCTCTAGGTGTAGAGGCACGTCCTTGTCAGTGTTAACAGCTCTAGGTGTATAGAGGATGTCCCCCGGCATGGGTTACAAAGTCTAGGTTATAGAGGACATCCCTTGGTCATAGTTTACAGCAAGTTACCGCTCTAGTGTAGAGACGTCCCCTTGTCATGGTGTGAATACAGGTCTAGATGTAGATGACGTCCCCTTGTCATGGTTACAGGGCGTAAGATGTAGAGGACTCTCCTGTCATGGTTCCGCTCTAGGTGTAGAGGACTTCTCCCCCTTTCATGGTTACAGGTCTAGTGTAAGGGACGTCCCCTTGTCATGGTTACAACATGTCTAGGTGTCGAGGACATCCCTGTCTATTGTTAAGCAGGTCTAGGTGTAGGACATTCCCTTGTCATGGTTACAACATGTCTAGGTGTAGTAGGACTCCCCCATGTCATAGTTACAGGTCTAGGTTGTAGAGATGTCCCCTTTCATGGTTCGCGGTCTTTGGTGTAAGGACATCACCTATTCATGGTTACGTTCTGTGTAGAGGACGCCTCCCTTGTCATGGTTACAGGTCTAGGTGTAGAAGAGGAATCCCCATGTCACGGTTCCAAGCGCTAGGTGTAAGGACGTCCCTTGTCATGGTTACCGGTCTAAGAGTAGACCTCCTCTTCTCATGGTTACAAGTTCTAAGGGTAGAGGACATCCCCTTGTCATGGTTACAGTCTAGGTTTAGAGGAGCATCGCCTTGTCCTGGTCACAGTTCTAGGTGAAGAGACATCCCCTTGTCGTTTACTGGTCTAGGTGTAGAGGACGCTTCCCCCATGTCATGATACAGCTCTAGGTGTAGAGTACGTCCTCTTGTCATGATACCAAGGCTCTAGGTGTAGAGGACGTCCCCATGTCATGGTTACAACAAGGTCTAGGGTTAGAGGACAGCCCTCTTGTCATAGGTATAACAGCTCTAGGTGTGACGGACATCCCCGTTGGTCAATGGTTAGCAGGTCTAGGTAGAGGTCTCCCCTTGTCATGGTTGGCAGGTCTAGTGTTAGAGGGTTCCCTCTTTTCATGTTTCAGGTTAGTGATCTATAGGGAGTCCTCCGGCCCGGCTAACGTGTGGAGAGACATATAGCCTTGCCATTGTTTCACAATCCAGAGGTGTAGAGGATGGATCCGCCTTGTTAAGGTATAGTCAGAGGTGAGTCCCTCCTGGCCAATTATTAAAGGGCAGTGTATAGAGATGTCCCTATGGTTCAGCCGCTAGTTTAGAGGACGTCCCCTTAATCATTTTACAAATATAGTGTCGAGGTACTTCCCTTGTAATGCTATCAGGTGGATGAGGTACGCCCTCTTGTCATGGTTTCCACCGGCGAACCCGAAAATACTCCTGTTTTTACTCTACGATAAAGTTTATCACAATATCTTAACCCCTAAAACGCTCTCGCCGTAGCTCTACCGCAAGGTATTAAGGGATGTATCAAGAGGGCTCACGGGATGAGTCCTCTTCATAGCAGAGGTGGGGGTTATTTGATTTTTTTGCATCTTTGCACAAACCCCCACCGCTACTACCGCGAGGTCGTTGCTCACCGTCGTCGGCTTTAAACATAACCCTCTAAAAACCGCCGCCACCGCAAATCGTGCCGCGGCGTTTAAAAAAAAGAACGGCGGCGGGCGCGGGCCGCATCTTTTTTTTTTCGATCGCCACGCCCCCCCCGCCGTCATCGTGGGGCGGCGATCGGTCACATGGTAGCCTCGGGTCTTCTCTTGACACGGATGCTCCGGTTATGCAGGTTCGTTACAAGGAGCCGTGGCTCATTGAATGTAAGACCTGCAAAAACGCCATATATTTCTATACTGTAGTATTGCATATATGGTGGAGCGATCTGACCATCTAGTTAATGTACCCTAGATGTCTAAAAAGAGTGAAAAAACAACGGAAAAAAAAAAGTAAAAAAATAAAAAAAATAATAAAAGAATTAAAAGTTCAAATCAATCGAAACCTACCCCCTTTTCCCTAGAACGATATAAAACATAACAAACAGTTAATCACAGACATTCTAGTTTCTGTCCCGCGTCCCAAAATCCCGACTATCAATATAAAAACGTTTAGCGGCCGGTCAGTGAACCTCACGGAAGGCGGAAAGGGCGCCCATATGGTCCGAATCGACTTTTACACATACCTTTTTATCCTAACATAAAAAATGAAATAAAAAATGATCACAAAATGTACGCCAGACCTCAAAATGGTAGCAATAAATTACGTCGCCTCATTTCGCAAAAAATGACCCCCCTCCATCACCACACTTTCCGTGCGCCCAAGTAATAGAAAGTTATTAGCGTCAAAGATGGCAGAAAAAATTTTTTTCTTTTTTAGTACACATTCGTTAATTTTTGAAAATGTATAAAGGCAACAATAAAACCTATAAAATTGTGGTATCACCGGCTCGATCGCACCGAACCATGGAATAAAGTAGGGCGTGTTATTTGGAGCGAAGAGTGGACAGTCTTATAAAAACGTAGCCACAAGAATGTGCGCAACCGGTGCGGCTTTGTTTTTTTCATTTTTTTTCCACATTTGAATTTTTTTTCAGCTTCTGCAGTACTCGGGCATGTTAAATAAATAACTTTACTGAAAAGTAAAGTTGTTACGCACGAAATCCCCTCACGCAGCTTTACATGTACAAATGAAAAAGTTATGGATTTTTGAAGTTGGATAGCGAACTTAGCCGAAAAACACAAAAACGAAAAAAACCCTCCGTCCTAAGGGTTAATAAATCAACTCTTTCCTATTTGTGTCGTCAAATAAATGTGCATCAGACAGAGAGGCAATTCTGGCAATTTTGGCAAACATCACAACACTACCACTGATTTTAGTCTGACATTGAGGAGATTAGGATAGTCATCTACTAGTAAACATACTCCGCTTAGTCAACCACACATTGACCACTATCATTGGTGATGGAAATGTAATTAAATTAGCATATTTTTTGAATACTCCTCCTCTTTCATCGACAATGGTTAGTCAGCTGTTGAACAAGCTTACCCCTCATTAATTATCATTTTACAGATGCAGCTGTCCAAATTTTAGTTGAGGTTGGCTTTTAGTCATTGAATCTAGACATCTATGTTCAATGTTCAAGGCAAGAACCTTTCTGAGAACATTCATTGTACACAAAACAGCTTGTGTTGACCTACCCATATGCAGAATATGGAACCACTTAGTTCCTTATACTCAAATAATGCTAGAAGTATCCAAGCAGTTGTAAGGTTGTAAACCTAAAAGTAGCTAAAAATAGCTACCAAGTGGGAAAAGTAGATTAAGCCTTTAAATGGGAAGTAGTGGAATTTTTTGAGGGTGGGAGTCCGACACCTCTTAGTAGGCAAGGGATGTATGAATAAAGAGCTGTACTTCTGTCGTGACAAGCAGAACAGAGGTTATCAACCTAGACCTGGCAAAAGACCTCAATGTCCTTATCCGCTTAAAATTCTTTGTGGCTTGGATATAATAAGAGGCTGGCCAATTTAATTAGAGTGTCTCACTGTGTATGAGCTTTGTGATCTTCTGGACAAGATGAAGCTCCTGACCAGAGGATTTCTTGTTAGTTCCTTCACAAATCAAGTTTCTGCACAGAACACCCACGCTATGACTTCTTCGTAGAGGTGAGTGGATCCAATGGTTGGGTTCAGCGTTTTGGGTTCAGATGCCTAACCCCGACATATTGCTCGATTGGCTGTTTGGCCGAATCCAACCATCGGTTCCGCTCATCTCTACTTCTCAGGTTTTAGATTTGCCAAAATACTAAAACAAGTTGACTCAGTTTCCAGTTGATATTTGTTTGGAAAGTTTGGCACTCTTTAAAACGGGACAGCCACACGAAGTAAGTGTGGCCTTTCAACAGCCCCAGCAACTAGATTCATCTTTTATGGGATGAAGGCGTGGATATACTTTAGTCAAGGGAAAAGCCCATCAATTGGATCATAACCGGCAATGCCACTCACTTATAACCTGGCCTATTTTTGTTGACCATGTACCGATCCATTTAAGTCAGAGCATAGACCTAAGTCTGTAGATGTTGAGTCAGCTTGAGAAGTTCTGATGGTCTACATATTATTGATAAAATAATTGCTTTTTAAAGCGTGTGCACAAACGTCCAAAGATGCTTGTGTTAATCGATGTGCTCAGAAGAATTAGGCCATATGTTGTAAATCCTACATTGCTATGTATGGAAGATTTAATAATCTGTGCCGAATATTCAGTTTTCCCAATCCTGCCTTTTGCTGCAACCCATCACCCGCCAAGGTCAATTCGAAGACATCCAGTTACGCACTTAATTTCCTCAATATCTTGGATTAAATGAATTAACCTGTTTAGATTATATCTCGCATGCTCTATATGTTATCAATTAGGAGACCCTTTTTAGTGAAATAGCAGCTTCAAGTCCATCAGAGAAGATTCCGACTTGTAATACTAATAAATGAAGCTGGAGTTTAGCGGTTTTTATAACAAAGATCAAGATGATTGCCAAACCATTCCTGAATGGACAGCGGGTCGTGGAACCCATTGTGCCACCTGACTGATTCGACTACCGTGAAGGACATTTCTCAGTGACAATCAGTTTATACCCTTAAAACCTCTAGCTTGTCTGGAGAGGCACACACCGACACTATTCTTGGAGTAGTCTTGATAAAGGTGGCAATTCACCCTGGTGGTCAAGAGAGCACGGAGGGAGCGCAGACATTAAACATAGTCAAAGAAGTCAAGGTCTCGGTTGATGGAGTACATATGTATCTAAATTGAGTGTTGAATCATGGCAGGTTGAGTGGCAGGCATAAACGTGTGATCCAGCAATAGTCAGAGGGAAGGCAGTTCAATTTAAGTCCTACAAAATATAAACAGGAGTCCAACTTCACAGGATATTGTACGCTGGTCCGTTCCTCAGAAAACTTCCTTTGGGAGAACAATGTTCGCGAATAGTCAACGATGACACTGATTGGCTTGAATAGACTCATGCTGTTAATAGCTTTTAGCAGGGTCCGTTCATCCTCCAAAGTAAAAGGGTTCCCAGAGCCATGACCTTTAAGAGACCTGTCACCCCAATTTTCGGCACGCACTAGGAGCTGCATTACTAAGTAAGCAGCTCCTTAGATGCCTTGATCAAACCCCGCAAGTGTTAGAGTGATCACGTTACCGCGGAGGGTAAATGTAATGTGTCGGAAAGACTCGCAAAGACTGTCCGACGTATTCAGTGGGGCGGTGGGCGGGGTTGGGGGTTGCTTTGAGAGGCGTGAGACTGCATGCCCTTAGCATCGGCGCAGTCCCTTGACTCCGGCCTATGGAGCGAGTGGGGCGCGTCCGAGGCTGCCTTTTTATCCCCCGTCGGATCGCCCCCGCTCGCTCCATAGGCCGGCCCCTAGTCCACCCCAACCAACCCGCCCCTATGAAACATCGCGACAGCTTTGCAGACTGTCCATGATTAACTTGCAGCTGGTTGAATAGCGTTACCGGATGTTTCTGGTACGCTATCACTATAACACTGCGCCGTTGAGATCAGCCTAGAGCTCTTACTTATAGTAAGAAGCTCCATAGTGCGAAAATTTTAGGTGACAGGTCCTCTTATTCACCGCGCCATAATTTGCATCATATAAGCAGATTAACTTTACAAGCTTTGCTATTAATCGCGGCGACTCTCTATATTGACCCACGATAGAGTGTAATTTCGTTAGCGTAATTAAGTTAATTAATTGTCACACACTGATGAATGAAGTATTAGGAGCAAATTAAAGGCAAATAGAAAATCAACATCTGTTTGGTTTCACATCATATTGTTGAGGATTTTCTTAAGACGGAGCAAATTAGAGCCGAGGTGGAGCGTATGTTGGAAGTCATTAAAATATTTTTAGCTGGGAATTCCCAGTGTGGTCACCTTTTGTTTGCCGAGTTGATTTAATTTGGATAAAGTCCTTTGGCGTGACTTTTAGCAACGTCGTCGTGGTTTTCATCAACGTCCATCAAAAGGGCTATGTGATGGACGTCAATGAAGATATAATTATATTTTACCTGTATTCTCAACCTAGAAATGTTCATAGGACCAATCTCGAAAGTTGACCATTCCTCTACCGGCTCAGTCGTTACGACCCCCTTCTTTCACGTCATGGGTCCTGTGGTCTAGTTTCCACTTGAAGGGTTCACAAGTCTTTCTAAAAACTAATAAACTTTACTGTCCAACTTTATCCATTCCCCCTCACCTGTGGGCTTTTTGAAGCATCTCCCCCATAAGAAAGCCTCAGCACTTGTTTAGTCCTGCCATATTGTCTTATGCCGATCCCAACCCTCAACTTTCTTACTTGCTCTATCTTTGATCCTGTATCAATATACATATATATATGATGAATATCCATCAAGATTCTGCCCCTTGACATTGCTAGTATGCTACCAGCCCTGACCTTGGACTATTCTTAACTATTCTAAACCTATTCCTGATAATTTGGTGCCCTACACTGATGTTTTCTGGCCTACTGAGACAGTTCAACAGGACCTCTAGAAGAGGTAACGTCCTTAGAATCTCCCTTCAGTGAAGACTTGATCTTTGTAGGGTTGAAGGGTGAAATACTGGTGTCAGAGAATACACCATTAGTTATAGCCTACTGGTGCCCTACACTGGTGTTTCCTGGCCTACTGGGTCAGCTATTTTACAGCAGGACCACCACAAGAGGTAGTGACCTCAACATCCCCAGTCAGCGGAGACTCAATCTTTGTAGGGATGAAGGGTGAAATACTGGTGTCAGAGAAAACACCCTCTGTGATGGCCGGTTGAATGGCACAGTGGGTCTTCATCCACCGTTTTTATGCTAGAAAGGAGGGTTCTTTCCACCATATGAATTTTTTAAATTAATGGCAAAGTGCCTTCACATCTGCTGGGTTCTTCCCTCTTTCTTCTATTCCAGACATGGAAGTAACCAAGCAAATTCACTTGGGCGATTTCCATGAAATTAATGGTCAGGGGTTTGTTCGTGAACATTGCTTTTTACCTGATTGTCCATTTGCCTCACATGGTGGTTTGAGAAAGCCTTCTCCTAGAGAGAAGTTAGACCTGCCTCTATTGGACATTCAAGGCATATCATGTGTATTGGCCATGATACAATCGCATTTCAAAACTCCTTTAAAGGGGATTTGTAGGAATTGCTAACCAGAAGACAGTCCGTCCAGGCCTACACTAATCCGCTTTGGGCACTGCGCAAAACGGGGCACACAGACCTTGAAGAGGTTGTGTGTGAAGCCTCCATACATTGAAAATAGAAGGTATCTCTGGCTGTGCTTACAGCTACTGACTGCAATGGAGACACAAAGCCAACTGCGGCGCTGGAATGTGGTGTCAGACTCCGACAAGCAACTATCGATTGCTTATTCAATTGCTATTAATTTACTGATGGTAGATGTCCCAAACTTACATGCCCGTTACGTCCATCAAGAGACGGTGGAGGGAAGAGGCGTTGTGGTGGCTTAGCCCAGATCGCCTCCGGCTAATTTGTATATTTTTATAGTGCTATTTTACAGTGCCCCCCCTCCTCCCAACAACTTCACAAATCATGGGAAAATACATCAGCTATCTGTATTTTTCTATACACTTCAGCTTTATGTATTAAAGACTGTTAAATCTATTATCTTTATCTTTGGCTTGTTTTGGTTTCTTCTGTCTGCTATTCTTGCAATTCTTTTTTTTACCTAAAATATCTAACAAAATTGTCTAATTTTGAGCCCTACTATGCTTTCCTATCATCTGAGAGCATTGCAACTTGCACTAGATGGAACTGGAAGCAGACGACGTCATCTGTAGTATAGCATACGTCCACCGTCCAGGTTCTCATTCTTCTCAATTGGAGAGATCCTGGACAGCCACTGCACCACGGATAGAGCTGTGTCTCCAGCCCTGATCCGTAGAATCAATCAGCTGATCGGTGGTGGTGCTGTGGATCATAACCCCACCGCTCGCCTATTAATGACCTATTTTATCCCTATTATAATGTTAACAATGACCCGTTCATCTAGCCACAGCAGAAGACTTACGGTACTAAGTCTGTTAGATGTTGAGTTCAGCTTGAAGTTCTGAATGGTCTACATATTATTGATAAAATAATTGCTGTTCCTTAAAAGCGTGTGTACACCGTAAAGATGCTTGTGTTAATCGATGTGCTCAGAAGATATAGGCCATATGTTGTAAATCCTCATTGCTATGTATGGAGAGATTTAATAATCTGTGCCGAATATTCAGTTTCCCACTCCTGCCTTTTGCTGCACCTTCACCGCAAGGTCAGTTCGAGAACATCCAGTTACGCACTTAATTTCCTCAATATCTTGGATTTAAATTGAATTAACCTCGTTTAGCTTATATCACGCATGCTCTTATGTTATCAGTTAAGGAGACCTTTTACTTGAAATAGCAGCTTCAAGTCCATCAGTAGAAGATTCCGACTTGTAATACTAATAAATGAAGCTGGAGTTAAGCAGTTTTATATACAAAGATCACAATGATTGCAAACCATTCCTGTAATGGACAGCGGGTCGTGGACCCATTGTGCCACCTGACTGATTTGACTACCGTGAAGGACATTTTCTTAGTGACCACATCAGTTTATACCCTTTAACCTCTAGGACTTGTCTGGGAGAGGGACACCAGACCACTACTTCTTGGAGTAGTCTTGATAAAGGTGGCAATTCACCCTGGCGGGTCAAGAGGCACGAAAGGAGCAGAGTTAAACATAGTCAAAGAAGTCAAAGTCTCGGTTAATGTAGTCCATACGTAATCTTAAATTGAGGTGTTGAATCATGGCAGGTGGAATTTGTGTCTAAACTGTGATCCAAGCAATAGGTCAGAGAAGGCAGTTCATAAGTCCTAAAATACACGAACAGGAATCCAACTTCACCGGATGTATGTAGCTGGTAACCTTTGCTCAGACTTCCTTTAGGAGAAAATGCTCGAAATAGTCAACGGATGCAACTGATTGGCTTTAAGTAGAATGTTTAAGAGCTTTTAGCAGGTTCAGTTCACCCTCCAAGGATAAAGGGTATCTCAGAGCCCATGGCCTTAAATAAATGTGCATCAGACAGAGAGGAAATTCTGGCAACATTGGCAAACATCGCAACACTATCACCGATTTTAGTCTGACATTGAGGAGATTAGGTTATTTCTAGTTGCCGTACTATCATCAAATTAGCATATTTTAAAATTTTGCTCCTGGATAAAAGTAGGGTAGATGGTTAGACAGCTGTTGAACAAGCTTACCCCTTATTTATTATTTTACAGATGCAGCTATCTGAATTTTAGTTGAGGTTGGCTTTTAGTCATTGAATCTAGACATCTATGTTCAGTGTTGAAGGCAAGAACCTTTCTGAGAACATTCATTGTACACAAAACAGCTCGTGTTGACTTACCCATATGCAGAATATGGAACCACTTAGTCCCTTAAACTCAAATAATGCTAGAAGTATCTGAAAGAGTAATATGGCCATCGGAGGCCGGACGAAGCGCGGGTTTGCGCGAAACGGCCTTTGCCACCGACTGTAGGCATTCTGCCTTCACTCCCCCCTCCCTTGCACGTATTGTTGTGAGTATGTCTTTGCTCCTGTAATGTGAAATAAAGAGCAAGAAGATTTTTTAATGAAGATTGGTTAGTGCCGTCCATCTCTTCTCTGAATTTGAATATTATATGGCCATAAGGTTGTAAACCTAAAAGTAGCTCTATAGCTACCAAGTGGGAAGAGTAGATTAAGCCTTTTAATGGGAAGTAGTGGAATTTTTTGAGGGTGGAAGTCGGACACCTCTTAGTAGGTGAGGGATATATGAATAAAGAGTTGTACTTCTGTCTTGCCAAGTAGAGCAGGGGCTATCAACCTAGACCTGACAAAAGACCTCAATGTCCCTATCCACTTAAAATTCTTTGTGATCTTATGGACAAGATGAAGCTCCCGACCAGAGGATCTCTTGTTAGTTCCATCACAAATCAAGTTTCTGCATAGAACACTCACGCTATGACTTCTCAGTAGAGGTGAGTGGATCCAATGGTTGGGTTCGGCGTTTGGGTTGAGATGCCTAACCCGGACATATTGCTCGATTGGCTGTTTGGCCGAATCCGACCATCGGTTCCGCTCATCTCTACTTCTCAGGTTTTAGATTTTTCCAAAATGCTAAAACAAGTTGACTCAGTTTCCAGTTGATATTTGTTTGGAAAGTTACCCTTCTGCTTTTTTAGGCCTTCACTATCAAGCATTGAGACGTTCTTCTGTAGACTGCCGGTGAAAGATGTGTTTTGTTTTTTAAAGTTTAATTTTAACTTCCATCTACCTTGGACTAGTCTGGCCATTGTCTTCTGGCCGCTCTCGTTTACAAGCAAGAACTGATGTTGTCTGTGTTTTTACAAGTTGCAGCTTTCTCTGAGAGTCTCTTGCCCCTGAAGGTCCCAAGGGATTAGATGTTTCTCTCACATGCCAGATCTGTCTAGCGCAAACATTTTTTTAGCCATAAAATATATACTTATAAATTTTGTATCATGACTGGTGTCTAGATTTGAAGGACTGTATCCTATCCTGCACTTGTTATTATTGTGATGTTGTTTGCCTCTTTGATCTGTCCTCCAGAGTATGCTGGTGGATTTTTTCCTCTCGGGGCAGCCTGCAGCCATAGTCCTTATGTAAGCAGAATGCACCAACCCCCAGGGACCTTCCTGGACTAATAAGCATGGAAAATATAAACGCTAGGAAATATTTCCCTGGATGGACAAAAATGTGCACTGATATATTGTTTATATATATTTGTGTGTATACATATATAGCAAAACTTGGCCTTCTCTCATTTATATTAAACCTGCGATTGCAGTAAAAGTATAAAACTTGTAGTACCCATGATAACAGCTGTGCACCTCTATGGAATACCACTTCCAAATCTTAATCATGGCTATAGGCCAAAAGAGGAAAGATTAACACAAGTCATTCGTCATAAGTCTAAGGATCTGGCAACCAAATATTTCGTATTGGAAAAAAGACAGTTCCGTTTCAACCAGGAGTTAAGATTCATAATTTCCATTCAGTTTTCAGTGACATTTTAAAGATAATTTTTGTTAAATATTTGTAGACTTTTCTGTTTTCTGAAGTTTTCCTCTTTAAAGGGAACCTGTCATCAGAAATTGGCCTAATAAACCACTACCATTTTATTGTCAACCAGCCGAATAGCTTCTTGATCGTGTTTCTTTCATGGCTCAGCTTGGTGGCATCATCAAGACAATCCACTTTGTAGTCAGGTGTTAACTGGTTGTATTAAGTCAAGGAGGCGGAAAGTTTAACACTGAAGTCAAGCTCTGACCACCTCTGAACACCTCTTCCCCCATGACTGACATCATACTCCGGACTTCAGGAGATCTGGTCCATGATGTCCCTGGACGCAGGACCATCAACTACAAAGAAGAGGGCATTCTGAGGCAGGGAAAGCTTTCTGGCAAAAGAAGCTAGTTACCTCTTCCACTCCATTCTTAGTTAAGTTATCTACCTTGACCCTACACTTTAGTGCTAGGAGAAGCTCGCTACTTCTTTACTCTATTCCTAGAGAAGTTACCTACTGTGACTCTACATTTAAGCCCTAGGAGAAGCTAGCTACTTCTTCCATTCCTAGAAAAGTTATCTATCGTAACCCTACTGTACACTTGAGACCTAGGAGAAACTGGGTACTTCTTTTACTCCGTTCCTAAAGAAGTTATCTACCGTGACCCTACATTTAAGCCCTAGGAAAAGCTAGCTACTTCTTCCACTCCGTTCCTAGAGAAGTTATCTATTGTGACCCTACACTTCAGACCTAGGAGAAGCTAGGTACTTCTTCCACTCCGTTCCTAGAGAAGTTATCTATTGTGACCTTACACTTCAGACCTAGGAGAAGCTAGGTACTTCTTCCACTCCGTTCCTAGAGAAGTTATCTACTAGGGCTGAAGTGTAGGTTCATGGGAGATAACTTCTCTAGGAACGGAGTGGAAGAAGTACCTAGCTTCTCCTAGGTCTGAAGTGTAGGGTCACCATAGATAACTTCTCAAGGAGTGAAAGGAGTAGCTAACTTCTCCCATGAACCTACACTTCAGCCCTAGTAGAAGTTAGCTACTTCTTTCACTCCTTGAGAAGTTATCTATGGTGACCCTACACTTCAGACCTAGGAGAAGCTAGCTACTACTTCCACTCCGTTCCTAGAGAAGTTATCTATTGTGACCCTACACTTCAGACCTAGGAGAAGCTAGCTACTACTTCCACTCCGTTCCTAGAGAAGTTATCTCCCGTGAACCTACACTTCAGCCCTAGTAGAAGTTAGCTACTTCTTTCACTATCTTGACCTCACACTTCATTCCTAAGAAGAGAAGCTGGCTACTTCCACTATTTTTCTAGAAGGAGAAGCTGAGAACTTCTTTCCCTACCGTGACCATACATTTCATTTCAAGAAGGAGAAGCCAGATACTTCATTTCCTACCATAAACCCTCCTAATTTCCCCCACTAAAACTACCACCCTAATCTCCACCTCTATATCTAAAGAACGGACTTGCAATGTATGTAATTTCATACTGAGATTTGAAGAGACGTTGAGCTGTCAAGTCAAAAGAATATCTGAGAACTGTAGTTAACATCCATGCCTCATATCATTTGAGGTGGGAGGACTTTTAACCCTATACCAGCTGTTTTTGACTGGTCTAAAATTCTGATGACAGGTTCTCTTTACAACTCCACATGGACCATTTTGTTCCCTGCGCCTCTTATGGTGAAGAGTGTTGCTCCTAGGAGCCTTCTACTGTAATCTGGTGGACCAGTCCCACAGCAGTTGAGCTTACTAGTTGATACTAGTTGAGTATAATCCATAATCGTCACATGCGGGGTAGTTTTCATAGTGCTCTCATTCTACAATACAATTTAGAAATCACAATGAGGTGTTCCAATCACTTCTTTTCTTTGTGGACATCCAACTCTTTTTGGGTGGCTTACGGTTTACGCTCGTTGGAATGATCGGGGCATTCTGTAAGTCAACGTCCGACCCATAAAATATTCTAACCAGAGACATCCATCTCTAGACGGCACCACTTGGAGATTTTGATATCTCATCCATCTACACTGAGAAGTCATTGTACTTCTTTCTGGTGTCCTTTTATGTCATATAATTTTATTACGTTTAAGCAATTAACGTGTTTGAAAAATTTCTGTGAAAGTTAATTAACACAAACTTAAATAAGCAGAATATAATAGACTTAACGTCAAGATTTAACGTTTCTTTCATGAAAGCCAAACCGAAAAAAAAAAACTTAGCAGGAAGTTTTCTCTTTAGTTTTAGAAGACTTCAATAGGCCTCATGCGGAATCATTGCCGCCCGCGTGTCAAACACCAAAGTAGAAACTTTATTGAAAAATTCAATGTCACCTTTAAGTTGGTGGAGATAAGGAGAGGTCACCCGACAGTCATTAATAATGCAGCTGTATAGATTTTCTTTTCCTTGTTTCTGGGTTATCTCAACATTGCAACAAACCGAATGTCACATAGACGCAGACTCTCATTAGTAGACTCTCCCACGTGGAAGCAAAGTAGATTAGATAATGACTGAATGCAAACGCAATTGTCGCTATTTTAAATGTTAAGCGTCACCTGGTAAAAGGCGATTTGTGATACAAGGTGATGGAGGGTTAAAGGAGACCTACCACCAGGAATATACCTAGATCCGATGGTAGGTTCCTACTAACATCCTAAGCCCTAATCCTATAATACTTCCTAACCTTATCGAAACTTTATCTAGCATGTAAATTTTAAGCAGGGGCTAATGGGGCGTGGAGTAGCCTCTCCGGACTGTGGGAGCAAAGACTATTCCACCTCCCAGTAGCCTTTGCTGTGCCCCACCTCCTTTCACGCCAGGGCGCTCTTGATAAACAGCTTGTCCGCATGCCGTAAACTTCTTCAAAAAATAAAATTTCCAGTTGCCCCTTTTCATCGTTTCCACCATAAAATGTGTATAAAAAGAGATCAAAATGTAGTTTCTCAAAATAATATTAGTGAAAGTGACACCTCGCACAGTTTACAAAAGTATAAAAATAAAAGCTACAGGAGTCAGAATATGGACATGTAAAGGATTTCTTTTCCAAAAGTTGTTTTTATTTTTTTTTTTAAATACATAAATTTGTAATCGTGCTGATCTCAATCGAACCAAAGAAAAAAGGGGATATCTCATTTGGACTGGAGAGTTGAAGTGGGGGAGGGGGGTGGGGGAATGAAAAAAAGAAAGAAAATGGCGCAATTGTGTTTTTTTTTTGTTTTGTGATTCCACCAGCTTCTTGTTAAACTTCATGGAATATTAAATGGTTCCATTAGAAAATATAAACCGTCCCGCAAGGAAACAAGCCCTTGTATGGTTCTGTAAATGAAAAGATAAAAATGCTCTTTTGGAACAAAAAAAAACGGAAAAGGTATGTGTATGAGTTCACTCCGTGGGCACATTTTTAGAAAAGACAAAATTTTTATGCTCCTCTTTCCGGAGCTTGCAGCATAGGACACCCTGGCTTCTCTGTAAGTATGGCGCATGCACAATGAAGCCCCAGGGTGTTATCCCAGCTTCAGTCCCAAGAGGAGTCGTAGACACCGCGATCTTCAGATGTGTCCATAAGGACCTGGAGTTGGTTTGGGGTCCCAATTTGACTTAACAGGTTCCCTTTAAAGGGGTTTTCCCACGAAAAAAAAGTTGGGCCCTATCCACCGGCTTGCTGATCAGTGGGGGTCTCAGTGCCGAAGCCCCCGCAGATTGCAATTACAAGTAGGGCCATCGGACCCCTCGTTGCTCCGTCAGATTAATGGAGCAAAATGCACTCCATAGAGATTAATAGAGCAGAGAGCGGTCATGCGCGGCCGTCGGCTCCATTAATCTGACGGAGCGACGGGGGGGGTCCGATAGACTCCGATCTGCACAGAGACCACCACTGATCAGCAATTTAGGCCGTATATCGTGGAAAGGTCCTAACTTTTCTTTGTGGGGAAAACCCCTTTAAGAGCTACAGTAGACGTTCCCTTGTCCTGAGTTAGTATTATGTGCGTAGAATAGATCCAAGCTCACCATAATTTCACGAAGGCTTTATCTACCACCCCGCTGTCTGGCTCCTTTTTGAAGTTATTTTGTTCGATACCTTGGAGTCATTTAACGTAGTAAAATCTTGTTTTATGTTCTGTAACCTGCGGTGAACCTTGGCAAACTTTCCATTTAGTTTGTAGCATTCTGCTTTCTACATGGAGAATGCTTGACCTTGACAACCAAACCCACTACATAAAGCGACGTTCCGCTAGATTAATGTGCCTTCCTCAGACTTTCAAGGTTAGAAACTGCATTTTTATTTATTTTTTTTTCAAAATCATGTATAAATTCATGGAAGCAAATCTTGTCACATCAGGCAAAAAAAAAAAAAATGTAGCTGAAGATTTATTGTATCGGGAATACCTTCAGAAGTTCTCAGATGCTTGGTCTAAAGAGAAGGCATAAAAAACCGCTAATATGGGGGGAGGGGTTGTAATTGTAGTAAAGAACATAGAACTAAAAATAAACGCTTAAAAATTGATATTTGTATCAGTTCGTAGTCCTAAATTATATACCAATATCCTCTATACAGTAATCCTATATGTAGTATACATGCTTTCATCCACCGGAGCTCTACTGTGTCCATTATAGGACCTGCAGGTCCTGCTTCCACCGCACTCCGCTTTCTTTTAACTCTTTACTGTCCAATAGGGGGCCCAAAAGCAGTTTGTGAGTTAAAAAAAAAAATTTCAGTGTAGTATAGGATTAGAAACCTGCAGACAAGTAAGCTGGCGCCCCCGCAGGCTGAGACAAGCAACTACAACTTTAGTTGTAAAGAATATCTATTACACAAGGTTTGTTTGTTTGTTTACTTACTTTCTTATAGACTTTTTTTTAAAAATTTGCCCTAATTTTGCCCATTTGTTAAAATTAGTGTTCAAAAAAAAGAAAAGTGCATTCACTCATTGACTGAACCTCATTGCACTAAAAGCACCAAACGCTGGTCCAAAGTGCTGCTTTATTCACTGATTGTAGAGTGAGTGAGTTCTTGTAGGACCTGCAGGACCTGCACACACGTGTCTTGTTACTTTAAGAAGCAAAAAAACTTTTTAAAGGAAACCTACCATGAGGAAATCTATCATCATAAGTAGACGTGGTGGTAGATTCCTCCTGCTGCCTCTGCCCTAATCTGCAATGTAATAATCCTGGAACCTAATTTGTTAAAAACTTTATTTTCGTAAGATGTAAATTAACTGCAAAGGTTCCTGGGGCGTGTACTAGCCTGGCCGGGCACTGGGAGCTAAGGCTACTCTCCGCCCCAGTAGCCTCTGTATTTAATTTCCATACATTTTTTAACTAGTTGGGTTCCAGGATTATTAAATTACAGATTAGGCCAGAGGCAGTAGGAGGAATCTACCATCCGATCTACTTCTGATAGTAGAATCCTCATGGTAGGTTTCCTTTAAAGGAAACCTGTAACCAGCTGCATTGCTTCTAAACCACCAAATGTATCCTTTTGTGGGCTGCCTTTATCCAGTTATATCCTCAGACAGCTACCAGTCAGGGGGGTGGGGTTCGGGGAACAGAAGTCAGAGTAACCCACCCTCAAGGCTGCCTCCTTCGCTCTGTGAAGATGACACTGACTCTGCTTCCCGGATCTTTTTTTGCGCCTCCCGCCCTTCTGTGGTCTTACTTCTACGTGAACCTGGAGGGAGATACTCACAGTGCACATACGCTGCTCGCGATCAACTTTGGTGCCGCATATTGGCTAGCCGGCCGCGCTGCCTTGTGCACTTCATGGCACTGGATCTTTCCCCCTGTGTTGTTTGACTTTTCCAAAGTTACTCAACATTATTCTTCACGAGACCAGTCCCTGCTCCAAAATTCCATTCATTCCTTCATTTATAGGAAAGGTAGTGAAGCTGCTAATAAAACAAGAAAAGAAAACACTTGTCTTAGAGCGACAAAACAACAGGTAAAGTCTACGTTGGCTCCGGTTAATCAGAGCCGCAAGTCAAAGCTTTTTGTTTCTTCTCCGTCGTACCAGTAATATGAGTAACAAGGATTTATCTTCCTGCCGTGAATCATTTTTTATCAGGTTTTTTTTTTTTTCCTGCTCCGGTATGTGTAAAATAAATATTTTGTTTTCCTCATTTTTCTGACCTAGAAGATACAGATAAAACAGGCTCCAAGTGTCAAATATAATGCATTGCCTGCATAGAGAGGCCGTATAGTTCTATTGGGCAGAGAGAAAATCTAAATCATTTAGGTGGCAAGCTTATAAGCAAGATAACATCAGCAGTTTCCTCCAAGAAAATATATCTGCGGTAAATTAAAAGAAGTTGTATTTTATGAAAATGCGAGTGCCAGGGTTTAACTCTGCCGGTGTGTCACATCGGCCGCCGCATTCTCATCCATTACCACGTTTATAGAGCTTGCAGCTTAGAAGAACTTGTTTTAAAAGGAGAGGAGACCAAAGTGAACCTTGAGAAAGAAGCCAAAGTTTGAAGACTCTTTCTCACTTTATAAGGGTCTAACACATTATTATCTTCCTTGCTAGCAGCACAGTCTGGTGGATCCCTCTGCATCAGTGTGTCCAGAGAGTGTCCAGCCTGGAAATGTAATATGAAGTTTTGTGCTACCAAAGTCTGGACCTTCCCTTATAACAGCAGTCTGGCTGTGTAGTCTGGACCTCTCCCTATAGCAGCAGTCTGGCTGTGTAGTCTGGACCTCCCTCTATAACAGCAGTCTGGCTGTGTAGTCTGGACCTCCCTCTATAACAGCAGTCTGGCTGTGTAGTCTGGACCTCCCCCTATAACAGCAGTGTGGTTGTGTAGTCTGGACCTCCCCCTATAACAGCAGTCTGGCTGTGTAGTCTGGACCTCCCCCTATAACGGCAGTCTGGCTGTGTAGTCTGGACCTCCTCCTATAACAGCAGTCTGGCTGTGTAGTCTGGACCTCCCCCTATAACAGCAGTCTGGCTGTGTAGTCTGGTCGTCCCCTATAACAGCAGTCTGGCTGTGTAGTCTGGACCTCCTCCTATAACTGTAGTCTGGCTGTGTAGTCTGGACCTCCCCCTATAACGGCAGTCTGGCTGTGTAGTCTGGACCTCCCCCTATATCAGCAGTCTGGCTGTGTAGTCTGGACCTCCCTCTATAACAGCAGTCTGGCTGTGTAGTCTGGACCTCCTCCTATAACAGCAGTCTGGCTGTGTAGTCTGGACCTCCTCCTATAACAGCAGTCTGGCTGTGTAGTCTGCACCTCCCCTTATAACAGCAGTCTGGCTGTGTAGTCATGACCTCCCTCTATAACAGCAGTCTGGCTGTGTAGTCTGGACGTCCTCCTATAACAGCAGTCTGGCTGTGTAGTCTGGACCTCCCCTTATAACAGCAGTCTGGCTGTGTAGTCTGGACCTCCACCTATAACAGCGGTCTGGCTGTGTAGTCTGGACCTCCCTCTATAACAGCGGTCTGGCTGTGTAGTCTGGACCTCCCCCTATAACAGCAATCTGGCTGTGTAGTCTGGACCTTCCCCTATAACAGCAGCCTGGCTGTGTAGTCTGGACCTCCCCCTATAACAGCAGTCTGGCTGTGTAGTCTGGTCATCCCCATATAAAAGTGGTTTAGCTGTGTAGTCTAGACCTTCCCTTTAATAGTAGTATGATTGTGTAGTCTGGACCTCCCTCTATAACAGCAGTCTGGCTGTGTAGTCTGGACCTCCCCCTATAACAGCAGTCTGGCTGTGTAGTCTGGTCGTCCCCTATAACAGCAGTCTGACTGTGTAGTCTGGACCTCCTCTATAACAGCAGTCTGGCTGTGTAGTTTGGACCTTCCCCTATAACAGCAGTCTTGCTGTGTAGTCTGGACCTCCCCCTATATCAGCAGTATGGCTGTGTAGTCTGGACTTCCCTCTATAATGCCAGTCTGGCTGTGTAGTCTGGACCTCCCCCTATAACGGCAGTCTGGCTCTGTAGTCTGGACCTACCCCTATAACAGCAGTCTGGCTGTGTAGTCTGGACCTCCCCCTATAACAGCAATCTGACTGTGTAGTCTGGACCTCCCCCTATAACAGCAGTCTGGCTGTGTAGTCTGGTCATCCCCATATAAAAGTGGTTTAGCTGTGTAGTCTAGACCTTCCCTTTAATAGTAGTATGATTGTGTAGTCTGGACCTCCCTCTATAACGCCCTATAATAGTTATGAATGCCCAGTCTGGATATGTTGGCTGTAGTTTTTAATTACCAATGTTATAGCACTTTGTGTTGCCTGGATCCACTAGGCAGTTGTTCTATGTAAATTTGACCCTTTCCTTTAACAGTTGTCTCCGACTTTAGTCCTCTCTCTATAATAGCTGTATGATTGAGTATAATGGATGATGGGTCCAGCACCAGAATGTTAATGTTAAAATCCAGCAGTCTTTATTCTCAATCTGTAGGTAAGTACTTCCCCTGTGGAGTTTGGGGTTGGAGTAAGCACATGGGTACCTGGTTTTTGTTTCCATTTTTCCCCTTCAACTATCTGATATTATTTTTCATATTTTTGACTGACGGACCTTACTGCACATTTCCTTGTCCACGCTGTGGATCTATTTGTAGAACTGTGATATTTTTACATAAGTTCAGCTGTACATGTATAATAATACGTTATAAAGCGCCGAAAAAAGAGCTCACTGCAAGCCGAAATAAGGCAATAATTACACGGGGTGATGTACAGAAGAGGCGTTATACAGCAGGGCAGGAGAAGGGGCGGCTTAATCTGGACTCTCACTTTATCCGACTTTTAGAACTGTTTACCTATCCTTATTACAGGTAATAAATTTAGGATGTGAAGAGTCTCATTTGGACAAAGCTGCAGTACTATGGAGCGGATAGCCTTTTGTAGTGTAAACTATTGTGCAGATCAACCAGTATAATTGACAGAATATGACGACCGCTCTAGTGTGGCGGGTCCATCCCACACATAGGGGCACATCGTGTCGCGATCCCCGATCCGGACGGTCCGTCCAAGATGAATTCCAGCACGATTCACCAACATCTTTCGCTCGAGATCCTGCATCCGTCGATTCCCAGCTGAGGTCCGCCGGAGTTCACCTTCTTCTTCCCGTTGCTTGTAACAATTTGCAATGTTAAATCCCGTGCGTTGTCCGAATCCGTTGGATCCTCTGACGGCCGGCCCCTCGATTTGTGTTGAATGAAAGCCGCCGCCGATGCGTCAAAATCCAATCGCGTGCGCCAAAAACCCCTTTTAAATGCGGCTCAACTCGGAAATCATCGGGAAACCCGACGAAAATGCGGTCCGCGGACCCTTAGTAAATAAGCCCTATAATGTTACATATTGTTGTGGATGGCGCTTGTGATACACAACTCTAGAACTTGCTTATGACATTGTTGGATCTGGTACCCTCCACCGTACACTTGAGCCAAAACTGGAAAACCTTGCTCCTTCCTCTTTGTGAATCATTGTCATCTGTTAGGTGGGTGTTAGTCTAACAGGAACGTGCGGTGACAAGTAGCAATTTCCATACGCCGGATCCTCATGTGTAGTGAATAATAGGCTGTCCACGATGAGCACCTCGCAGCTGTCACCTCGTGTTTTTCGGCTTGTTACGGACTTTGTCAGATTGTTCTGTTCTGTCACATGAGAGGACATCCTGTAAGCTGAGAGGGGATGGGGATTAAGATAAAACATGTACGATGTCCTCGGCAGTAGAGGAGACGTTGTCGGAGCCTTTCCTCTCATACAAGTTTGTGTTGATCTATAACTTTAAGGCTCATCTTTAGACAACCAAGTAAGACTCGGTTATGCTTAGTTTGGCAATCTCCTTTCTTAAATTATTTCCATATTTCTACCAAATTGGGATGGTCCTAACACAGCACAACATACTCATGTTTCCTTAACAAGGACCTCTAAGGGTGATTTAGACACCTCAACCGCCCACATGTCCTCATGGCCAGTGATTTAGTATCCGAACCCAGCACTAGCGCTAGGGCTCCTGGCACCTGCCTTGTGCTTCATGAAGCTGGAGCAGTACACCTTGACTTCATTGCACGTGCTCACTGAAGCTGGGCTTTACTGCTTCGACAACTCAAAAATACAGAACTGGTGCCCAAAGCGGTGGACCGGGGAAGTAGAGTGATTTTGTTTGGGGCTCAAATAGGGCAAATGGTTTCGAAGGGTTCCCATTAACTTCAGACCTATTGGGGCACATTTACTAAGGGTCCGAATCACGTTTTTCTGCCGGGTTTTCCGAATTTTACCGTTTTGCGCCGAATTGCCCCAGGTTTTTGGCACACGTGATTGGATTGTGTCGCAGAGGCGACGGCTTGCATGCAACGAAAACCGGGGGGCGTGGCCGTTGGAAAACCCAACGGATTCAAAAAATTTGCGCTATTGGCATGCTTGACACCCACTTACATGCACCAGGAATAGGATGGTGAACTCCGGCGGACCTCGGTGCAGCAGCGACACCTGGTGGACATCGGGTACACGACCTTAGTGAATCGCCGGAAGACCCGAATCCTCGTCGTAGAACGCGCCGCTGGATCGCGACAGGACCGGGTAAGTAAATGTGCCCCATTGATTCCATTGGCCTTTTAAGAATCAACTATGGAAATAGCTAGTTGTACTTGAAGATCACAGATACAGTGTTGATCAGAATAGGGGATCTTGATTTAGAATTACAGATATGTGAGTTATCCCAATGATTCTCCCAAACCTCCTCTCCTCTAAGAAACTTAGTTTTTCTCTCCGATGTCGGAGTTGGATGCCTAGGGGCCACCACTGTACATGTTATCTGATTTACACATTGCCAAATTTAGCCAACACAAACTTCTCTCAGTACTAACTCACTTGCCAGCAGAGATTTGAAGACCCAATAATCTCATTAGGGTTTGGCTACCTGACCCGGACATATTGCCAGATTTGCGACCCTGGCCATGGCCGGTTGCTAGGGGCATCAATTTCTCAAATTAGCTGTCCAGCTGCCAATCCGGTAATTTGTCGTACTGAGGGACCTGAACCCGACCATTGTTCCGCTCATCTTGACTTTCTAGTCGTCACCTCAGACTGTTATGGTCCTGGGAACTCTGTCCCTGACCTGCTGACTGGCTCCTGCTTTCAGCTCGGACCATCTTAGCTCTTTGAGCCATTTTATAATATCAGTGTCTAAAGATAATATCTGTTTGATATGCCATGTACTACCCACTGAGGGACTACCGGTGGTGTCACTTGTTCACCTGCAGGTTACCCCACCCTATTCGTCTCTTATCCCAAGTCATGTCACGCTGCTTCGGGAGCTGCCTCCAGCATAGCCCCAATATTCCTAGTACAGCTGCTATAATAATCCACCTTATGTACTTCAACCTTACACTAGAAGATCTAATGAAATTCTTCTAAAAATAAGAATATCATTAACATCCCGGTGTTTTAATTCTAACTCTCATTAGTTTCCAGACACTACATTAAAGGGAATGTTTATAACCCCCTCCTTTACCAGAAAGTGTCTGCATCGTTATTGTCTGTTGAAGTCATTGCTGCCTCATTGTTGTCCATTTATGACCCCGGTCAGGTCACAGCCCTCACAATCTTTCTACAGACCTGGCTACCGCGGGTCACCAGGCAATTACAAAGCCATTTAGAAATGTTTATCAGGATATTACGGTTTAGGCTTTGATATCAGGCTGTTAATATTCACCAGAAAGATGAAGGTTTAACTGCTTCTCCTCAGGAGCAAGTTGGTATTTTTTTGGGCCCCATGCAAAGTTTTCTCTTTCTGGTCTAGTTTTTACCCCTCCGATTTAGACTGAGCGGAGGACGGTGGCTCCTGGCAGTGCTACGTCACACCAAGGGGTACAAGGAGCATGCTCCTCCCTGTTTACCCTAAGCAGCTGTTTTTTATTAGTCAATGGTCTAAGCTTTTGTCCTTCTACCATGACGGGGCCCCTCACAATTGCGTGGGATACGTTTCAGGGCAATCTGTCCATGCAGTTTAATTTTGGTGCCATAACGAATGAGAATGGGAAAAGCAGTAGTAGTGAGAAGTACTCGCTTACTGGTGCCCTCCGAAAAACTTTGTATGGATGGAGCAGAATACTCCATCTGCTGATCAGTTGCAAAGCTTTTGTCTCAGCTATAGACTAAACAAAGCCATCTTCTTCCAGCTTTATAACCGACCGTATATATAAGGCGAGTTTTTCAGAACAAAAAATGTGCTTGAGTCAAGAAAATAAACCAAAAAGTGTACTCACCTACCAGCGCGTGATCCTCCCCCCTCCCGGCAGGTCCTTTTCTATACCTCAATGCTCCAGCATCGGCTCCGTCACAGGCATTGCGCCGTCAGCCGCACGCTGACATTCTATTGTGTGCGCTGGAGTCGTGATGGATTGAAGAGGACCTGCTGGGGAAGGTGAGTACACTTTTTGTATATGGCAGGCTGTATACTACAGGGGGCTGTCTGGCTATATACTACAGGGGGCTGTCTGGTCTTTCTACGGGGGCTGTATCCTGCTATATACACAGGGGCTGTCTGTGGCTCTATACTACAGGGGGCTGTCTGGCTCTATACTACAGGGGGCTGTCTTAGGCTTATACTACGGGGCTGTCTGGCTCTATACTACATGGGCTGTCTGGCTCATACTAGACTTACATGGGCTGTCCTGGCTATATACTACGGGGCTGTCTCGGCTAGTACTACACAGGCTCGCAACTACAGGGGCTGTCTGGCTATATACTACAGGGGCTGTCTGGCTATATACTACAGGGGGGCTGTCGTGTCTATATACTACAGGGGGTCTTCTGTCCTTTCGGCTATATACTACAGGGGCTGCTGGCTATATACTACGGGGTGTTCTGGCTATATATACACTGCTGGCTGGGGCTGTCTGGCTATACTACAAGGGCTGTCTGGTCTATATACCACAGGGGCTGTCTGGCTATATACTACAGGGGGCTGTCTGCTATATACTACAGGGGGCTGTCTGGCTATATACTACAGGGTGTCGCTGTCTGGCATATACTACATGGGAGCTGTCTGGCTATATACTATCAGGGGCTGGTCCTGACTTACTACAGGGTGCTGTCTGTCTATATACTACAGGAGCTGTCTGGCTATATACTACCGGGGCTGTCTGGCTATATACTCCGGGGGCTGTCTGGCTATATACTACATGGGGCGGCAGGCTATATTCTACAGGGGGCCTGTCTGGCTCTAACTACGGGGGCTGTCTGGCTCCCTATCGACAGGGTGGGCTGTTGCTCTTATACTACAGGGGGGTCTGTACTACGTCTGGCTATTATACGGCTCGCAGAACTACAGGGGCTGTTGGCTATATACTAAGTGGTGCGTGGCACTATTACCAGGGGCTGATCTGGCTAATACACAGGGGGCTGTCTGGCTATCTACTACCAGGGGGCTGTCTGGCTATATACTACAGGGGCTGTCTGGCTATATACTACTGGGGGCTGTCTGGCTATATACTACAGGGGGCTGGTAGGCTATATACTACCATGGGGGCTGTCTGGCTATACTACAGGGGGCTGTCTGCTTATACTACAGGGGACTGTCTGCTATATACCTACAGGGGGCTGTCTGGCCTTATACTACAGGGGCTGTCTGGCTATAACATACACTAGGGGGGCTGTACTGGCTATACTACAGGGGCTGTCTGGTATATACTACGGGGGCTGTCTGGCTAATACTACATGGGCTGGCAGGTATTACTACAGGGGGAGGCTGTGAAGGATATATACTGGGATGGGGGCGTGTGACAATGACAATTTCCCACCACTCGGCTTATATGAATCAATAGGTTTTTCCATTTTTTTGGTTAAAGTCAGGGGTCTCGCTTCATACCGTAGTATATACATATATAGTTTTAGTGCATGTGCCATCAATAAGTCCTTTACCTAGTAAGGAGAGGCAGACAGCCGACCTCAATCACGGTACAACAAACATTGTGCCATATTGATTCTGACTTTTTTGGACTCTATCTACAGGCTGCAAGAGGCAGGGTGTATAACGGAAAGCAAGATATTGCAATATTTGTCTCCGACTTGCCACGGACCCTATTACGACGGACCCTCTGCCCCCTGTGCCCTATCTGGATGTTACTATAGTCCGGCTGCCATTCTATAAGGTGTCTGTCTATGAATCTTATTGCAATCTTTGTTCCATGAGGCACAAAAGTTTGAAATCCCATTGTCACTGGGACAAATTTTTTTTTTTTTCTGGAATGCAATTATTAAAATCTGACAATGCAATTCCAACTTAAGTACAAACCCTAAAAACCGATCCAGTACGGTAACCCGGAGACAGCCTGAAAGAAACATAAGGCCTTTTGTAACAATTTTCCAGCTTTTTTTTTATCATTTTTTTTGTAGGGCTGCTATCTAATCAAGCAGCTCCTGGACCTGAGGACTTTGTGTTTGACGACCACACCAGGCCCTTGCCACTTTGTTTAATTACATAATCCAGCCGCGACCGCGAACATGAAAAAAAGCTCGAGCCCCGCACAAGCGCGCTTGTTAAGCTGCGGAGAAGCAGCCAAACGCCGCTGTGAACCTTTACATGTCGGTGTTCTGTTTGTTATCTCTTTATGTTGTTTCGTACATGATGTAAAAGTAAGATCACATATTCCACAGCAGAATAAGTAAGCTCATTTTTATTTTGGGAAATATTTATAATTTCTTATTCCTATTGGCCCCAACCACAACATGTTATATATGTATATTCTGGTTTTTAGTTCTTTCAACTCATATACCGTATATACTCGGAGTAGTAAGCCGGACCCAAGTAAGGCCAGGCCCTAATTTAACACCAAAACCGGGTACAAACCCTATACTTTTTTTTACTCGGAGTATAAGCCAGTTTGGCATTCAGCACATTTTTTTTTGTTGCGAAAAACTAGGCGTATACTCGAGTTAATAGGAATTTGGATTTTTTTTTTTTATACTGCTGTAAATATTATTTTATTACGTATCAGACTATAAGGCTGTGTCAACCAGTTGGTGAACACTATGCCTTTTAAACATTGACCCCCATCTGTCCCCTTCACCATCTCTGTACAGAGAACCGTCGTTTCTCAAGTCCCCAGGGCATCGCTCTGCAGGAAAAGCTTAAACGAGTCTGCAGAGTCACATAAGGATTGGTAAGGTGGCGTAAAAAAAACCAGTGGATCATAAAGAGATGACATAACCTAGCAATAATGTCCTCATTAGTACATAGGAATCTACCATCAAAATCCATCATGACTAACCATGGGCACTTAAGCTCTGGTACATTTGTCTTGTCCTCTGAAACCCATACCATGGACAACCGTTTCAACATAGGGTTACAACACACATACCCTCGAACCAGCTAAAATATAGTAGACACTAACCAACCCCGCTTGGCATATTATTTTCACAGCAAAAACCGTAAAAACAACCCATGCTAATAGTGTAACTTCAGCACAACTTACAGTGAAGAATTTTCCATGTGTCAAAACTATCATACAAAACGACTTACCTATTTTATACCAGGATCCAATAGTAAAACAAATTCTGTCTAATGGTGTACAATATGTTGCCAAACGTCTCCCCATAGGCAACATTGTCTCACCTAGTGGTGTTCATTTCTAATGCCCATGCGCGTTTCCCGACGGTGTTACCCAAATATTTCCGATTTGCGGCCGATTGTACCTGAATTGCCCCGATTGGGCGATCGTCTCCGTCCTGCGCTGCGACGGAAATCGGGTGGGCGTGGGCCGACAAAACCCAACGTATTCGGGAGGGTAAAAAACGCCGCATTTAAAACCGAAAAGTTTCGCTTGGGGAGCGCTTACTTCACCCCTTGGGTTTGGGGGGGTGCCGAGGTGGTGCAATTCCCATGCGCGATGAGATTGATTTTCACAGCGGCATCAGCGTCCACCTGGTGGCCGGGCGGAGGAACTACCTCTTAAATCCGCGGGCCGGACCCGATCCAGAGCAATAGACGCGTCCGCTGGATCGCCGAATGCTGGTAAGTAATCTGCCCCAATAATGTTCTCTAGTGCTGATGTTTCCAGCACACTACTATACCTGGTTCCACCTAAAGGCAATTTACGACGGTCAGTATAGATGCACGGTATGCAAATTCAATGAAAGTCCGCACCTTTCAAGACTCTGCACCTCTCACCAGACATTGTACAATATTAATAAATATGTAAATTGGCGACAGCCACCATGTGGTATACTTTTATCCAGCTGCACCTCGTGTCCATCTGCGATATGTCGGATGCACATGAAAATGTAAAATCCGTCTACAAGAACATGTCAAGTGCACACAAAACTCGCACGAAACATGTCCAATGTAGAAGCAAACATTTCAAAACTGTTCATTCTGGCTCCTTTGCACACATGTCGGCATTGGTTAACGAAAAAGTTCCCCCACCTAACAGAGGAGCGATTGCGCAAAATCCCCTTACTAGAGAGGGCTTTTGGGGTAAACTTACCTTAAACACCACCCATCCACATGTTTTAAACTTGCGATCCGACCTCATGTTTTCTATTAGTCTATACCTACACATTTTTTTCAAAGATTTGCCTGATATTTTTTAGATGTTTTCATTGTTTACAATTTGTTTTACACGGTAAACATTTTTCTTTCCATATCGGTTTTTCCCTTCTTTCCCTTAATACTGTGTTCTCTATTATGTCAGTTCTATTAAGTCTATACCTAACGCATTTCAAGATTTTGCCGATCCTTTTAGATCTTTTCATTGTTTACAATTTTGTTTACACCAAATCTGTAAACATTTTCCTGTCCACATCGGGTTTTCCCTCTTCCTTAATACTTTGTCTTCAGTATCATTTCCTTCTTCTCATGCATACCGGGTGTTCCATTTAGACTTTAAATGCCTCTAGTCTCACATGCACACACGCCAGTATGACTTCCGAAACGCTCATGGCTTTTTTTTCTTTCCCATGTGCCACGATGTTTTTTTAACCATTATGAAAATTAAAAGTACGTTTTTCTGCTCCGTTTTTTTTTATTTTTTCATATACTCTTTCTTGACTTCCCACATTTTGGATCCTCGTGGAGCTTACCTTTTCGTTTGTCTTCCGTATTGTCTCGGAGCGGCCCGACTTCTTTACTTCCGTGCGCATGATCCTCATAATGGCCTCCGACTGTCGGGGAGGCTGAAAGAAACTTTATTTCCTGTTTGTTTTGCACTTAGCCACAGTGCCTCCTGGAAATCCTATGAGTATCTTCTATATTTGTTATCCATGCCTCCTTCCTCTTAAATCTACTTTTAAAAATTATGCTAGTGATCAGAAGGGCTCTGGGGGTGTAACAAGATGACCCCCCCCATGTGCTTCACATCTTCATAGGCTTGTTACACTGTGCCAGGAGCGCTTTCCAGCCCCCTCACCCCCTCCTGCTCAGTGTACTCAGCCTGTGAATATAATTTTAAAGTACTCTTCACAGGCTGGTACACTGAGCGAGGAGGGGGGGGGCCTACTGGAAATCGCTTCCTGCACAGTGTACAGCCTATGACTATGAAAGCACATGGGGGGTCCTCTGGTTTACACCCCCCAGCGCCCCTTCTGGCTCATTAGCATAATTTTAAAAATAGATTTTAGAAGGCAGGAGGCTGGATAAGTAATATACGAATATTCCCACAGTCCCCGATGTGCCTGGCTCTAGGAGTACTGTCCCCGGGTTTATCAGTGATGGGTTCTGCCTTCTATAGAAAAGGCTCATAGCCACCCTGATCCTCACTGCTGTCAGTACTTATTAATGTGTCATACTCGCAGACTCTGAGTGTTTTTCATCTCTTTAATCTCCTCCCTTTTTTTTCCTTTTTTTTTTCTTTTCACTTCTCATGTTTTTTTTCTTTTTTTTACTGCTCATTTGTCTATTTTTATTGTTTTAATTTCTTTTGTTTTTCATTTCCATTTCTTTTATTCTCTTCCCTCCGTTCCTTCTTCCCATCTTTTAATCTTCCTCTTCATTAGTTCTTCTTCTTTTTTTCTACGTTTCCTATTTTCTGGCTCATGTCCACGTCTTTATTCCTTTTACAATTCTTTTTTTTCCTTTTCTTCTTCATGCTCTTTTATTCTTTCTTTTTCCCATGTTTCCTCTACAATCCTCTTGTTCTTCGCTTATCACATCTTTTTTATCTTCTTTTTTTTCTTCCTATTCATCTTGTTTTTACTATCTTCGACTCCCTTTTTTTTTTTTTATTATTCTTCTAATTCTTTTATTCTTCTAACGTACGCTCTTTCTCCTCTTGCCTTATTTATCCCTTGCTCACCTCCTTCTTCCTTTTTCTTTCTAACTCTTCAAACAGCACGTCCACAATTAAAACACTGATCACGAGTGTGGTCCGGTGCAAAGTGTCTTAAAATTATGAGCATAAAAATAATTAGTGAACCTGTCCATTGGGAGCCCTTCTTCTGGCCCCCCCCCCCCATGTCCGACAAGAGAATAGTGTGCACATGCCATTTTTATAATAACACTGTCCATTTCCATTGTAATTTATATTAAAGTTATACCGGTCTCCTCTGCAGAGCGTGGCCAGTGATGAACGGTCCTACCCCCACCCCCCGGGGTAAACTGCTCAGGATGTTTTTACCTTATCTAACTCGAGTATAAGCCCTAGTTTTTTTCAGCCAAAAAATTTACTGCAAACCCAAAACTCGGCTTTACTCGAGTCAAAAAAGAAATATATCTAAACTCACCTTTCCTGTGACCCCCTTGTATAGCTTCTGTGGCAATCTGTCCGGCAGCGGCGGCAGCTATATAACCCTGGGGCAGGCTGTGGCAGGCTATATACAACACTGGGGCAGGGGCTGGCAAGGCTATATACACTGGGGCATTGGCTGGCAGGCTATATACCCTGGGGCAGGTCTGGGCAGGCTATAATACACTGGGGCAGTAGGCTGGCAGGCTATATACCCTGGTGCAGGTCTGGCAGGCGATATACCCTGGTGCAGGTCTTGCAGGCTATATACACTGGGGCAGGGTCTGGCAGGCTAATACACTGGGTGTAGGGTTCCTGGCAGGCTATAAACTGGACTGGTGCGGGGTCTGGCAGATATATACAACTGGGGCAGGGTCGGCAGCTCTATTACACTGGGGCAGGGTCTGGCAGGCTATCTACACTGGGGCAGGGTCTGGCAGGCTATATACACTGAGGGTCAGGGTCGGCGGCTATATACCTGGGGCAGGGTCTGGCAGGCTATATACACTGGGCAGGGTCTGGCTGGCTATATAACTGGGTCAGGGACTGGCAGGCTATATACACTGGGTCAGAGCCTTGCTGGCTATATACTGTTGTGAAGGCTGTGCCCAATGCATTCCCCCTCGGCTTATACTCGAGTCATAGGTGTTCCCAATATTTTGTGGTAAATTAGGGCCTCTGCTTATACTCACTCGTGTCGGCTATACTCGAGTATATACGGTATTTCAATTTTAAAACACCCATATCCCGCCTGTTACAAATAGATGCATGATGGAGCGGTTCTCCCCAAAGGATGTGGGACCACTCCCATGGACAACGGGACATCCTTCTTCTGCAAAGTTTCATCTAACATCTAACTCTAACTTCCTTTGTAATGGAAAAGCCAATTTTATTATTAAAACACTTTGGCAATGTGCACACTATTCTCTATGCGGCATGGGGGGGCAGGGGGGGGGGGTCAGAAAAAGGGCTCCTGATGACAGGTTTCCTTTAAATAACACTCATCCATTACTCCCAATAAAAACTCCACAACAATCACGTCCATACCTCAAAAACTAAGAATAGTGGGGAAAAAACAAGTAAAAAAAAATGGATAGATTTCTTCTTCTGAATCGGTCAATTTACCATCTTCTCCTTTTTTTCCCTTTTTCGTTTTTGTAATTCTCAGCACCGCAGAATACAATGGCGCTGTATAAATAAAGATTTATTATTATTGTTCTTACACTTCCTCTTGGTCTTCCTCTTCCACTGGTTTTATTCTTCGTTCTCCTCTTGTTGTTCCTGTTTTTGAAATATTGTTCCTCCGCTTCCTCGTGTCCTTCTGCTTCTTTTATTCCTCTTCCTCTTGTTCTCAGTGTATCTCCTACCTTCTGTATCGTCAGTCGTATTGTGGACGGATCATGTGAAGGACCATTAGTCACTCATGGCCACAGCTATAGACTTTCATTAGATCATCTAGTCTTATGTTTGATTTTATAGAATTTCAATTTTATCTTGATGTTTTTTTTTTTTCCCTCAACTTTTACCCTTTCCATACTTCTAATGGGGTTCTCTAATATGGGGGCCCAGCTTCAGGCTTGTCTCTCCCTTGACTAAAGCAATGTGTACACATCTTTCTGGCTTGTGTGGAGGGACAGGAATCTGTGGACGTTCCATTCTCCTTTATAGACAAGGGTCCAAAATTCAGACATTTTTTATGAAACATCTTCTGGATTTTTCTGTATAGACAAATGTAGAAAGCCACAGTGACAACCAATTTATGAGACAGAATATCTGTTCTTTTAGTTTGTTCTTTTAGACCAAACTAGCGATTGTTATCGATGAGATCAGCCAGAGTATTAGTTCTTTTGGTTTGTCATTAAGAGACCAAGCTAAGCGATTGTCAAATCGATAATAAGATGAGCAGGAATATTTGTTCTTTTGGTTTGTCGTTAAGAGACCAAACTAAGCGATTGTAGAATCGATGAGATCAGCCAGAGTATTGGTTCTTTTGGTTTGTCGTTAAGAGACCAAACTAGCGATGTGGAATCGATAATGAGATTGCAGCCAAGTATGGGTTTCTTTGGTTTGGCGTTAAGACCAACTAAGCGATTTGTAGAAATCGATTAGATCAGCCAGAGTATTGGTTCTTTTGGTTTGCGTTTTAAAGAACCAAACTAGCGATTGTAGAAAATCTATAATAGATCAGCCAAGTATGGGTTTCTTTTGTTGTCCGTTAAGAGACCAAAACTAACGATTGTAGACTCGATAATGAGATCAGGCCAAGGTAATTGTTTCTTTGGTTTGTCGTTAAGAGACCAAACTAAGCGATTGTAGAATCTAATGATATCAGCCAGGTATTGTTTCTTTTGGTTTTGTCTAAGAGATCAAACTAAGCGATTGTAGAATGCGATACTGAGTCAGCCAAGGTATTGGTTCTCGTTGGTTTGTCGTAGGAGATCAAACTAAGCGATTGTAGAATCGTCATGAGGTGTCAGCCAAGGTATTGGTTCTTTGTTTGGTTTGTCGTTAAGATACCAAACTAAGCGATTGTAGAACCGATAATGAGATCACCAGATTATGGGTTCTTTTTTTGGTTTGTCGTAAAGAGACGCAACTCATCTATTCGGAATCGATAATAAGGTCGACTAATGGTGATATTTTTAGTTTTGAAATTTTTTCTCTCCTGTGTAACTTTTGAAATGAAATCCGCGGGATATTGCCCCGTTTCCTAGGACTTTAAAAACATTTTAAGTAATCTCATTCGGCTCTGAGTGTAACTCTCTATTATAAAAACTGTTAACGCTGTTTTCAGTTCCAAACATATTTACTTTTTTTTTTTCCCTTCTGTTGGGTGATTTGTCTATTAATTTTCCACTTTAATTCTCTGTATCTTAGTTTGCGGAAATTTTAGTGTTTTGCTGGTAAGACTAATTTGATCGGTGAGTGGCTTTTGGTAAATTAGCTCACTTTGCATACCTGTATTAAAAGATTGCATTTTGGAAATATGAATCCTATTTCCTGAGAAGCATCTGATTAGAATAGTCGGAGTTGTATCAAAGCAAAACTGAATGAAGTTCCGATGCTTTTAGTGAACTGTGTTTTAAATTACATTAGTTTAATGCGACGGAAATAACCCTTGACATCAGGTTTTTTTTTTTTTTTTTTTTTTTTGCTCAAAAGGATTGATTAATGGAGTTTAATGGTAGTTGAGAGAGCTAGATGTAAAGATTATCATAAAGGAGGAAGGGTGAAGGTGAGCTGTTAGGCTTGTGATTGTTTCTTGTGTGTGGGGGTTTACTTTTTGTTGGGCTCTTACACTATATTTTGCGTGGATTTTTGATAAAGTTATAAGTGGGGGGGGAGGGGGGAATTACGTAATCGCTGGTGAGACCTATCACTATAGTCATATTTGCCTGGACTATGGGGGAGATTTTTTTTACAGGTTCCCATTTTTGTTTTTTGTTTTTTTTTTTTGTTTTTATTTAAATTTTTTTTTTTTTTTTTTTTTTTTTTATAATCTAGCAATTGGGCGATAGCCTGGGGCCGAAGCCTTCTACGGAGCCCTTGGGCACCCAAATCCCAAAAGATCTTCACTATAAATCCTTGTACATCTGTTTTCCTTCTGTCTCTCAATACACATGAAACATAAGATGGACATATATCAGGTGGCTTGGTTGGTACCCGGGGACCAAGCCTTGTATCGGGTCCCATGGCCCAACCCAAATTTTTATACTCAAGAACCTTACACAGATTCATAAGGTCCTTCAAAGGTCCTGACACCCAGATTGAGAGCATCAGAGGGACCAATCCTCCCTTCCCCAAAATCTGATTCTAGCACCAGATTCGGTGGTATTCCAGACTTGGTAGGGGCCATACTATTCATACAGTCCTGGCAGTCTTCAATTTGCCCCTGATTTCTAGCTGTGCTGGGTCATTGGAAGCAGGAAAAAAAAGTTACTCAACTATACTCCTCTTCCTACCCAATGGTGCCTCCTGTTTGTAACTTAGACATTGTCGGCTGGCCAAAAGTGTCTATAGTCAACATCGAGCAATGGTCATCGAATCAGAGCTTGTGACATGAGCCGAGCTGGGAAACCAGTAAAACTCCGCTGAGGAACTGCATGCATGCTTGGCTCACAAAAAAATCACCCGTCTATGGTTTCTCTTCCTCCACCTATAACAGCAGTCTGGCTGTGTAGTCTGGTCCTCCTCCTATAACTGCTGTCTTGATGTGTAGTCTGGACCTCCCCCTCTAACTGCAGTCCTGAAGTGTAGTCTGGACCTCCCCCTATAACTGCTGTCTTGATGTGTAGTCTGGACCTCCCCCTATAACTGCTGTCTTGATGTGTAGTCTGGACCTCCCCCAATAACTGCAGTCCTGATGTGTAGTCTGGACCTCCCCCTATAACTGCTGTCTTGATGTGTAGTCTGGACCTCCCCCTATAACAGCAGTCTGGCTGTGTAGTCTGGTCCTCCCCCTATAACAGCAGTCTGGCTGTGTAGTCTGGTCCTCCCCCTATAACAGCAGTCTGGCTGTGTAGTCTGGACCTCCCCCTATAACAGCAGTCTGGCTGTGTAGTCTGGTCCTCCTCCTATAACAGCAGTCTGGCTGTGTAGTCTCTTCCTCTACCTATAACAGCAGTCTGGCTGTGTAGTCTGGTCCTCCTCCTATAACTGAGATGATAGGGGGGGACACCATAGCTTACAGTCCTATGAGGATAGGGGGGGGACACAAGAAAGCGTACAGTCTATGAGGATGAGTGGGGGTCACAAGAGCTACAGTCTATGAGGATGAGGGGGGGACCTACATGAAGCTTTACAGTCTATATGAGGACAGGGGGGGGACACCACCGAGCTTACAGTCTAATTATAATTAGTGTGGGGGACACAAGACATTACAGTCTATGAGTATGAGGGGGGGACCAAAGCTTACAGTCTAATGAGGAATGAGGGGGGACAAAGAGCGTACAAGTCTATGAGATGAGGGAGTGACACAAGAGCTTACAGTCTAAATGAGGCAATTAGGGGGGGAACACAAGAGCTTAGAGTCTAATGAGGATGGAGGGGGACCACAAGAGCTACAAACAGTACAGTCCATATGTGAACAATAGTGTGAGTGCTAGCAGGGTTGGTAAACACTGGGATGTTAGAAATTTGCATCCTTTATTTTTTTTTTCTTTCTTTTCCTCCTTTCCTTCCGCAGTTCCCATTACTTTTTGACTGGATTCTAGTCTTTTGTGAGTGACATTTGGTTCTTCCGCATATCAGTCATTTTTTTGGTGTAAATTACTTTTACCAATTGTAACAAAACCGCTGGGGCCCCACACTCCTTCTGACTACAAGTTACTAGGAACACGTTCAGATCCGCCGTGATATTTCACAAGCCGAATTCGGGGCTAAACAAACTTTTATCTGATAGATGACCCTAAAAGGCCTCCAGCACAAACCAATTATATCCCCCTTTATTCCACAGGGGGGTCTCCAGTGATGGGAACGTGCAAACGAGATTTGTGATAACAGGGGTCCATTTTACCCTAACCCCCACATAGCCCCAAGGACGATTGCCAAGTATCCGCCATCGCGCGCCCAAATAGAAGTATGATAGAGCAGCCGGTACATGCGCCTCCAATCTGGCTCTACTTTATCCCAAGGCCTTTACGATGGGGTACAACGTCGCCCCCCTGTTCTTGTGATCTGTGTGGGGGTCCCGATCACTGATACCCCCAACCCGTCACATTGAATTCCACTTATCCTGTAACTTGTAATGTGATGGAGAACCCCTTTAAATGAAAGTTTGGAGAGGGGTGTCCACTTTTTTCTCCTACTCTCCGCTCCGATTCTGATACTTAACTCGGCCCTATTACACTCTAGACCTAAATTGTGTAGGTCAGGCACTACCAAAGGTATCAAAATGTAAATGTAGAGACCATTGCCCACCCCGATAGCCTATACAATTCCAAAGAAACCAAGACAAGGTGGATGCGTACACCCAATTCTAGACAGAAATAACAAAAATGTTTTATTGTATAAGTTTACCAATTTTTAAACACAATCAAGACTGGACAACAATAAATATAAAAACACTTAAAACGTTAGCACCATAGGGGGTGTTAAGCTAAGCTGCCAGGGCAAGTTGCCCTAGAAACCCCCTACCTCCGAAAGCTGCCCATAGGTTAGAAACTACAGTAAACCATAATGACAGAATAATAATAACCATATCTAAATGTGCAAAAATGATGCATGAAAAGTGCAATTAAAGTGGCAATTTGAACAATGTAACAAAGCTTCTGATGCATTGATTCCCTAACAACCCCAACCATAATACAATACCTTTATTGTCGTTGAATTAGACAATAAAGCAGGCAGGCAGGTGGTAGGCCCAGAGAGAGGGGGGGGGGTAGCAGAAACCCCTCCGCGTATCGTCTCCTAATTCGTGAACTTCCCTCAAGCGGGTATTCCTCCCATGCTTGGGAGTCCCCTTTAATCACTGGGTGTCCTCACCTAACGGATCCTGACCCCATCACCTCCTTACCCCTGTTCTCATTGCAGATACATGTCCTGCCCCCTTCATCAATGAAGATTCTCTCCTTGGCTCAGTTAGATTTTGTGACCGCAACTCACCACCATTGAGTCCGGAGATATGGTGGTATGGGGGTTCTCTTCTCCATTAACCGTGTACAACCCAAACATTCCCTTATATGGATACATTTTATTATGCGAATTATTTTCTTCATGGTTGTTAAAGGGGGTTGTTTTTTTTTTTTCTTGTGACACACAGGTCCGTTGTCCTTCATTGGTTCACCCCCAAAAAACTGGAGCATAGCACTTGGTTATCCTCAGTCCAAAGCCCTCTAAAGATGATGAATAAGACAGCCCCCAGGTAACAACACGCACCTGGCGCATAATAATTCATATTGGGTACAAAAGACCCCCATTCTCATGATCCCGTGGGGGTCCTGTCACGGAGACCCCCACTAATCAGCAATTGACGCGGTGTATGTTCAACTGGAGAAGCCCTTTTAATAAAAAAACCCACCCTAAAAGCAAAGAATAAATAGAACTACTTCCCTGATTTATACAGAACATGTCTAGAAATCGGGCACCTAAGATTGATTGAAGGGTTAATTCAGGTTTCTCAGGCTGGCATTTACCAGGGTTGTAGCCGATTGTAACCTTGAAACCCTCCTCCCAGTAACCCTCTATAGCGCTGCCAATTATATCTGAACCACTGCGGATGTACCCCCAAATTCCTTTTTGGAGACCCCTCCCCCCAAGCGACTGATAGAGGAACATGTAAAACTTTACTGCCCCCATTTACAGGGATTTAACCATTCACACCACTTTTTTGTGGGGGGTATTTGTGTCTTATTTTTTGGGGCACCAGATTGTATAGGAAATATATGGTAATTGAATATTACATGGTAGTCTTATTTCCAAAAAACTTTCTGGTTGTACTTATTTCGGACAAAAAACGTAATGCATGGGAGTGTTTTTTTTTGGACAACGGAGGGCAAGAATTTAACCTTACCATTACCCCCCGTTCCCATTTTCGCGTTCCAGCGCGCGTTCTCTGCGGGTGGATTCGGGTCCTGGCCTGGATTCACTAAATGCAGTTTTTCCTCCCGACGTCCAACAGGTGGCGCCCCCCTGCTGTGCCGCTGAAGGAGCCACCATCGGAACTCACTCAAGTACACCGGCCTATTCCTATGAAGGTAAGTCAAGCTCCGTGGAAATGGCGGCGGTTTTTTTTTCTTTTTTTTGTTTTTTTTTTTTTTTTTTTTTTTTTTTTTTTTTTTTTTTTTTTTTTTTTTTTTTTTTTTTTTTTTTTTTTTTTTTTTTTTTTTTTTTTTTTTTTTTTTTTGTCCGAAATCCGTCTGGTTTTTTTTTTTTCGTTCGGCCAACGGCCGCAGATTTCTTTCCCTCGACCATCCCAGCCCGCCGATTGCGCCAACAAAATCCGCATCGCGGTGCCGCCAAATCCCGGGGCAATTCAGGTGGAAAATCGCGCAAATCCGGAAATAATTTTTCGTGTAACACTCGGGAAAACCTCGAATACGGAGCGGATTCGGGCCCCCCCTTAGTAAATTAACCCCCTGAATGTAACGTTTCATGTATTTGCATTGTAAAAAGGGTTTTCATTCATGAAACCCTGTCATTAGTATTGGGGCCCCTAAACTGCAGACCTGTTAACTTTACTAAACTGCAGGAAAATGAAAGCAACGGGGGGTCCGGGTGAACTTGACTTTGCTTGGACCCTAAGACAGTTAAGTGGAGGTGTGTACTTAACCTTGTTCTTGTTTTGGTGCCCTTAGGTGTTAAGGGCTCAAGTCCACCGAACCCCTTGCCACGTGAGGTATTTCCTCCCTGTAACTGCAACCCCTATGAATCACTTCTGTAAGTTAAGACCCCAGCTGACCAGGCGTTTTCCCTTTTACATATAGTAATACATGTGTATAAATTTAGCGTACAGCAGCCCTGTTATCTCCATCCGGTGGGGGCAAGAGAAACAAGACAATTAGGGTCTCTGAGCCCTCCAGGCTGATTTTTTTTTTTCCCCCAGCGTAAAAGGCGGCGAAGTTCCCTCGGTTTCCTTGGTTGGTTGTGAATGAGTTCCTTCCGTCCTCCCTCTTCCCCCCCTCTATTGTTCCAGATGAATCTGTGTCTACCTCTTCGTGGTTAATCATCCTTCATTACAATTCCTATTACCTGTGGAAATATTTTAGAAAAAAAAAAGATTTTTTTTTTTTTTTTGCAGGAAGGAAAAAATGTTTCTTGTGCACCTGAAAAACCCATTAGACACTCAGCGCTGCACAAGTTAAGGGAAGAATTTAAGACCACAGAAGACTGGGAAAATAACAAAATATCTTTATTTTAAGTCTAACTAGTCCTGCGTTCCAGAACAGATGCTGTGTTGATGAATTGAGAAAAAAGACGTCCCCCGTTTTGCCCCGACCATATAAACGGTGTGGAAAAAAGTTTCCTTCGAACCTCTGGAGGACTCAACCAACCTCCCCGCATACAACACTGATTCTATGGGAACGATGGATGTTAATGCTTTTACTTTTTTTTTTCCCACTTGGGGGGCAACGGGCGGGAAGCTTAAACAAGAGTTTTTGTTTTGCCCGGTCTTTCCAGCAACAATTAACCCAATGAATCACGGACAGACTCTTCCTGCCATTAAAGGGAATTGTACAATCAAGAGAGAACCCCTAAATTTATTTATATTTTAGATTTTTAAATGAAACTTAAATAGAAATTATAAATATTAATTTTACAGTAACCCAAATGATTTTTTCAGACCTTTTTGTCTCCTACTTTTTCTACTTTTGTCTTCCAGCGTCAATGACGTTGTTGCTGTAGGACCTGAAAGCTTCTATGCCACTAATGATTATTACTTTACGGACTTCATCATGAGAATTGTCGAGATGTTCATTGGGTTAAGGTGGACAAATGTGGTGTATTACAGTCCAGGAGATGTCAGACAAGTCGCAACCGGATTCTACAGCGCCAATGGGATTGCAATGTCAAGTGACAAAAAGTATGTTGTCAGTATCGCCAACTATTACTACAGTATCGCTATGTATTCCAAACTTTCCACTATTTCTATAGTCTATGCTTCCCTATAACAGCAGTCTGGCTGTGTAGTCTGGACCTCCCCCTATAACAGCAGTCTGGCTGTGTAGTCTGGACCTCCCCCTATAACAGCAGGCTGGCAGTGTAGTCTGGACCTCCCCCTATAACAGCAGTCTGGCTGTGTAGTCTGGACCTCCCCCTATAACAGCAGTCTGGCTGTGTAGACTGGACCTCACCCTATAACAGCAGTCTGGCTGTGTAGTCTGTTCCTCCCCCTATAACAGCAGTCTGGCTGTGTAGTCTGGACCTCACCCTATAACAGCAGTCTGGCTGTGTAGTCTGGACCTCCCCCCTATAACAGCAGTCTGGCTGTGTAGTCTGGACCTTCCCCTATAACAGCAGTCTGGCTGTGTAGTCTGGACCTCCCCCTATAACAGCAGTCTGGCTGTGTAGTCTGGACCTTCTATGTCATACCACATTTCTCCTGTGGAGGTGCTAGACCAGGATGGGACAGCCTCTTCAGACACTTTCAGCACAGATATGGATCCCTGAAATACAGAATAATAATATCTGACTCCTTTTAGGTTCATCTATGTCGCTGATGTCACTGGTCACACAGTTAATATCCTTGAAAAACATGAAGACTGGTCGCTGTCTCCAGTAAAGGTGAGATTGATCACAGCAATGGATGATACAGACAGAGCAGATACCGACCTGAGAACTTTGTCACTGTCTTAGAGTCCTGACCAGGCAGTCCTGGAGAGGTGTGTAATCAGACCTTTGTGTATGATAGTAGCAGCAGGACTGTGAAATATGGATTTATTCCAGGATTGTAGCTTCTCGTAAAGTCCTCACACTGCTGTGCTCTGGGCTCTTTGCACCCACTGTTAGGTATTGTCCCTGGGGAAATGTAATGGTTGAATTATTGTATCTGGACCCCAGTCCAACCCGCTAGAAACTTTGGACACATAAATGTGAATAAATTGAGTAATCTGATCTTTTCCTGTCATCTCCACACCAGGTGGTGCAGTTGGATTGTCTCCTGGATAACCTTTTCGTGGACCCGGCTACAGGAGACGTCTGGACTGGGGCTCATCCAAATGGCTTTAAATTGTTAATATACAACACTGAAGACGTTCCGGGGTCAGAGGTCAGTATATAGTAGAAGTCGTTTAATTATTTTATATACCTGACGACCCATGAACCAGAAGTTTGGCTTCCATGACCCGGACATATTGCCGGATTAGCCATAACATTTGTCTTCCCGCCAGTCCTGCAATATGTCCTCTGGGTTAGGCAGTTGAACTTGAGCATTGGATCCACCCAGGTCTACCCATAAAGTAACCAAAGTCCAGTAGTCAATCTAGGGAGAGGAGGGGGATGCAGCTGCAGGTTGTCTGTGTGTTCTGCTGTGAGAGAGGAGAAGGGGAAGACATTGTGCACAGTACAGATCTTATATCACAGGAGCAAGATGAACTTTCTTTAGGCTTCATTTAAGAGCGTTCATCTGTCCTTGACCCTTGAAAGTTCCTCTGGTGACTTTATGGGTAGAGATTGAGAGGTTGGGAAGACTTGAGCGTTGGATCCACCCATCTCTACCCATAAAGTTACCAGAGGAACTTTCAAGGGTCAAGGACAGATGAACTCTCTTAATTGAAGCCTAAAATAAGCTAATCTTGCTCCCGTGATATAAGATCTGTACTGTGCACAATGTCTTCCCCTTTTTCTCTCTCACAGCAGAACACACAGACAACCTGCAGCTGCATCCCCCTCCTCTCCCCAGATTAACAACTGGACTTTGGTGACTTTATGGGTAGAGATGGGTGGATCCAACGCTCAAGTCTTCCCAACCTCTCAAAGACAAAGTCCAGTTCTCAATCTGGGGAGAGGAGGGGGATGCAGTTGCAGGTTGTCTGTGTGTTCTGCTGTGAGAGAGGAGAAGGGGAAGACATTGTACAGATCACAGGAGCAAGATGAACTTTCTCTAGGCTTCAATTAATCAGTCCATGACTCTTGAAAGTTCCTCTGGCTTTGAGAGGTTGGGAAGGTTTATAGGGCACTTGGTTGAGGCTGCACTTGGTTGAGGAATAACAGTAGCTACTGCAACACCCTCGCCGATGCAATGGCGAGGGAGGGTTTGCGAATACGTCCCACCTGCATATACCCACATGATACTACATGGTCCTGATAGGGAAAGGGGTATTGCAGTGGTGAATCCTGCCTGGCAAGGCAGAGGTTAAGTATTTTGTATAATGCAAGATGCTATTGTCCAATCATATGTGTTACATCCTGTCCTTTGTAAGCTGAGATGTGATTGGAGGAGCAGCCACCACCTGACCAAAGGGAGGTAATAAAACCTCTGGCCAGGAATGTTCTGGAGTTCTCTCAGAGAGATTCATGAGAAGAGGAGACTTAGAGATCAGTGAGTGAGTGTCTAATCTCTGTCTAGCCCATACCAGAGCAGGAAGAGCCTAGCCCCTGCCTCTGAAGAGTGGAGCTAATAGACTAGAGTAGTATAGTGAGGAAAAGGGGTATCATCTTACCTTTAAAGGTGATACCTGAAGCCCTACAGGACAAGCTGAAGCTTCCTACCAGGACACAGCTGCCTCCCAGCCTGCCCTCTACATCCAGGCTGGTGAACTATCTCCTGAGGCTCCCTCCAACTCACATCTCAGCACTCCATCTACCTGTTAAAGGCACGTTGCTGCGGTTCCTGCCGGTTCAAATAAAGAACTGTAAGTTGTTTTCTTCAACTTCTGTCTCCGTCTGGTCCCTGCTAATACGGCTGCCTTCATCACCGGCACCCTGTCCATCACCCAGAGACTCACACTCGGGACATTAAGGGGTTGCCCCAGGGAGATCCGCTATAGCAGCCGCTCCCTCATCTTTTCTGCCCTGCTGGAGACCTGCCAGGCTGTAGGACAGCCCTCCGGTTCCCCCGTACCAAGCACCGTGACAATAGCGTGCTTAGGCCGCAACCGCCAGCCACTCCGGTACCGCGGGCCCCGGCTGTCTCCAGGCCTCACCTCAAGGGCTAGGCCTCGGTGGGGGATGTTGCACTACAATTTACCTTTCCCTTGAGAGCATTGAATTTCCCTGCAGTGCCCCCACAGGGTAAATGAAATATTACACCATGGCAGGTCATATAAATTACCAGCACTGGTCCTCCAAAACTAATCTCTTCAAGCAATGTACTATGTTTTTTTATTTATTGTAGATTATCCGGATCCAGAACATTCACTCGGACCACCCCACCGTGACCACCGTCTACGCCAACAATGGCTCCGTTATCCAAGCTTCCACCGTTGCCGCAGTATACGATAATAAACTTCTCATGGGGACAATATTTCACAGAGCCTTGTACTGTGAACTGTAATAAAGGACTTTGGCACTAAGAACGCTGCCCCCGGAGGCTGGAGGACCATGTTTTGTTAGATAACACATAATTAGTAGAATTATTATGGATATTTCAAGTGGTTGGACCGTTGTACTCATGAATGCACTGGGGGATAGTGTTACACTTGTACATCAGCAGACGCTGGGGTGATAACTCTCAATATCTATACTTGTCTGAAGATGTTGGGTGGTCACCAGCTCCTAATACCACCCTTTCATTTCTGAGAACATGGTCGCTTCCTCCCTGAAACTGTGCCATGTCAACTACATTTACTGGGCCAGAGCTGCAGTACCACAAGCAACCTGTGGTCAGATGTGGCGCTGTTTGTCGAAGAAAGCTGCCATGTTTTTTCCTTATTTTGGACATTTACTTTAAGCAGGACCTCAAATTGGATCATTTCTTAGAGAACTAATTTTTCTGTGAAGACCTGAGCTCTAACATAAGCTGAACTGATCTTGATGGCCCATCCTAAGGATAGGCCATCCAAAAAAAAATAATGGCCAACGCCTTTAACGTGGGGTTGCCATCATCTAATACCTGACAGCATGGGTCACTTTAAGGATGTGATTCAAGGCTTTAAGAAGCAGCACTTACCTTGGTTATATAATCTTCATACATTGGGAGAACTTCTTTATGAGGAATACTTAGTATTTTGTCTTTTGCACTACATTTTTCTACCACTAGGTGGAGCTCTAGTGTCTAGTATAAAACCTACTTGGAAGGACAAACCTAGCTCAGAGATGTTGCTTTGTAACAGCACACCCTGTGGTCAGACAGGGTACTGCATGCAATTTTTTTTACCTTTTTTTTTATATTTTACAGGTTGTGACAATGTGAAACCTTACATGATTTATTGTTTTGCAATGTATCGATACTTTCAAACGATTTAATTTTTTTCTATGAATAATTATTAATTTTTCATATACCGTATATACACGAGTATAAGCCGACCCAAGTATAAGCTGAGGCCCCTAATTATACCACAAAAACCTGGTAAAACCTATATATATATTTTTTTTTAATCGAGTATAAGCAGAGTTTGGGTTTTGTGCTGAAAAACTAGGCTTATACTCGAGTATATATGGTAATTAGTTTTTATTTCGTGTCATTGTGGTTCATGGGGCAGATTTATCAATCATGTTTTAGAGCCAATTCCATTTCAGGGACCTCTAATAAGGGAATCAATAAAATATCTACCGTATATATATTATAGCTTTGTCCATCCCAGGGTGACCCCACATTGCGGGACCCTGAAAGTGAGGTCCAACAAGTCCATCTTTCCCCACCACAGGGGTCTCTGCTGATGGTTGTTGGGTTTAGTTACAGTATATTGCAGGGGGGGGGGATGGATCTTGGGTTTTATACTCTTATTATTGATCGTTTTGTTCTGGGTGTAATAAATCATTGATGACAATTTTCTTTGGGTTTTTATAGCTTGAATTTTTTTTTTCAGTCTGGCTGTGTAGTCTGGACCTCACCCTATAACAGCAGTCTGGCTGTGTAGTCTGGACCTCACCCTATAACAGCAGTCTGGCTGTGTAGTCTGGACCTCACCCTATAACAGCAGTCTGGTTGTGTAGTCTGGACCTCCCACTATAACAACAGTCTGGCTGTGTAGTCTGGACCTCACCCTATAACAGCAGTCTGGCTGTGTAGTCTGGACCTCACCCTATAACAGCAGTCTGGTTGTGTAGTCTGGACCTCCCCTTATAACAGCAGTCTGGCTGTGTAGTCACATGGGGCTGTCTGGCTATATACCACATGGGGCTGTCTGGCTATATACCACAGGGGGCTGTCTGGCTATATACCAAAGGGGGCTGTCTGGCTATATACTACAGGGGGCTGTCTGGCTATATACTACAGGGGCCTGTCTGGCTATATACTACAGGGGGCTGTCTGGCTATATACTACATGGGGCTGTCTGGCTATATACTACATGGGGCTGGCAGGCTATATACTGGGATGCTGTGACCAATGCATTTCCCACCCTCGGCTTATATTCGAATCAATAGGTTTTTCCATTTATTTTTGTTAAAAGTAGGGGTCTCGGCTTATGCCCGAGTATATACGGTATGTAGTTTTAGTGCATGTGCATCAATAAGTCCTTTACCTAGTATGGATAGGCAGACAGCCGACCTCATCACGTGCACAAACATTGCCATATTGATTCTGACTTTTTTAGGACTCCTATTACAGCCTGCAAGAGGCAGGGTATAAAAGGAAAGCAAGATATTAGCAATATATTGTTATATATCAGACGGACCCTAATTACAGACGGACCCCTCTGCCCACTGTGACCTCTGGTGACCTCTCTGGATGTTACTATAGTCCCAGGCTGCAATGATCAGCTATAAGGTGTCTGTAATGAGCCTGCCAGCCCCATGTAGTATATAGCCAGAAGCCCCCATGTAGTATTATAGCCAGAAGCCCCCTGTAGTATATAGCCAGACAGCCCCTGTAGATAGAGCCAGACAGCCCCCTGTAGTATATAGCCCAGACAGCCCCTTATGTATAATAGTCCAGACAGCCCCTGTAGGTAAATAGCCAGAAGCCCCCTATGTGTATATAGAGCCAGACACGCCCCTATGTGGATATAAGCCCGACAGCCCCTGTGTAAAGCCGCCCGTAGTAACAGCCCCCTGTAGTATAAAAGCCCGTAGGTATTGCCAGGCAGCCCTGTAGTATATAGCCAGAAGCCCCCTGTAGTATATAGCCAGACAGCCCCCTGTAGTATATAGTCAGCCCAGTAATAGCAGCAGCCCCTGTAGTATATAGCCGGACAGCCCCCTGTGTATATAGCAAGACAGCCCCTGTAGTATAGTTAGCCAGCAGCCCCCTGTAGTATAGCACCTTAGTAAGCCAGACAGCCCCCTGTACTATAGAGCCAGACAGCCCCCTGTAGTATATAGCCGACAGCCCCATGTAGTATAAGCCGGCATAAAAAGTACATCCAGCAGCCCTTATCATCAACTAGCCAAAGACGCCTACGCGCTGCTGGACGAGGTAAGGTAGGAGCAAGCATCACACCCGGCATACACGTGAGATAGGCATCAATGACGGATGCGGGTTAGGCAAATACGGATCAGAGGCGCACCCACGGGGGTGCGGGTTCTTTAGCCAGAACAACCCCTTTAGTAAGAGCTGGCCGGCCCCTGTAGCGAGCCATGCCAGTACCTCTTACGTATTTGCCAGACACCCTCTGTAGTTCTACTTATCCGTACAGATATTGTGATCTCACCTTCCCTGCTTCCACGGTAGCCCTCTTCCAGTCATTGCCGCTTATCTTCCCTCAGTCTCCTATCCTTCTTATTCTTTATCACAGACTCCAGTCTATGCTGTGCATACTACTTTCACCATACCATCTACGGAGCCTTGTCGATTCATTGTTGTACTGGTATAGAATGTCCTCCTGTATATTCGGTGCGTAGTATACACGTCTGCTTGTTCCAGCTCACTACTTTTTTTGTCTTTTTTTATGTTCTTGACCTCAAAGCACATTTTTTGTTCTGAAAACTCGCCTATATATACGGACGGTTATAAGATAAAGCTGGAAGAAGAAGAAGTGGCTTTTGTTCGTTCTAGCGTCTGGAGACAAAAGCTTGAACTGGATAGCAGATGGAAGGATTTGCTCATCCATACAAAGTTTTTCGGAGGGCCACCCAATAAGTCGAGTACTTCTCCACTCTACTGCTTTTCCCGTCATTCTCTTCTGTATGGCACCAAATTAAATGCATGGACAGATTGCCCTGAAACGTATCCCACATATTGTGGAGGGCCCCGTCATGGTAGAAGGACAAAGCTCTAGACCACTGACTAATAAAACACACACTGCTTAGGGTAAAGCAGGGAGAGCATGCCTCTTGTACCCCTTTGGTGTGACGTAGCACGCCAGGATCCCCGTCCTCACGACTCAGTCTAAAACGGAGGGGTATAAAAAACTAGACCAGAAAGATAAACTTTGCAGGGGCCCAAAAAAATACCAACTGCTCTGAGTAGAACAGTTAAACCTTCAATCTTCTGGTGATAATTAAGCCTTATATCAAAGCCTAAACACGTAATATCCTGATAACCATTTCTAATGCTTTGTAATTGCCTGGTGACCAGCGAAGTATGCCAGGTTCGTAGAAAGATTGTGAGGGCTGTGACCTGACCTGGGTCATAAATGGACAAACATGTGGCGCAATGACCTTCCACAGACTAAACGATGCAGACACTTTCTGTAAAGGAGGGAGGTTATAAACATTCCCTTTAATGTAGTGTCTGGAAACTAATCAGAGTTAGAATTAAAACACCGGGATGTTAATGATATTCTTATTTTTAGAAGAATTTCATATATACTGGGATGCTGTGACCAATGCATTTCCCACCCTCGGCTTATATTCGAATCAATAGGTTTTTCCATTTATTTTTGTTAAAAGTAGGGGTCTCGGCTTATACCCGAGTATATACAGTATATAGTTTTAGTGCATGTGCCATCAATAAGTCCTTTACCTAGTATGGAGAGGCAGACAGCCGACCTCATCACGTACACAAACATTGCCATATTGATTCTGACTTTTTTAGGACTCCTATTACAGCCTGCAAGAGGCAGGGTATAAAAGGAAAGCAAGATATTAGCAATATATTGTCTCCGACTTGCAGACGGACCCTAATTACAGACGGAACCCTCTGCCCCCTGTGACCTCTCTGGATGTTACTATAGTCCCAGGCTGCAATGCTATAAGGTGTCTGTAATGAAGCTGTATTGCTAATCTTTGTTCCCATGAGAGCACAAAATTTTGAAAATCCCATTGTCACTGGGACAAATTTTTTTTTTTTTCTGGAATTGCAATTATAAAATCTGCAAATGCAAATTCAACTTAAGTACAAACCTAAAGAACCGATCCAGTACGTAACCCGGAGACAGCCTGTAAAAGAAAAATAAGGCCTTTGTAACAATTTTTCCAGCTTTTTTTTTTTATTTTTTTTTGTAAGGCTGCTATCTAATCAGCAGCTCCTGGAATCTGAGGACTTGTGTTTGACGACACACCAGGCCCTTGCACTTTGTTTAATTACAGCCGCGCCGAACATGAAAAAAAGCTCCGAGTCCCCGCACAAGCGCGTTTTTAAAGCTGCGGAGAAGCAGCCAAACCGCCTGCTGTGAACTTTACATTCGGTTTTCTTTTGTTAATCTCTTTCATGTTGTTTTGGTACATGATGTAAAAGTAAAGATCACATTATTCCACCAGGAAATAAGTAGCTCATTTTATTTTGGGAATATTTATAATTCTGTATTTCCTATTGGCCCGAACACAACATGTTATATATTTATTGCATGGTTTTAGTTCTTCAGCTCATATACCGTATATACTCGAGTATAAGCCGACCCAAGTATAGGCCAAGGCCCCTAATTTTACCACAAAAACCTGGTAAAACCTATATTTTTTTTTTACTCGAGTATAAGCCGAGTTTGGGCATTCAGCACATTTTTTTGTTTGTGAAAAACTAGGCTTATACTCGAGTATATATGGAATTTGGATTTTTTTTTTTTATTACTCTGTAAATTAAAGGGGTCCGCCATCTATCTATCGATGGGTTGTCACCAGGTATGGGTGACACTATGACCTTTTAACTGGACCCCATCTGTCCCCTTCACCAGCTCTGTACGAGAACCGTCGTTCTCAAGTGCCCCAGAGCATCGCTCTGCAGGAAAATCTTAAAAGAGTCTGCAGAGTCACACTAAGGATTGGTAAAGGTGCTAAACCAGTGGATCCTAAAGAGATGACATAACCTAGCAATATGTCATCTATGTATTACATAGGAATCTACCATCAAAATCCATCATGATAAACCAGGGGCACTTAGCTCTGGTACAGTTGTCTCTGAAACCCATACCATGGACAACCGTCTCAAACATAGGGGTTACAACACACATACCCTCGAACGAGCGAAAAGAATAGTAGACACTAAACCCCGCTTGGAATATTTATTTTCACAGCAAAACCGTAAAAAAACAACAGCATGCTAATAGTGTAACTTTCAGCACAACTTACAGTGAAGAATTTTCCATGGTTAAAACTATCATACAAAACAACTTGCCTATTTTATACCAGGATCCTATAGTAAAACAAATTCTGTCTAATGGTGTACAATATGTTGCCAAACGTGCCTCCACCATAGGCAACATTGTCTCACCTAGTGGGGGTCACTTACTAAGGGCCCGATTCGCGTTTTCCCGACGTGTTACCCGAATATTTCCGATTTGCGCCGATTGTACCTGAATTGCCCCGGGATTGTGGCGCATCGGCGGCGGCATGCGCGCGAGGGAAATCGGGGGGCGTGGCCGAACGAAAACCCGACGTATTCGGAAAAAAACGCCGCATTTAAAAACCGAAAAGCTTGGGGAGCGCTTACCTTCACCTGGTCCGAGGTGGTGCATTCCGGCGCGATGAGATGATTTTCAGCGCAGCAGCGCCACCTGGTGGACGGCGGAGGAACTACCTTCTTAAATCCCGGCCGGACCCGAATCCAGAGCAGAGAACGCGCCGCTGGATCGCGAATGGGCCGGGTAAGTAAATCTGCCCCAATATATGTTCTCTAGTGCTGATAGTTCCAGCACACATACTAATACCTGGTTACACCTTAAAGGCAATTTTAAGTGCGGTCAGTATAGATGCACGGTATGCAAATTCATGAAAAAGTCCGCCACCTTTCAAAGCTATGCCACCTCTCACCAGACATTGTACAATATTAATAAATATGTAAATTGCGACAGCCACCATGTGGTATACCTTATCAGCTGCACATCGTGTCATCTGCAATATGTCGGATGCACAGTGAGAAAATGTAAAATCCGTCTACAAGAACATGTCAATGATGCACACAAAACGTGCTCACGAAACATGTCCAATGTAGCGAAACATTTCAAAACTGTTCATTCTGGCTCCTTTGCACACATGTCGGCATTGGTTATCGAAAAAGTTCCCCCACCTAAAAGAGGAGGAGATTTGCCTGATCTTTTTAGATTTTTTCATTGTTTACAATTTGTTTACACATGTAAACATTTTCTTTCCATATCGGGTTTCCCCTTTCTTTGTTTTATACTGTGTCTCTACTATGTCATTTCTATTAAGTTCATACCTACCGCATTTTTAAGATTTGCCTGATCTTTTTAGATTTTTTCATTGTTTACATCTGTAAACATTTTCTGTCCACATCGGGTTTTCCCTTTCCTAACTGTGTCTTCATTAGTCATTTCCGTCTTCTCATGCATACCGGGTGTTTCCATTTAGACTTTAAATGCCTTAGTTCTCACATGCACACACGCCAGTATGACTTCCGAAACGCGTCATGGCTTTTTCTTTCCCATGTGCACTGGTTTTTTAAACTTATGAATTAAAAGTAGTTTTTATGCTTCCGTTTTTTTTTATTTTTCATATCTCTTCTTGACTTCCCACATTTTGGATCCTGCTGGAGCTATCCTTCGTTTGTTTTCCGTATGTCTCGGAGCGGCCCCGACTTCTTTACTCCGTGCGCTGATCCTCACTATGGCCTCCAGCATGTCGGTGAGCTGAAAGAAAGACTTTATTTCCTGTTTGTTTTGCACTTAGCCACAGTGCCTGGTATCTAGAGTATCTCCTATATTTGTATCCATGGCCTCCTTCCTCTAAATCTACTTTTAAAATTATGCTAATGGTCAGAAGGGTCTGGGGTGAACAGAGGACCCCCCCTGTGCATTCTATCATAGGCTGTTACACTGTGCAGGAGCGATTTCCAGCCCCTCACCCCCTCCTCTCAGTGTACCAGCCTGTGAAGATAATTTAAAATTATCTTCACAGGCTGGTACACTGAGCAGGAGGGGGTGAGGGGGCTGGAAATCGCTCCTGCACAGTGTAACAGCCTATGAAGATGAAGCACAGGGGGGGTCCTCTGGTTACACCCCCAGAGCCCTTCTGGCTCATTAGCATAATTTTAAAAATAGATTTTAGAAGGCAGGAGGCCATGGATAAGTAATATAAGAATATTCCCACAGTCCCGATGCCTGGATCTAGGAGTAATGTCCCTGGTTTATCAGGATGGATTCTGCCTTCATATAGAAAAGTGCTCATAGCCACCCTGATCCTCACTGCTGTCAGTACTTATTAGATGTGTCATACTCTCAGACTCTGAGTGTTTCATCTCTTTATCTCCTCCACTTTTCCTTTTTTTTCTTTTCACTTCTCATGTTTTTTTTTCTTTTTTTACTGCTCATTTGTCTAATTTTATTGTTTTATTCTTTTTGTTTTTCATTTCCATTTCTTTTATTCTTCTTCCACCTCCTTTCCTTCTTCCCATCTTTTAATCTTCCTCTTCCAATTATTTTCTTCTTCTTTTTTTTCTACGTTTTCTATTTTCTGCTCATTCCACTTCTTTATTCCTGTTACAATTCTTTTTTTCTTCTTCCAGCTCATTTTATTCTTTCTTTTTCCATTTTTAGATTTGCCTGATCTTTTTAGATTTTTTCATTGTTTACAATTTGTTTACACATGTAAACATTTTCTTTCCATATCGGGTTTCCCCTTTCTTTGTTTTATACTGTGTCTCTACTATGTCATTTCTATTAAGTTCATACCTACCGCATTTTTAAGATTTGCCTGATCTTTTTAGATTTTTTCATTGTTTACAATTTGTTTAAGAAAGTCGAAGAGTAAAAACAATTGAATCTGAGAAGAATAAAAGAGATGAAAGCAAGAACAAGAGGATGTAGAGAAAAATGGAAAAAAGAAATAAAATGAGCTGGAAGAAGAAAAAGAATTGTAAACAGGAATAAAGAGTGGAATGAGCAGAAAATAGAAAACAGTAAAAAAAAGAAGAAAAATAATTGGAAGAGGAAGATTAAAAGATGGAGAAGAGGAGTGGAAGAAGAAATAAAAAATGGAAATGAAAAAAGATAAAACATAAAATTAACAAATGAGCAGTAAAAAAGAAAAAAAACATGAGAAGTGAAAAGAAAAAAAAGGAAAGTGAGAGATAAAATAAAACACTCAGAGTCTGAGAGTATGACACATTCTATAAGTACTGACAGCAGTGAGGTATCAGGGTGGCTATGAGACTTTTCTATAGAAGGCAGAATCATCCTGATAAACCCCGGACATTACTCCTAATCCGGCATCGGGACTGTGGAATATTCTTATAATTACTTATCCATGGCCTCCTGCCTTCTAAAATCTATTTTTAAATATGCGAATGAGCCAGAAGGGCTCTGGGGGTGTAACAGAGACCCCCCCTGTGCTTCATCTTCATAGCTTTTACACTGTGCAGGAGCGATTTCCAGTCGCCCCCCCCCCTCCTGCTCAGTGTACCACCCTGTGAAGATTACTTTAAATTATCTTCACAGGCTGGTACACTGAGAGGAGGGGGTGAGGGGCTGGAAATCGCTCCTGCACAGTGTAACAGCCTATGAAGATGAACACAGGGGGGGTCCTCTGTTCACCCCCAGACCCTTCTGACCATTAGCATAATTTTAAAAGTAGATTTAAGAGGAAGGAGGCCATGGATAACAAATATAGGAAGATACTCATAGATCCAGGCACTGTGGCTAAGTGCAAAACAAAAGGAAATAAAGTCTTTCTTTCAGCTCACCGACATGTCGGAGGCCATATGAGGATCAGGCGCACGGAGTAAAGAAGTCGGGCCGCTCCGAGACATACGGAATAACAAACGAAGGATAGCTCCAGCAGGATCCAAAATGTGGGAAGTCAAGAAGAGATATGAAAAATAAAAAAAAAACGGAAGCAAAAACTAACTTTTTAATTCATAGTTAAAAAACCAGGTGCACATGGGAAGAAAAAAGCCATGAGCGTTTCGGAAGTCATACTGGCGTGTGTGCATGTAGAACTAAGGCATTTAAAGTCTAAATGGAAACACCCGGTATGCATGAGAAGACGGAAATGACTAATGAAGACACAGTTAGGAAGAGGGAAAACCCGATGTGGACAGAAAATGTTTACAGATGTAAACAAATTGTAAACATGAAAATCTAAAAGATCAGGCAAATCTTGAAAATGCGTTGGATAGACTTAATAGAACGTACATAATAGAGACACAGTATAAGGGAAAGAAGGGAAACACCCAGATATGGAAAAAAAATGTTTACACGTGTAACAAATTGTAAACAATGAAAAAATCTAAAATAATCAGGCAAATCTTGAAAATGCGGGGTATGACTTAATAGAAATCATGAGGTCGGATCGCAGTTTAAAACCATGTGGATGGCTGGTGTTTAAGGTAAGTTACCCCAAAAACCCCTCTAGTTAGGATTTTGCGCCAATCGCCTCCTCTTTTGGTGGGGGAACTTTTTCGTTAACCAATGCCGACATGTGTGCAGGAGCCAGAGGAACATTTTGAAATGTTTGCTACATTGGACTGTTTCGTGAGCACGTTTTGTGTGCATCTGACTGTTCTTGTGACGATTTTACATTTTCTCACGTCCTCCGACATATCCGCAATGACACATGTGCAGCTGATAAAGTATAACCAATGGTGGCCTGTCGCAATTTACATATTTATTAATATTGTACAATGTCTGGGAGAGGTGCAGTAGCTGAAAGGTGGCGGACTTTTTCATGAATTTGCATACCGTGCATCTATACTGACCGCTCTTAAAATGCCTTTAAGGTGTAACCAGGTATTAGTAGTGTGCTGGACTATCAGCACTAAGAACATATTGGGGCAGATTTACTTACCGCCCATTCGGATCCAGCGGCGCTTCTCTGCTCTGGATCGGGTCCGGCCGGGATTTAAGAAGGTAGTTCCTCCTCCGCCGTCCACCAGTTGGCCTGCTGCGCTGAAAATCATCTCATCGCGCCGGAATGCACCACCTCGGACCAGGTGAAGTAAGCGCTCCCCAAGCGACACTTTTTTTTCGGTTTTTAAATCGCGTTTTTTTTCCGAATACTTTGGGTTTTTCTTGGCACGCCCCCCCGATTTCCGTCGCGCATGCCGGCGCCGATGCGCCACAATCCCGGGCAATTCAGGTACAATCGCGCAAATCGGAAATATTTGGGTAACACGTCGGGAAACCGCGATCGGGCCCTTAGTAAATGACCCCCACTAGGTGAGACAATGTTGCCTATGGTGGAGGCACGTTTGCAACATATTGTACACCATTAGACAGAATTGTTTTACTATTGGATCCTGTATAATAGGTAAGTCGTTTTGTATGATAGTTTTGACATGGAAAATTCTTCACTTAATTTGTGCTGAAGTTACACTATTAGCGGCGGTTGTTTTTTAACCGGTTTTGCTGTGAAAATAAATGTTCCAAGCGGGGTTTAGTGTGTCTTACTATATTCTTTAGCTGGTTCGAGGGTATGGTGTGTTGTAACCCCATGTTGAAACGTTGTCCATGGTTTGGTTTCAGAGACAAATGTTACAGAGCTTAAGTGCCCCTGTTTTATCATGATGGATTTTGATGGTAGATTCCTATGTACATACATTGAGACATATTGCTAGTTATTGTCACTCTTTCGGATCCACTGGTTTTAGCCACCTTTACCAATCCTTATGTGTGCTCTGCAGACGCTTTAAGATTTCCTGCAGAGCGATGCTCTGGGGCACTTGAGAACGACGGTTCTCGTACAGATCTGGTGAAGGGGACCAGATGGGGTCAAGTTAAAAGGCATCTTGGCACCCATACTGGTGACAACCTTCGATAGTTAAAAATAATAATTTACAGAGTAATAAAAAAAAAAAATCCAAATTCCATATATACTCGAGTATAACCTAGTTTTTCAGCCACACAAAAAATGTGCTGAATGCCCAAACTTGGCTTATACTCGAGTAAAAAAAAAATAAGGTTTTACCAGGTGTTGTGGGGTAAAATTAGGGCCTTGGCCTTACTTGGGTCGGCTTATACTCGAGTATATAGGTATATGAGTTAAGAACTAAAACCATGCAATAAATATATACCAGTTGTGTTGGGGCCAATAGGACTACAGAATTATAATATTCCCAAAATAAAAATGAGCTACTTATTTCCTGGTGGAATAATGTGATCTTTACTTTTACATCAGGTACCGAAACAACATGAAAAGATTTAACAAAAGAAAACCGATGTAAAGTTCACAGCAGGCGGTTTGGCTGCTTCTCCGCAGCTTAAAAACGCGCTTGTGCGGGACTCGGAGCTTTTTTTCATTTTCGGGCGCGGCTGTAATAACAAAGTGCAAGGGCCTGGTGTGTCTCAAACACAGGTCCTCAATTCCAGGAGCTGCGGATTAGATAGCACCTTACAAAAAAAAATAAAAAAAAAGCTGGAAAATGTTACAAAGGCCTTATTTTTCTTTTACACCCTGTCCCTCCGGGTTTACGTACTGATCGGTTCTTTAGGTTTGTACTTAAGTTGATTGCATTTGCAGATTTTATAATTGTCCAATCAAAAAAAAAAAATTTGTCCCAGTGACAATGGGATTTTCAAATTTTGTGCTCTCATGGGAACAAGATTAGCAATACAGCTTCATATACAACACCTTATAGCATTGCAAGCCTGGGACTATAGTAACATCCAGAGAGGTCACAGGGGGCAGAGGGCTTCCGTCTGTAATTAGGGTCCGTCTGCAAGTCGGAGACAATATATTGCTAATATCTTGCTTTCCTTTTATACCCTGCCTCTTGCAGGCTGTAAGAGGAGTCCCTAAAAAAGTCAGAACAATATGGCAAATGTTGTGTACGTGATGAGTCGGCTGTCTGCTCCCCCCATACTAGTAAAGGACTTATTGATGGCACATGCACTAAAACTATATATGTATATACTCGGGTATAAGCCGAGACCCCTAACTTTTAACAAAAATAAATGGAAAACCTATTGATTCGAATATAACCGAGGGTGGAAATCATTGGCACCAGCATCCCAGTATATAGCCTTCCAGCCCCTGAGTTATGCCTGCCACCCCATGTAGTTATAGCCAGACAGCCCCCCTGTAGTATATATAGCCAGACAGCCCCCTGTAGTATAGCCAGACAGCCCCCTGTGTATAAGCCAGACAGCCCCTGTAGTATATGAGCCAGACAGCCCCCTGTAGTATATAGCCAGACAGCCCCCTGTAGTATATGCCAGACAGCCCCTGTAGTATATAGCCAGACAGCCCCCGTATATATAGCCAACAGCCCCCTGTAGTTATATAGCCAGCTAGCCCCCTGTAGTATATAGCCAGACAGGCCCCCTGTAGTATCATTATATATGCCAGACAGCCCCCCTGTAGTATATGGCCAACAGCCCCCTTGATATAGCCAACAGCCCTAGTAATAGCCTGCCAGCCCATTAGTATATAGCCAGACAGCCCCTGTATTATATAGCCCTAACCGCCCCCTGTAGTATAACAACGCCCCCTGTATATAGAGCCAGAACAGCCCCCTGTATATAAGAGCCAACAGCCCCTGTATATAGCCTCCACCCCTGTAGTTAACCACAGCCCCCTGTAGTATATAGCCAGACACGCCCCCGTAGTTATAAAGCCAGACAGCCCTGTAGTATATAGCCCAGCCGCCCCCTGTAGTATATAGCAGACAGCCCCCTGTAGTTATAGCCGACGCCCCCGAGTCAGTATATAGCCAGCAGACACCCCCTGGTAGTAATATAGCCAGACAGCCCCTGTAGTATATAGCCAGACAGCCCCCTGTATAATATAGCCAGACACCCCTGTAGTATATAGCCGCCAGCACCCCTGTAGTATAAGCCAGACGATACCCCCTGTATATATAGCCGAGACAGCCCCTGTAGTATATAGCCAGACGAGCCCCTGTTAGTAAAGCCAGACAGCCCCCTGTAGTATATAGCCAGACCGCCCCTGTAGTATATAGCCACGACAGCCCCTGTAGTATATAGCCAGTCAGCCCCCTTAGTATATCGCCAGACAGCCCCTGTAGTTATATAGCCAACAGCCCCTTATATACCAGACAGCCCCTGTAGATATAGAGCCAGATACAGGCCCCCTGTGTATATAGCATACAGCCCCTGTAGTATAGCCAGACGCCCCCTTAGAATAGCCACAGCCCCTTATATAACCGACGCCCCTGTAGTATATAGTCAGACAGCCCCTTGTATAACACAGCCCCTGTAGTATATACCAGACCGTGTAGTATATAGCCAGCAGCCCCCTGTAGTATAGAGCCAGACAGCCCCCGTGTATAGAGCCAGACATGCCCCTGTATATAAGCCGAAGCCCCTGTATATAAGCCAGACAGCCCTGTGATATCGCCAGACAGCCCCTGAGTAACAGTGCATATACAAAAAATGTACTCACCTTCCCCACAGGTCCTCTCAATCCATCACGACCCAGCGCACACAATAGAATGTCAGCGTGCGGCTGACGGCGCATGCCTTGACGGAGCCATGCGGAGCTCATTGAGGTATAAAAAGGACTGGCGGGAGGGGGAGGATCACGCGCTGGTAGGTGAGTACACTTTTTTGGTTTATTTTCTTGACTCAAGCACATTTTTGTTCTGAAAACTCGCTTATATATACGTTAGGTTATAAAGCTGGAAGAAGATGGCTTTGTTTAGTCTAATACTGAGCGGTCGTGAGAGACAAAAGCTGCACTGATCAGCAGATGGAGTATTCTGCTCCATCCATAACAAAGTTTGCGAGGCACCAATAACCGAGTACTTTCTCACTACTACTGCTTTTCCTTTCATTCTCATCGTTATGGCACAAAATTAAACTCATGGACAATTGGCCCTGAAACGTATCCCACGCAATTGGGAGGGGCCCGTCGGTAGAGGACAAAGCTCACCACTGACTAAAAAAACGCTGCTTAGGGTAACAGGGAGCATGCCCTTGTACCCCTTGTGTGACGTAGCACTGCCAGCCACCGTCCTCCGCTCATCTAATCGGAGGGGTAAAAACTAGACCAGAAAGAGAAAACTTTGCAGGGGGCCCAAAAATCCAACTGCTCCTGAGGAGAACTATTAAACCTTCATCTTCTGTGAATTTAAAAGCCTAAACCGTATATCCTGATAAACATTTCTAATATCTTTGTAATTGCCGGTGACCCGAATAGGCCAGGTCTGTAGAAAGTTGTGAGGGCGTGACCTGACCGGGGTCATAAATGGACAACATGAGCAGCAATGACTTGAACAGACATAACGATGCAGACACTTTCTGGAAAGGAGGGGGTTATAAACATTCCCTTAATTATTTGTCTGGAAACTAATGAAGGTTAGATTAAAACAACCGGAATGTTAATGATATTCATTTTTTTAAAGAATTTCATTAGATCTTCTAGTGTAGGTTGAGATACATAAGGTGATTATATAGCAGTACTTGCTGTACTAAGATATTGGGGCTCTGCTGGACAGCTCCGAAGCCACGTGACATGACTTGTGGGGATAAGAACAAATAGGTGGGGGTAACCTGCAGGGGAACAAGTGACACAACCGGTGGTCCCCCAGTGCTGTGGGTAGCACATGGCATATTAAACAAGTATTATCTTTAGACACTGAATTATAAAATACTCAAAGAGCTAAGATGGTCCAAGCTGAAAGCAGGAGCCGGTCAGCAGGTCGGACAGATTCCCAGGACCATAACAGTCTGAGGTTACGACTACAAAGTAAGATGAGCGGAACGATGGTCGGGTTTCAGGTCTCTTCAATCGACAAATACCGGAGTGGCAGCTGGGAAGCCAATGTTGGAAATTGATGCTCCTGGCAACCGGCCAAGGCCAGGGTCGCAAATCTGGCAATATGTCCGGGTCAGACAGCCAAACCCTAATGAGATTATTGGGTCTGCAAATCTCTACTAGCAAGTTAGCTAGTACTGAGAGAAGTTTGTGTTAAATTTGGGAATGTGTAAATCATATAACATTTACAGTGGCGGCCCCTAGGCATCCAACTCCGACATCGGAGAGAAAAACTAAGTTTCTTACAGAAGAAAAGGCTTGGGGGAATCAATGGGTTTACTTGCATATATATAATTATAAATCAAGATCCCCTATTCTGATTGACACTGTGTCTATGCTCTACAAGTAGATCTACATCTTTCCATAGTTGATGGCCAATGGATTCAATAGGTCTGAAGTTAATGGGAACCTGTCGAAAACCATTTGCCCTATTTGAGCCCCAAACAAAATCGCTCTACTTCCCCGGTCCACTGCTTTGGCCGCCTGTTCTGTATTTTTGGGTTATCGAAGCCCAGCTTCAGTGAGTATGTGCAATGAAGTCAAGTTGTACTGCTCCGCTTCTGAAACACAAGGCGGTACCAGAGCCCTAGCGCTAGTGCTGGGTTCGGATACTAAATCCATGGCCATGAGGACATGTGGGCGGTTGAGGTGTCTAAACACCCTAGAGGTCCTTGTTTAAGGAAACATGGGTATGTTTTATTGTTGTTTAGACCATCCTATTGGTAGAAATATGGAATTAATTAAGAAAGGATATGCCAAACTAAGCATAGTCGAGTCTACTTGGTTGTCTAAAGATGAGCCTTAAAGTTATAGATCAACATAAACTTGTATGAAAGAAGGCTCCGACCAACGTCTCCTCTACTGCCAAGGACATCGACATGTTTATCTTATTCCCATCCTTCCTCTCAGCTTACAGGATGTCCTCTCATGTGACAGAACAGAACAATCTGACAAAGTCCGTAACAAGCCGAAACACGGGGGGACGACTGCGAGGTGCTCATCTTGGCAGCCTATTATTCACTACACATGAGGATCCGGCGTATGGAAATTGCTACTTGTCACCGCAACGTTCCTGTTAACTACACCCACCTAACAGATGACATGATTCACAAGGAGGAAGGAGCAAGTTTTCCAGTTTTGGCTCAAGTGTACGGTGGGGGTACCAGAGTGCAACAATGTCATAAAGCAAGTTTCTAAAGTTTTGTATCACAACAATGGGGCACATCCACGGACTGCGATTCCGTCGGGTTTTCCCGAATATTTCCGTTTTGCGCCAAATTGCCCCAGGTTTTGGTGCACGTGATCAAAATGTGAAATCCGTCGCAAGATCATGCACTTACATGCACCGGGAAGAAGAAGTAACCCGGCGGACCTCGGCACAGCAGCGACACCTGCAGGAAATTGGATGCACGACCCAAATCCTCGTCGGACAACGCACCGAGGGATCGCGACAGGACCGGGTAAGTAAATGTGCCCCTATGTGTCGGAAGGAACCGCCTCGTATTCTTTCATTTAAACTCGTTGATCTAGACAATATCTATCTATCTGCTCCATAGAGGTGCTGCAGGGTACTGCAGCTTTGTCCAATTGAGACTCTTCAGATCCTAAATTCATGACCTGTAGTGAGGATAGGCAAGCAGTTCCAAAAGTCGGATAAAGTGAGAGTCCAGATTAAGCCGCCCCTTCTCCTGCCATGCTGTAGAACGCCTCTTCTGTACATCACCCCGTGTAATTTAGTGCCTTATTTCGGCTTGCAGTGAGCTCCTTTTTTTCGGGCGCTTTATAACGTATTATTATACATGTACAGCTGAACTTATGTAAAAATATCACAGTTCTACAAATAGATCCACGCGTGGACAAGGAAATGTCAGTAAGGTCCATCATTCAATAATATGAAAAATAATATCAGATAGTTGAAGGGGAAAATGGAAACAAAAATCAGGTACCCATGTGCTTACTCCACCCCAAACTCCACAGGGGAAGTACTTACCTACGATTGAAATAAAGACTACTGCTGGATTTTAACATACATTCTGGTGCTGACCCACATCCATATAACCAATCATACAGCTATTATAGAGAGAGGACTAAACTCGGAACACACTGTTAAAGGAATTTACATAGAACAACTGCCTAGTGGGTCCAGGCCAACACAAAGTGCTATAATCTTGGAATTAAAAACTACAGCCAACAATACCAGACTGGGCATTCATAACTATAAAGTGCGTATAGAGGGAGGTCCAGACTACACAAATCATACTACTATTAAAGGGAAGGTCTAGACTACACAGCTAAACCACTTCTATATGGATATGACCAGACTACACAGCCAGACTGCTGTTATAGGGGAGGTCCAGACTACAACAGCCAGACTGCTGTTATAGGGGGAGGTCCGACTACACACCGCTCTGTATGGGAAGGTCCAGACTACACAGCCAACTTGCTGTTATAGTAGGGAGGTCCAAGACTACCAGCCAGACTGCTGTCATAAGGGGAGGTCCAGACTAACAGCCAGACTGCTGTTATAGGGGGAGGTCCAGCTACACAGCCACTGCTGTTATAGGGGGAGGTCCAGACTCCACAGCCAACTGCTGTTATAGGGTGAGGTCCATACTACACAGCCAGACTGCTGTTATAGGGGAGGTCCAGACTACCACAGCCAACTGCTGTTATAGGGGGAAGGTCCAGACTAACAGCCAGACTGCTGTTATAGGGGTGACCAACTACACAGCCAACGCTGTTTATAGGGGGAGGTCGACTACCACCAGACTGCTGTTATAGGGTAGCGTCCATACAAAATACCCAGCCAGACTGCTGTTAAGGGAAGGTCCAACTACACAGCCAGACTCGTTATAGGGGAAGGCCAGACTACCAGCAGCAACTGCTGTTAATAGGGGGAAGGTCCAGACTACACAGCCAGACTGCTGTTATAGGGGGAGGTCCCAGACTACACAGCCACACTGCTGTTATATGGGGATGACCAGACTACACAGCCAGACGCTGTTATAGGGGGAGTCCAGACTACACAGCCAGACTGCGTTTATAGGGGGGTCTAACTACACAGCCCAGACTGCTGTTATAGAGGAGGTCCAGGCTACACAGCCAGACGCTGTATAATAAGGAATGGTCCAGACTTTGGTAGCACAAGACTTAAGATTACAGTTCCAGGCTGGACACTCTCTGGACACACTGTTACAGGGGGTGCATCAGACTATGCTGCTGGCACGATCATAATAATTTGTTAGAAGCTTATAAAGGTGAGAAGACTTTGGCTCCTTTCTCAAGTTCACTTTGGTCTCCTCTCCTTTTAAAAACAATTTCTTCTAAGCGTCCAAGCTCATAAACGTGGTAATGAATGAGAATGCGGCGGCCGATGTGACACCCGGCAGAGTTAAACCTGGCACTCGCATTTTCATAATACAACTTCTTTTAATTTACCGCAGATATATTTTCTGGAGGAAACTGCTGGATGTTTCTGGCGTTAAGCTTGCCACCTAAATGAATTTGATTTCTCTCTGCCCAATAGAACTATAACGGCCTCTCTATGCAGGCAATGCAATATTTGACACTGGAGCCTGTTTTATCTGTATCTTCTAGGTCAGAAAAATGAGGAAAACAAAATATTTATTTTACACATACCGGAGCAGGAAAAAAAAAAAAAAAACCTGATAAAATATTACGGCAGAGAATAAATCCTTGTTACTCATATTACGGGTACGACGTAGAAGAAACAAAAAGCTTTGACTTGCGGCTCTGATTAACCGAGCCACGTAGCCTTTACCTGTTGTTTTTCCGAGAGTTCTGCCGCTCAAGACAAGTGTTTTCTTTTCTTGTTTTAAATAGCGGCTCATTACCATTCTTAAATGAAGGACTGGAAATTGAGCAACGGGATTGGTCTCGTGAAGAATAATTGAGTAACTTCAGAAAAGCCAAAAAACACAGGGGGAAAGATCCAGTGCCACGACGTACACAGGACAGCGTGGCCATGTAGCCGGTATACAGCGCCAAAGTTGATCACAGCTCATGTGCAGTTCTCCCTCTGGGCACACGCAGAAGTAATCTGCGCATGCGCGAGATTTGAAACAAGCCAAGGGAAGGCGGGGAGGCGCCAAAGATCCGGGAGGAAGCAGCGTGTCACGGCACAGAGCAAAGGAGGTAGGGGTTCCCTGACGAGGCGTGACTTGACCCTCAAGGTGACTCTCTGACTTCTGTTCCCCGAACCCCATCCCACTGACTGGTAGCTGTGAGGATAAACTGTATAAGGCCCCATAAAGGGTCATTTGGTGGTTTGGACAATGCGGCTGGGGACAGGTTCCCTTTAAAACCTCACCATAGGATTCACTATCAGAAGTAGATCGGATGGTGATTCCTCCTACTGCCTCTGGCCTAATCTGTAATTTAATAATCCTGGAACCCAACTATTTAAAAAATTTATGGAAATTAAATACAAGGCTACTGGGGCGGGAGAGTAGCCTTAGCTTCCAATGCCCGGCCACTAGTAACAGGCCCCAGGAACCTTTGCAGTTAATTTACATCTTATGAAAATAAAGTTTTAACAAATTAGGTTCCAGGATTATTAAATTTGCAGAACAGGCAGAGGCAGCAGAGAATCTACCACCACGTCTACTTATAATGATAGATTTCCTCATGGTAGGTTTCCTTTAAAAAGTGTTTTGCTTCTTAAAGTAACAATACCACGTGTGCAGGTCCTACGAGAACTCACTCACTCTACAATCAGTGAATAAAGCACACTTTGGATCACGTTTGGTGCTTTTAGTGCAATGAGGTTCAGTCAACGAGTGAATGCACTTTTCTTTTTTTGGAACCTATTTTTAACAAATGGGTAAAATTAGGGCAATTTTTTAAAAAAAAGTCTATAAAAGTAAGTAAACAAACAAACCTGTGTAATAGATATTCTTTACAACTAAGTTGTAGTTGCTGTCGTCAGCCTGCGGGGGCGCCAGCTTACTGTCTGCAGGTTTCTAATCCTATACTACACTGAAATTTTTTTGTTTTTTAACCCAACTGCTACTGGGCCCCGTATGGACGTAAAGAGTTAAAGAGGCGGAGTGCTGGTGGAAGCAGGACCTGCAGGTCCTATATGGCACAGCAGAGACTCCGGTGAGAAAGCATGTAATACTATATAAATGAATATAGGGATAATTGGTAATATATAGATTGGAACATAGTAGAAAAACGAACATGATAAACAACTATCAACTTATAATTAAAGAACGTGTTTTTTTTAAAATTATTCTTCTAATTCTTTTATTCTTCTACGTACGCTCTTTCTTCCTCTTGCACTTATTTTATCCTCCTTGCTCTCCTCCTTCTTCTTCTTTTTCTTTCTACTCTTCAAACAGCAGCGTCACACAATTAAACACATGATCACGAGGGTGTCGGTGCAAAGTGTCTTAAAATTATGAGCATAAAAATAATTAGTGAACCTGTCATTGGGAGCCCTTCTTCTGCCCCCCCCCCCCCATGTCGACATAGAGAATAGTGTGCACAATGCCAAATTTTATAATAAAACTGTCCATTTCCATTGTAAGTTATATGAAAGTTTACCGTTCTCTCTGCAGAGAGTGGCCAGTGAGGAACGGTCCCTACCCCCACACCCCCGGGGAAACTGCTCCAGGATGTGTTTACCTTATATACTCGAGTATAAGCCTAGTTTTTCAGCACAAAAATGTATGAAAACTCCAAAACGCGGATATACTCGAGTCGAAAAAGAAAATTATCTAAACTCACCTTTCGGTGACCCCGGTATATTTCTGTGAAATCTGTCCGGCAGCGGCGGCAAGCTATATACATGGGCAGGTTATGCGCAGGCTCTATACACTGGGGCGGGCTGGCGGCTATATACACTGGGGCAGTGGCGGGAAGGCTATATACCCTGGGCAGGGTCTGGCAGGCTATACACGGGGCAGTGGCTGGCAGGCTATATACCTGGGGCAGGGTCCAGCAGGCTTGACATGGGGCAGGGTTGGCGGCTATATACCAATGGGGCAGGGTTGCAGGTATATACACTGGGGTTAGGGTCTGGCAGGCTCTATACCACTGGGGAGGGTCGGCAGGATATCTAAATGGCGGCAGGGTTGAAGGCTAATACACTGGGGCAGGGTTGGCCAGGCTATATACAAGGGGCAGGGTCGGCAGGCTATATACACTGGGGCAGGCTGGCAGGCTATATACACGGGGAAGGGTCTCTGGCGGCTATAACACTGGGGCAGGGTTGGCTGGCTCTATACACTGGGGCAGGGACTGGCGGCAGTATACACTGGGGCAGCGCCTGGCTGGCTATATACTTTGAGGCTGTGCCCATGCATTTCCCACCTGGCTTTTACTCGAAGTCAATAGGTTTTCCCAATATTTTGTGGTAAAATTAGGGGCCTCGGCTTATACTCGGGTCGGCTTATACTCGAGTATATACGGTATTTCAAATTTTAAAACACCCATATCCCTCCTGTTACAAATAGATGCATGATGGAGCGGTTTCCCAAAGGATGTGGAACCACTCCCATGGGACACGGGACACTGCTCTGCAAAGTTTCATCTAACATCTAACTCTAACTTCCTTTGTAATGGAAAAGCCAATTTTATTATTAAAAACACTTGTGCATGTGCAAATTCCTATGCGGCCTGGGAGGAGGGGGGGGGTGGTCAGGAAAAAGGGCTCCTGATGACAGGTTTCCTTTAAATAACACTCATCCATTACTCCCAATAAAAACTCCACAACAAATAACGTCAATCTCCAAAAACAAGGAGAGTGGGGAAAAAAAAAGTAAAAAAAAAATGGATGTTTCTTCTTCTGAATCGGTCAATTTACCATCTTTCCTTTTTTTCTTTTCGTTTTTTACTTCTCGCACCGCAGAATTACAATGGAGCTGAGGTATAAATAAAGGTCATTATTAGTGTTCTTACACTCCTCTTGGTATTCCTTCTTTCCATGGTTTATTCTTCGTTCTCCTTTGTTGTTCTGTTTTGGAATATTGTTCCTCCGCTTCTCGTGTCCTCGCTTATTTATTCCTATTCCTCATGTTCAGTGTATCTCCTACCTTCTGTATGTCAGTGTAATGTGGACGGATCATGTGAAGGCCCATTAGTCACTCAATGGCCACAGCTATTAGACTTCATTAGATCATCTAGTCTTATGTTTGATTTTTAGAATTTCGATTTTATCTTGATGTGGTTTTTTTCCTCAAATTTACCTTCCATACTTCTAATGGGGTGACTCAATAAATTAGGGGGCCCAGCTATCAGCTGTCCTCTTGATAAAGCAAGTGTAACACATCTTTCTGGCTGGTGTGAGGGACCAGGAATCAGTGGATTCCATTCTCCTTTATAACAAGGGTCCAAAAAAGGCAGACATTTTTTATGGACCCCATCTTTGGATTTTTCGTGTATAGACAAATGTAGAAAGCCATAGTGACAACATGATTGAGACAGAATATGGTTCTTTCGTTGTTCTTTTAGACCAAAACTAAGCGATTGTAGAATCGATGAGATCCGCAAGAGATAGTCTTTTGGTTTTCATTAAGAGACCAAAGCTAAGCGATTGTCAAAATCATAATAAGATGGAGCAGGAATATTTGTTCTTTTGGGTTGGTGTAAGAGACCAAGAAGCGATTGAGAATAGATGAGATCAGCCGGAGTATTGGTCCTTTTGGTTTGCGTTAACAGAGACCAAATAGCGAGGGTGGAATAGTAATGAGATCAGCAGGAGTATTGGGCTTTTGGTTTGTCGTTAAGAGACCAAACTAAGCGATTGTAGCATCGATGAGATAGCCAGAGTAATGGTTCTTTGTGACGTTAAGAGACCAAACTAAGCGATTGTAGAATCGACATGAGATCAGCCAAGGTATTGGTTCTTCTGGTTGTCGTTAAGAGACCAAATAAGCGGATGTAGAATCGATACTGAGATCAGCAAGGTATTGGTTCTGTGGTTGTCGTTAAGAGGACCAAACTAAGCGAGTGTAGAATCGATAATGAGATCAGCCAAGGTAAATGGGTTCTTTTGGTTTGTCGTTAGAGATCAACTAAGCGATGTAGGAAATCGATTAATGAGGTAGCCAAGGTATTGGTTCTTTTGGTTTGTCGTTAAGAGACCAAACTAAGCGATTGTAGAATCGATAATGAGATCAGCCAAGGTATTGGTTCTTTTGGTTTGTCGTTAAGAGACCAAACTAAGCGATTGTAGAACCGATAATGAGATCAGCCAGATTATTGGTTCTTTTGGTTTGTCGTAAAGAGACCAAACTAAGCGATTCTGGAATCGATAATACGTCGACTAATGGTGATATTTTTAGTTTTGAAATTTTCTCTCCTGTTAACTTTTGAATGAAATAACGCGGGATTATTGCCCGTTTCCTAGGAGACTTTAACATTTTAAGTAATCTCATTCGGCTCGGAGTGTAACTCGCTATTATAAAAACTGTTAACGCTGTTTTCAGTTCCAAAATATATTTACTTTTTTTTTCCCTTCCTTGTTGGATGATTTGTCTATTAATTTTCCACTTTAATTCCTCTGTATCTTAGTTTGCGGAAGATTTTGTGTTTTGCTGGTAAGACTAATTTATCGGTGAGTGGCTTTGGTAAATTAGCTCACTTTGCATACCTGTATGAAGATTGCATTTGGAAATATGAATCCTATTTCCTGAGAAGCATCTGATTAGAAGAGTCGGAGTTGTATCAGCAAAACTGAAATGAAGGTTCCAGATGCTTTTAGTGAACTGTGTTTATAAATTACATTAGTTTAATGCGACGGAATACACTTGACATCAGGTTTTTTTTTTTTTGTTTTTTTTTGCTCAAAGGATTGATTATGGAGTTTATGGAGTTGAGAGGAGCTAGATGTAAGATTAATCATAAAGGAGGAAGGTGAAGGCTGAGCTGTTAGGCTTGTGAGTGTTCTTTGTGGTGGGTGGTTACTTTTTGTTTGGCTCTTACACTATATGTTGCTTGATTTTTGATAAAGTTTATAAAGTTGGAATTACGTAATCGCTTAAACCTATCACTAGAGTCATATTTGCTGGACTATGGGGGAGATTTTTTTTTACAGGTTCCCTTATAATATAGGCAGATTGGGCGATAGCCTGGGGCCGAAGCCTTCTACGGAGCCCTTGGGCACCCAAACCCAAAAGATCTTCACCTATAAAATCCTTGTACATCTGTTCCTGCTCTCAATACACATGAACATAAGATTGGATCATAATATAGGTGGCTTGGGTGGTAGCCCGGGGACCAAGCCTTTTACGGGTCCCATGGCCACCCAAATTTTATACTCAGAAGAACCTTACACAAGATTCACTTAAGGTCCTTCAAAGGTTCTGAAACCACAGATTGAGAGCATCAGAAGGGACGCATCATCCATTCCCCAAGAAGCTGATTCTAGGACCAGATGTAGGTGGTGATTCCAGACTTGTAGGGGCCATAATATTCATACAGTCCATGGCAGTCTCAATTTGCCCCTGATTTCTAGCTGTGCTGGGGTCATTGGAGGCAGGAAAAAAAAGTTACTCAACTTACTCCATCTTCCTACTCCAATGGTCCTCTGTTGTACTATAGACATTGTCGGCTGGGCCAAAAGTGTCTATAGTCAACATCGAGCAATGGTCATCGAATCAGAGCTGGTGACATGAGCCGAGCTGGGAAACCAGGACAACCTCCATCTGAGGAACTTCATGCATGGCTTGGCTAACAAAATCAACCGTCTATGGTGTCCATTCCAAAAGAGTACTATTGGCCTCGTACTCTGGTGATAAAGTCCCAAATATCTTCCTATCCAACCATACGGAAGATGATTCCCAAGTCATTTCCGTGCTGGCATTGGACATGACATACCGGAGTTATCGCCAGCACTTGATGCCTTGTTGAGCGGGGAGGTTATAATATGGATCATTGAGTGACAGGTGATAAGGAAGGTGCACACTCTACGTGAGTAATTGACTGAGACAAAGGCAAATCATGTAACATTCATGGTCTGTCTGGTTCTTCAGTGTATATATACAGTGTACTTCACAGTCCTTGTCAGCTACCATTCACACTGTGTAATAGAAAGTACACACCAGGGGGGATTTATTATTAGTAATTTTCTTGTTTCGCTGATTCTGAGGTTCTTCTAGGAGTCAAAATTAACACATCAAGACCAAATTATCAAAGCCAAGTGAAGCTACTTCTGAAATCTACGCAAATCAATCATAACTCAGAGACACATGATGATAGGAAACCCTTAAAAATTGTGTGAAAGCCGCCATCATTTGTGTAATTCATCTGCCACAACACGCCACGAGTTTTAGGCGGTGTTGGGCACTTGTAAGAGGCTCAGGGGCTTAGGGTCCAAAAAGTCTAACCAACAAAATGTCTCGGGGAAACATTATTTGGTTTTGTTGGTTAGACTTTTTGCTATGGAAGCGGAACCCATATTAGCGCAACCAACATTGTGTCAAAATTGTGCAAAAGCCAACGGAACATTTGGCAAGATGGACTTGGTAAATGTCCTTCTACGTGTCTCAAGCTTTGATAGATTTGACCTATTACTATGGAATCAGTGCCCTATAGTTGCCTACTCCATAGAAACTATGCAAAATACATAATTTTTGAGAAATTTTATCTTGATAAATGCCCCTACCCAAGATACTTGTTAAGAATGTTCGGTGGTTTTTGGCACAGCACCAGCATTTACGTGATATGGTTTTCAGATTTGACTGCTCTTTGAGGAAGGAGCCGCCTCTTTGAAGGAAGGTTCTCAATATTTACCTCCCAAGTCCTATTTCACACCCTTTTGACCACCAATTATTGTGCCCCTTAATGGCCCCCACATGGTGTACTGCACCCTTTTCCTATTCCCCTGCCACAGCCTGCTACTTTTTCTGTAAGACCGGCCGGCTGACCACGAAGAAGACCTCATGGTGAAGTGGGGAAACTCGTGCTCCCTGCTCCACCATTATACTAATAATGACTCAACTAATGACACAGAGTTGGAGCTCTGGACAAAGGTATAAGGTAGGTAGGGATAAGGTAGGACAGACCTTATGTTCCAGGACCGTCCGGGTTGTGAGGTTGAAAATACGAAGCCCTATCTAAGCACCACAGATGGGTAGGAAACCAAAATTTGTTATCCTGAAGAAGCTTGTGTGAAGGTCCCGGGCAGTACTACCGATACTCGTTCCAATCCATAGAATACAGAGTTAATTTTCACCTGCGTATATAGAAATTCTTGCTGTCAGGCGGGGACGAGCCTCCTATAATAATCACCTGTGTAAACCTCACAGTTAATTACAGTGTTTGCGGAGAGGGGAATCTATTTCTCCGGAGACGCACTTTGACTAATGACTAGCCATTGGATCAGCAGGTCAAACTAATTCCTTCTGACTCGTAGCAGCCAGTAATCTGACAGGAGCTGCTGTCCCTCGGTGGCAGGAGAGCCGCCTGTATTCCAGCCAGTGCTAATCAGATTTTATCTCCATACCCAAGGCCATTGCTCATGTTGTTCACTTTATCGCTTCATAAAGTATTTTGGACTCTTGCAGGAGGAAGCATACAGCAGTTAATTACAAGCAATGGCGGAAACGGTGTACGGATTATGCCACGTGCTTGCAGTGAGCAGGATGTCATAAATGTCACCCGTGGTGAATCGGAGTGGTCACTCAAGCATAATTTTACCATAAGATTAGCCTAAAATAACCAAACTGAGTTACTTGTACAGAATATAAACTGATATCTGGCCATAACAATGAGTGCGTTCCACTTAGTTTCTCCCTATGACTGGGGTAATTCTGATTTGGTAAAGTAAAAAGTCAAGCTTAGAAAAGTTTTTTTTGAAAGAAGGGCGAAATATTCCCCGATCGTCACTGCTGTTCTAGAGTTGCCCTGCTCTTTGGCGTACTGGTTGGTTAAGTACACAAGAAGTGACCAATATAGACACATTCTCTATCTCATATGTAGGAATATACTACTATAATACTGCCCATATGTAAGGAATAAAACTACTATAATACTACCCCCCTATGTACAAGAAATAACTACTAATAATACTGCCTCTATGTACAAGAATATAACTACTATAATACTGCCCCTTATGTACAGGAAATACATATACCATACTTGGCCCCTAGTACAGGAATATAACTACTATATACTCCACTATGTACAAGAATAAACTACTATATATCTGCCCCTATGTACAAGAATAAACTACTATATACTGCCCCCTATGTACAAGAATATAATACTATAATACTGACCCCCTATGTACAAGAATATAACTATATATACGAGCCCACCCTATGTAACAAGAATAACTATTATATACTGCCTAGGTACAAGATATATAACTGCTATAATACTGCCCCTATGTACAAGAATATAACAATACTAATTACCCCCCCAGTAGTAAGGAATACTACATAATACTGCCCCTAGTACAAGAATCTAATACATAATACTTGCCCCCCAGTACAAGATATATAACTACTATAATACGGCCCCATATGTACAGATATAACTCACTATAATACTGCCCCCTATGTACAAGAAATAAACTACTATAATACTACCCCCTATGTACAAGAAATAGTAATATCGATAATATGCCCCTATGTACAAGAATATAACTACTTTTAATACTGACCCCTATGTACAAGATTAAGATCATAATATACTGCCCCTATGTACAAAGATATAACTACTATAATACTCCACCCTAGTACAAGAATATAACTACCTCATACTATGCCCCCTATGTACAAGAATTAACTACTATAATACTGCCCCCTAGTACAAGATATAACTACTATAATACTGCCCATAGTACAAGATATAACTACTATAATACTGCTACCCCTATGTAGTGCAAGATATAACTACTATAAACTCGCCCCTAGTACAAGACATATAACTACTATAATACTGCCCCCTTGTAAAGGAATATACTATATTAATACTGCTGCCTATTACAAGAAAGAATACTATAAATACGGCCTCTATGTACAAGAATATAACTTCTATAATTCTTGCCCCCTATGTACAAGAAATAACTACTATAATACTGCCCCTATGTAAACTAAGCCTATAACCACTATAATATGCCCCTACCATAGGAAATAACTACTATAATACTGACCCCCTATGTACAAGGAATAGAATTGCTACTACTAGCCCCTATGTACAAGAATATAACTACTATAATACTGCCCCCTATTACAGATATAACTACTATAAACAGCCCTTGTACAAGAATATACTACTTAATAGTCCCTATGTACAGACTAAAATACTTAATACTGCTCCCCTATGTACAGGCATAAACTACTATAATACTGCCTCCATATGCCCAGGAATATAACTACTATAATACTGTCCCCTATGTACAAGGAATAAGCTACTATAATACTGCATAGGACAGAATATAACTAGATATACTGCCCCTGATGTACAGGAATTAACTACTATATACTCTCCCTATGTGCAAGAATATAAACTATATAATACTGCCCATATGTACAGGAAATAACTACTATT
>WNYA01000015.1:1250615-1346372 GCA_019512145.1 Engystomops pustulosus
AAAAAAAAAAAAATTGTATAGAACTTCAATTATAAAATATACAGTTTCGACTTGCATACAAATTCAACTTAAGAACAAACCTATTTGACCCTATCTTGTATGTAACCTGGGGACTGCCTGTATTCATGTTTTGTATCTATATTATGTTATTGTTGTTATATAAATTATCATGGTCTTGTCTTCATGTTTTTATGTTATGTTATTGTTGTTTGTGTTCTTTATTATTCCTATTAGTGTTAATTTTGTTTTTTCCCAGTGGCATTTATGTCTCTTCTTATGTTGTTACTTTCTTGCTCTGTTACTATGGTAATTACTAATTGAGTAATGATGAGTTGACGAGGCTCCAGTTGTCATCTTCGTATCTGCTGTAGTTTATTATCCGTTTCCTGTCAGACATGTCAAGGCCGCGATTGAGGCTGCAACTTCCTGAAAAAACGGAAGGCGACCGTCTCTTCAAAATTTCTCAGTTCTTATTGTAGAGATTAGGAGATGAATTTAGTTTTTACTTTTTTAAAATTTTCTAGTTTCATTTAGACGTTCCTATAACATTTGACATGGGGTGAAGCCTCCTGCCGCGTGTGCGCCATTAATTTTCCGAAGGTGAAACACTTCAACATTAAGGGGGTCATTTACTAAGGGCCCGAATTTTTATTTTTCCGACGGGTTACACGAATATTTCCGATTTGCGACGATTTTCCCTGAATTGCCCCAAGATTTTGGCGCACGCGATCTGATTTTACGTTTCGGAATCCGGATATGCTCATTAGGCATTCCGTTGGATCTCTTGGTGGAGTAAGAGTCTGGCACCACCAATCAAGTTAGTCATTATGTAGTGCTGAATACTTACGGCATTGTTTCTGCAAGTACATGGGGGCGCTTGGCCCGGAGTAGGTAGAAGACCATTCTGTCCCTTTCCGCGGAAATGGCTAGAGCGCCACCATCACAAGCGCCAACAGACTTGGCAAGTGGTGAAAGGTCCCTTTTAAACTCTTCCTAACCTTGGTTCCATTCTGGAATATAATGTATCTCCATGAAATTTCTTTAGTGAGACCAAAGGATTCGATGATATAATCAATTGGTTCGGTCAACATGTTGCGGAGCTATTGATCCATTACCTGATTCCCTGCCCTCCTCCTCCCCCCCAGGACTGTACCGCTCCATAAAATAGGTCAGCGCTCGCTTAACAGTCTCGGGAGAGTCATTCAATGGTCTCATAATGGACTCGTCGGACCATTCGATGACTCTAAATATGATCTGTGATGCCCCCGGAGAGAGTCGCGTGAATGATCGGAGATGTACTTAAATCAGCGCCGCTCGCCATTTATTGCTTTTTTTTTTTTGCTCTTCCTTTTGTGGACTAGGGTTATTAATCTACTGCACAATTATGTACGTATGTACATTGGCGAATGCTGCTGCAGGGATCTCGCACCTTCGGTACGGTTAATGGCATCACTACCTGGGCTGTAAATGAAAGCTTACGGACGGATGCGGGGGCTGATGTCAGCATACAATTAGAATGTCAGTGCACTTCATGCATATTGCTCCTCCTTTCCTCACTCAAGATAGTTAATACAGTGTGGTGGGCCGGGATGCGGGCGGCGAGGAGTAGTATTGCCTCTGGGCGAGGAGTTAACCCTAGGAGAGACCATAAAATTCTACCGAAGAGCCTTTTAGATTGTCCACCCCCGCGCCATTAAGACGTCTCCCGCTTATTGTTCTCAGGAAAAAAGAGGACCAAAAACAACTTGGGCTGTTTTTTGGGAAACTAAATTTTTGAACTTGTCGCTTTCTCATGTCCATGGGGTGTGCAATCTCCCCTCCCCGCCCCCTTTATCAATACCATTGAACGGCGTGCAAAATGTAAAAAAAAAAAAACAGTACCCAAAAATTTGTAACCTTTAATGTTTGGAGATGTAATGTTTTCCAGCTGACTGGTATCTGCTGCCGATGCAGGAGGATTGCGTCGTTCGGATAAATGTGGGGAGAAGTCCAAAAATAATCTACCCACTTGCACAAGCCGGGGTGGTGGAGACTAATTGGGCAGATTTACCAATGCTGCCGCTGGTGCCGCGTGTTGTATGGGTAGCTGCCGCCCCAAAACACTCGGACTCTAGCAAGAGGCTGCAACTTCCTAGAAAAAACGGAAGTGCGACCGTTATTCACCCCAATTTCTCAGTTCTTATTGTAGAGATTCAGGAGATGAATTTAGTTTATTTCTTTTTAAATTTTCTATTTCCATTAGACGTTTCTATAATCATTTGTACATGGGGTGATAGCTCCTGCCGCGTGGCGCCATTACATTTGTTCCTGAAGGTTAGGAACTACACTTCAACCATTAAGGGGGTCATTTACTAAGGGCCCCGAATCTTTTACTTTTCACGACGGGTACACGAATATTTCCGATTTGCGAATTAGATCGGGGAGATGTTGGGGCTATTAATTGTCCTGTGCATTAGAACTTAGAATCCCCAAATCCTCGGCTCCACGACAGATAATTGCTTCTTCTCGATCGCTTTACTCGCTGCAATGGAAAAGTGGAAGAAGTAACAAGGAAGTGCCGGGGCCGCGGGGGCTTAATGTAGCGCGTAACACGCATTCTGAACTTTATTTAATGAACCGAAGGCTGAAAGCTATAAAGTAAATGCTCCATTTAAAGAATTATGGCGAAACCGTAGAACATTAAGATTTTAATTAATTTTGATCAGGAGCAATGAATTCGCCCATTTTACCTCTTACTTTAAATTGTCCTAAATGTACAATTCCGCGAGCGTTGGAGGCGCCATTTTTGAGTCTGATGTGCCCATTGTCTTCAATATATTTAATTTCTTCAATTATTTAATTTTTGCAAATTGTAAATACAGAAAAAAACTAGTTTTTTGAACCTTAAAGTGATCCAAACTATTAATAAATTGGCAATAAACTAGTGACGAGTTTATCTGTGGAAAAGCAAAAAACGTTAAATCAAAATTAGAATTTTTTTTAAATTAAAATCAAGTTAAATAATTTTTTTTAAACAATTTTTAATTAGATATATTTTAGTAAGGGAATCACGTATTTTTTTTTTTTTTTTGCTACCATTGTATATAAATGATTAATTACTGTTGTTATATAAATTATAATTGTCTTGTACAGGCGGTCCCCTACTTTAGGACACCCGACTTACAGACGACCCCTAGTTACAGACGGACCCCTCTGCCCCCTGTGACCTCTGGTGACCTCTCTGGATGTTACTATAGTCCCAGACTGCAATGATCAGCTGTAAGGTGTCTGTAATGAAGCTTTATTAATAATCCTTGGTCCCATTACAGCAAAAAATTTGAAACTCCAATTGTCACTGGGGCAAAAAAAAAAAAAAAAATTGTATAGAACTTCAATTATAAAATATACAGTTTCGACTTGCATACAAATTCAACTTCAGAACAAACCTATTTGACCCTATCTTGTATGTAAATCGGGGACTGCCTGTATTCATGTTTTGTATCTATATTATGTTATTGTTGTTATATAAATTATCACGGTCTTGTCTTCATGTTTTTATATTATGTTATTGTTGTTTGTGTTCTTTATTATTCCTATTAGTGTTAATTTTGTTTTTTCCCAGTGGCATAGTAACTGTGACGTATCTATAAAATAGTGTCCTATTGAGGGAGTATTGAGTTGTAGGCATGAACAAAATATTAACATCAAGTTCCTCTACATCTACGAGTTATTTTTTTATGTTGATACAATTATTTGTCTTTTACTCTCATTTTTTTATACTTATTATTTTTTATTATTATTTTAGTCTATTTCCTGATTTTTAAAAAAAAAAAAAATATTTTTTCTGTAAAATATGTTTATTTATTTGTGCTTGTAAACAGTGCAAATTTTAATTGTTACTTTTTTAATTATTATTATTTATTGGATATTTATTGCATATTTAGCAATTTTGAAAATAATAATTTTTTTTTTACATTTTTTTTTATATATATAAATTTATCTAATTGGTTAAACTAGTAAAAGCCGCATTGTTTAAAGTTGCCTACAAAATAAAATGCGTCTCAGCCGATGGCGAAGGTGAAGCTGCCGGCGATGCATTAAGAAGTATTATCATGGAAGGGAGTGATGATTTTTTTGAAGGCCTTTTTTCTCTCTTCCTATAGCAGTCGGGCCCCAGTGTTGGGAAATGGAATGCAGCTGATAACAAAAATCACACTTAATAGAAATCCTGAGTGTCACACAGCACTGCTCCGAGTAACTAACTGCTTTCTTATTAAAGCATTGCAATATATATATAAAAAAAATAAATAAATAAAAAAATGACTCAACTGATCCTTTACTGCCACCTACAGGCAAGACGGCGCCTTGCAGCAGCTTCCCGACTAACGCTTAAAATCGTTTTTTTTTCTTTTTCTCCTTTAACAAGTAAATATTCGGAACTCAAAAGATTTTATAAATATGTTGAATTTATCGTGGGAGTTTGGGTTTTTAAGTGCAATTTTTTTTTTTTATTTTTTTTTTTACATGTACGTTGGGGAGGATTAATGGAGAAAAATCTAGGCTGACATGTAGCGGGTGGTCCCAGTGGGGACACTTTCTTGATGACTGCTTCAGAATTCGTCACGAAGCAAATGTCAAACTTGTCGAGGCTGCCGCTATGAAAATGATCCATGTCGCTCGGTCTATTTTCCTAGGGAAACAAACAGCTGTCTTATTGCCGTGTTCCTCCAGTGGCAGAATCTGCCATTTATCATGAGGAATGAATATCTGCCTATTAATAGCCTCCACCGGAGAGACGGCTCCATTCTACCTCCTAAACATTGCGGACGGCAGCTGTGGACCCTCACGTGATTCTGATTACTAATCGGACGGAATTTTCTGTAGGGTTTTAAGTAGACCTGATTTACCGTATATACTCGAGTATAAGCCGAGGCACATATTTTTGTACTGAAAAACTAGGCTTATACTCGAGTATAAGCACTGGAGTATAACTACGCCCTTTATTCACTGAGGTTCACCCGATCCTTGTTTATCGTAATAAATCGCATGGTCTTGGTTCCCTCTGTCGGATTTTGTGTACTTGCTTTTTCGTAGGTTGACCCCAAATGGGTTAAGCTGTGACACTCGGAAAGATAGGTCCCGGCCACATTCTTTTTCTACTCATCGATACTGTCTCTGCCTCCCACTCATTGTAAATCCACCATATGGATTTACATTGGAATTGTTGATGTACACAAAAGAGATGGGACCGATTGGAGAGGGCCCCGGTAGCTCTACCGTCTGGAAATATCGGGTGTGGTGTTTTTCCTGCCCACACACTGGTTTCTTGTGCAAGGACATTTCTTTGGAGAATTACTGAAAAATTGCTATTTTGAATTCATATGCTAATAGGGAAGTTGGTGTACCCGGGGCGTGTCCTCATTACAAGGAGCACTGCATTTCCAGCCTTAACTACTTCCCTCTCCTCCCAGCATCACCTCATGCTTCTCATATCTCCTACTTACCTGACGTAGAGGGCAGTGGTCCCGGCAGGAATTGTAATGGTCAGGGTGCTGAAGACATGCTCTGGGTACACCAACTGCCTCATTAGCATACAAATTAAAATGGGGATATCTCTGAAATGGAATAATTGACAGAAATGATAATGATATTTTGAGAATCACATTGCAATCCTCCACTGCATGCTCTCAGCATTTATATGCACATAAGTATTCCTGACCATGATCCTTTAGGTTTAATGGTAGTCACACAGGATTTATCTGACAAAGGCACTGGTACAGAGCTGAAACGCGTTGTGTGACTACCAGTATTGTGTACAGGCGAGCTGATTCACCATTATTTTTTGGGCTCCTTGTGAGTTCGGTATGTCTTCTCCTATTAGACACAAGGTGAGGGTCACTCCTATACGAGTTTCTTTTACACTTTTTGTCCCCTATTTTCTCCTCTCTTTTGGTCTTCGGAGAATCATAGGAGCCAAGGTTTTTTTTCCCCAAAATTCTACTACTGTACGTTTTAAGGGGAATTTGACAGTAGGTTTGGGCCACCTAAACTTCCCAGCGTGTTTATATACCTTGAAACCATTGGTGTCCAGCCGGTGATGGGTGTCCAGTGGCTCAGTCGCTACAGAATCCTTGGCCGATAGACCAGGCACACCCTCTTTTGAGAGGGGAGTATTATAACATGGTTTAGCCCGGTTTAGGGACGGGACCAGAAAATGAAGTATATACGTCACCTAAAATTTTCATGTGAATTCTGCTTTCATACTTGGGTATGTCCAAGACCCAGGTGTAGCATACGTTCAGCTGGAGAGATGGAGGGGTGAGTGCTGCCGGGCCTTACATATGGCAAAAGGTAGGACATGCTCTTTCTTGTTTTTGGCAATGGCTTGGTACAGTGCTGTACTTGTGTGCTCGTTGTACTGTGCGCATTGCACTTCTATGGCGGCCGTATGATGCTAGCTGTCGTTTGTATGGCTAGCATATGGCCGCCAAATACGACCTTGCGAAAGGGGCCTAAGAAACAACTAGTCTAAATATTGTGTATGCAACCTCTATGCGGACCTATGTGTCTCACTGGTTACAGACTAAAAACGTTCCTTGTGTAGTCACATAATGGATTCAGGTGTTACGCCATTCCATCGGCCTCTCCTACTGGTTAACTTTATATATTCCGTGTACTGTAACCAGGGAGTCGCATAGATCTACATAAGAGCAGTATGCAGTTTCACAAGCCGGGCAGAATATTCCAGCATTCACTAGGATAACATACTTACCCCCAAAAAAAAAAAAATAAAAAAAAGGGTGCGCCAGGGATTCTGCAAGAGGACACCTATCATCTTAGGCAAAAAGCAGTATGTACACATTCAGGAGGTTTAGGGGGTCCATGCCTACTCTCAAATTCCCCTTAAATGTAAAGGGGCAAGGTAGGTAAGTACCGTATATACTCGTGTATAAGCCTAGTTTTTCAGCTCAAAAAATGTGCTGAAAACCCCACCTCTGCTTATACACAAGTAAATAAAATACACTTACATATTCACCTTCCGGGCCAGTGATGCTGGTTGCGGCTCCCCTGCTCTTCTTTCTTCTCTCTGCTGTATTAGCTTGCAAAGGCGTGGCCAGGCGCTCTGCCGGACGGCGCACAATATAATGCGATGTTGTCGCAACTGTTTACCTCATAGTGTGCGTTGGAGCGCATGGACGTGCCTCTGCCGGATGTTACAGCAGAGAGAAGAAAGAAGAGGAGCCACACGGAACATCGGGGCACAGGAAAGTGAGTATTTACGTTTATTTTTTTATGTGCTAGGCAAACTGGGGGCTGGCTGGCTGTATACTACACTGGGCTGGCTATATACTACACTGGGCTGGCTGTATACTAAAGGGGGCTGGCAGGCTGTATACTAAAGGGGGTTGGCTATATACTACAGGGGACTGGCTGGGTGTTTACTACACTGGGCCGGCTATACTACACTGGGCTGGCTCTATACTACAGGGGGATGGCTATATACTACAAGGGGCCGGCTGGCTGTATACTACAGGAGGCTGGCTGGATATATACTACAGGGGGCTGGCAGGCTATATACTTTAGGGGGCTGGCTATATATTACAGGGGCTGGCTGGCTGTATACTAATGAGTGCTGGCTATATACTACAGGGTGCTGTTTGGCTATATACTACTGGGAGATGGCTGGCTTTATACTACTGAGAGGCTGTGACCCACGCATTTCCCACCCTCGGCTTATATCTCAAATCAATTGTTTTTTCCCAGGTTTTGGTGGTAAAATTAGGGCCCTCGGCTTATACTCGAGTATATAGGGTATATTTTTGTCAAGATAATTTACTAAAAATTAAGACTTTATAGTATAAAGAAAAAAAGCTGTAGGATGTTTTCAAGTGGAGTGTGCCCTTGTTGTTCCCTGGGTGTCATGGCCTCCTCCTTGGTGATCGGTGCTGTACATGAGGCCCCTTGTGTTCATAAAAAAGAAAAAGCTTTGGAAACCTGACGTTGGCAGCTCCATTTTTTAGCTTCTAAGACTCGGCGTTCATTAAAGTTTTCCTTCTAATTGTCTATGAAGTGCTCCTATAAATCTTCCTTAAATTAGCGGCGAGTAAAGAGGGAAGTGTCAGCGGCGCATCCTTGTATGCAGTGTGATTTATCGATCAGTCAGGCTGATATTAGCGTCTGCAACACTCCGCGAGTTGACCACTGACATTAACAAAGTTCCTTGTTTTACATAAAGTCTTTGCCGCTCTTGTTTTTTGTTCATTTTTCCTCCTTCAGTGATCACCGAGAAGCCTGCGAAGAATTAATAGCGGCAGGGTGTGAGGATTAACCCTCCCAGCTGCCAAATGTTCAGATTACCTCTACATATTAAAAAAATACATTTATTTAAAAATTTACATCTAATTTATTTATTTTTTAATGGCACAAATTTTGATCTTCCTAATGGATCTTATTTAGTGATTCATTTTATTTAGAAACCTCTTCGAAATTTTTTTGTACTCAGCTCTTGTGCAGAGTTATGGGTTTCCATGAAACTTCTGACTACAAACATCTGCTGTGTAGTCTGATCCTGCTTTAATCTTTTTCTCCAATCCCTTTACTCTTATATATACTTATACTGAGTGAAAGTAGATGATACGGGGTAGGGTTGTATTCTCTGGGCCCGATTAAGATGCATAGATCTGCACAGCATCTGTGTACACACAAAAATTCTACAAGGAGCAAAGAGGATTTCGGTTTTATTTTTCACTTTAGATTGTTACAACTTTTACAAATGATTCTTCCTAATTGTCTGATTGGTGGGGGCCCCATTGATACCAAAGGTTTCCCTTTCAAGCTCCAGAACCTTGCCAGGCAACTACAGACCTCTAAGCCTAACTTCCATTGTGGGGAAAATATAGGAAGGGTTAGTAAAAGACTATATACTGGAGAATGTGGTGGTAAGTTGTTTCAGATTAAATCAAATCAACAGACGAGGGGGGCACTGTCTCCGCCTGGAGAAAACAAGGTTTAATCACCGGAGGCGACAGGGCTTCTTTACTATGAGAACTTTCATTCTGTGGAATAGCCGAGCTCAGGCGCTGGTCACAGCAGGGACAGCGGAGAGCTTCAAGAAGGATCTAGATGCCTTTTTACACCTAAATAACATTGATGGTTATGTTCTATAGAATTGTTTCCCATAAATCCCTTCCTCATCCCAATCCCTTCCCTTCCTTGGTTGAACTTGATGGACATGTGACTTTTATCAATCATATAAACTATGAAGTGTAGCAATAGCATCGCTCTATGGAGACCCCTGAAACAATGAGATTTTAAAACGTCAATTCTACCTGTAGTTATTTCTAGGTTCACGTTCTTCACACATGTTCCCATTTCTCCTGTAATCACACCTCAAATCCTCAGTGCAGTATATGTCCTTGTGATGTCATTACAGTCACATATCCTTTATAAATCCTCTGGCCAACCAAGGTGTCGTCGTTGGGTCTATTTCCTTCACCGATCCTGAGATAACGGATGTCCTAACCGGTAATTGGAAAATTGACAGCAGTGTCGAGAAAATATTTGCAGTGGGACAAAAATATGAATTGACCTCCGTCGTGGGCGATCTATGTCGACGCGGAATTTACCTGTGTTAAAAATGAAATAAAGTAAGGAGGATCTCGTTACAGAAGTAAAATGACGGCTCCACTTCTGTCTCATGATTTAGAGGCTTCTGGAAATAGAACGACAAGATGCAAACACACAAATCAGAAGCATGTAGTGTACCAATCCGTGTGGAGAACTTACAACCACCGCGTACACATGAATATAGGGTCTATCGTATCCACACATTAAAAATGCCAATATCCTCCTATGATGTATAGATAAATCACAGATCAAATACATTACTGCCCCCTATGTACAAGAATATAACTACTACTAATGATACTGCCCCTATGTAACAGAATGATAACTACTATATATAACTGCCACTATGGACAAGAATATAACTACTATAATCATATCCCCTAGTCAGATTACTACGAATACGACCTGTCTGTATCACTACTAGTATACTGCCCCTATGTACAGAGATAAACTACTGTCGATACTGCCCCAATGTAACAAGAATATAACTACGGTAATACCTTGCCTCCCATAATGTACAGATATAGAACCTGAAACTGCCCCCTATGTACAAGACAATAATACGGTACTATGCCCCTTATACAAGAATATACTCTTAATAGCTGACCCCCTAGATACAAGAATATAACTACTAACTTATAATAAGCCCCTAGGATCAGCGAATAGATACTACTATAATATGCCCCCCTATGTACAGGAATGTAATCTACTTACTACTGCCCCCCTATTGTACAAGGAATACTTCACTATGAATACTGCCACTTGTAAAGAGATATTCTAATGTAAATACTGCCCGCCGATGTACAAGGAATATAACTAACTGTAATACGCCCTATGTACAAGAATATAACTATTCTATATAATACTGCCTCCTATGACAATATACTTCATATCTGCAATACAATAATCGTACTAAATACCTGCCCTATTACAAGAATATAACTACTATACATAACTGCCTCTTGTACAAGAATACTAACTACTATAATACTGCCCCTATGTACAAGATGGAACTACTATAGGATATTCCACTATGGTACAAGGATGTAACTACTATAATATGTCCTCATGTACAGAATATAACTACTATCAACTACTGGCCCCTATGTACAGATTAAATATACTACTATAATACTGGCCCCCATGTCAGGAACTATAAACTTACTCATGGTACTACTGCCCCCTATGTCAAGGATGTAACTACATAATGACTGTCCACTATTTACAAGGATGCACTACTATAATACGGTCTCCTATGTACACAGATATAACTACTATCATATGCCCCCTGTGTACAGAATTAACTATATATCGGCCCCCTATGTCACAGAATTTAAACTATAATAACTGCCCCCTTAGTACAAGAGATATAACTATATATAACTGAGCCGCCATGTACAAGAATATAACTAACTATATCCTGCCCCCTATGTACAGGATATAACTACTAATAATACTTGCCCCACTCATTAAAGACTAAACTACTATAAACTGGCCCCCTATGTACAAGATAAATACTTAAACTGCCCCTTGTACAAGAAATATACTACTTATATACTGCCAGCCCCCTATGACAAGAATATAACTACTTAATACTGCCCCCTATGTAAAGGGTGGAGATAACTACTATAATACTGCCCCCCTATGTACAGGAATATAACTACGATAATACTGCCCCTATGTACAAGATATAACGTATAATACTGTCCCCCTATGTACAGGAATAAACTACTAGAATACTGCCCCCGTTCGTAGTACAAGAAGATAACTACTATAATACTGCCCACTAGTACAAGATAATAACTACAGTAAATACTGTCCCCTATGTCACACAGAATATAACTCACTATAAATAGCCCCCTATGTCAGGAATATACTACTATAATACTGCCCTATGGACAAGAAATAATAAATACTCCCCCTATTACAAGATATAACTACCCCCACTATGAACAGAAATAACTACTATATACTTACGCCCCTATGTACAAGAATATAACTACTGTAAACTGCCCCGTGTACAAGATATAACTACCATAAACTCGCTCCCTAGGTAAAGAGAATAAACTACTATAAATACTGCCCCTCTATGTACAGGAATATAAACTACTATAGTGGGTATTGGACTGCCCCCCTATGGACAGAATATAACTACTATAATACTGCCCCCTATGTACAAGAATAAACTACTATAATCGCCCCACTATGTACAAGAAATATAACTACTATAATACTGCCCCCTATGGAAGAATAACGATGATAATATGACCCTAGCAGGATATAAACTACTACTGCACCCTATTACAAGAATATACAACTATAATAACTGCCCCCCCCTAGACAAGATTACTACCTATAATAACTGCCCCCCTATGTACATGAATATAACTACTATAATACTGCCCCCTATTAACAAGAAGATAAGCACTATAATAATGCCCCCTCCTCATGGTCAGGATATAACTCTATATACTTCCACTTTGTAGACAAGGATGTAACTACTATATTGCTGTGGTTCCTTACGGTGCTGCACATTTGGGTAATAATAATATTTTAAATCCTTTGCAGTGAAGGACATAATATTGTGTTTGTTTGATGTCTTGGTCTACGATTTTGGTGAATATCAATTGACTCTTATATTTTTCTTTTTATATTATTTTTGTATGGAGATGAGTTGAAAGTGTAAAGCAGAAATCCCCCAGCATTCAAGCGACGGAGCACGTTGTGAGTAATCAAATGCGGAAAATTCTTGCGTTTTCAATAGAAAAGAAAAAAAAAATTGTATAAAATGTGCCAGTGGTAAAAAAATCTGTATAAAGCTCTACACGTTTTTATACACACGGCAGCTACAGCTACAATCGTGTGAACTCCCCTTTTTTCACTGAGGCGCCGGTGTTTTCTAGATCTTTTTTTTTTTTAATGTAAAATTTTTAAAACACAATTTTTTTCCCCCAGGATACTATAGAACATTTCCTTATATATTGTTCAATGTATTGGCTCCATGTGCTCGACAAAGAGTAACAGCCGACAGCGTATCCAGCAGCTGATGTCCACGGGGCTTAAGACAAGGGCTCAGTTGGCAAAAAAATTTTAGTTTTGTTATTTTTTTACTTTGAATACTTTAACTACAATGCTTTGTGTCCATGTCATAAGTGGAACCTTTGTCATTTATTTTTTTTCGCCGACCTACATAAACACCGGCAAAATAAGTAAACGTTTAAAATTTTTCTTAAATGGGAAAAAAAAAAAGCTGCAAAATTTTGATTTTTCTGTTTTCCTTCCGTTTGAAACCCCAAAAAAAGGACGTGTTTTCATTCAATCTGATGTATTTTATATTATTTTAATCGGCCATCTTTTTTTTTTTTTTTCCCCGCTCCTCAGTTGCGATTGCGGCCACTTTTCTGCCCACATTTTTATGTGTATAGTGTTTTTTTTTTGGTTTATGGATATAAAAAATTATAACCTTTCTTTTTTGGATTGAAATATTCCAATGGAGATTATTATTGTGTAGAATATTGTAAAAGTCCGGGTTTTTTGTGTTTGTGCTCCAGTGTTTTCGGGAAGCCTTTTTGTACTGTGTTGTGTAGTTGTGGTGTTTGCATGCTGCTTATTTTTTACGGCCAATTTTTTTTTTTTTTTTAGTCTATAATTTTGTAATACGGTTGTTGTTACTGTATATTTTCATCTATTCGTTGCCAAAAACCAGGAAAATACAATAAACAATATTTTTCTTCAGGTTTTTTTTTTTTTTTTAATTATTTATTTGGTGAGGTCACACACACAAGGTATAAAAGGAGAATTGATCTGGTGGATTCTCAGAAAGTAGAAGGCAATTCCAGGGGAGAAATTAAAACGAAGCAATGGACAGAAATTATGTAATTTTCTGTTAAATTAACAAAATGCTATGAAATAAAAAAAATTAAAAAAAAAAACTAGGAAAATAAATTCACTACAGGGAGTCCCGGGGCTACGTACAAGATAGGTTCTGTATATTCTTTCTTAAGTTGATTTGTATGTAAATCAGAGGTTTTATTTTCCAGATTTTTCAGTGAAATTTTTTGTTTTTCAAAAATTTTTGCTGTAATGGGAACAAGGATTATCACATAGCAATCTCATACAGACACCTTACAGCTGATCATTGCAGCCTGGGACTATATAACATCAGAGAGGTCACCAGAGGTCACAGAGAAAAGAGAGGTCTGTCGGTAACTAGGGGTGTCTGTAAGTCGTAGTGCCTTAGTCGGTGAATGTACTAAACTGTCTTCAAGTCTCATCAATTGGTAAACAGGCAGTCCCCAGGTTACGTAAAAAACAAAAAAAACAGATAGGGTCCGTAAAGGTTGTTCTTAAGTTGCATTTGTATTTTAAGTTAGAAACTGTATATTTACATTGTAGATCCAGACGAAAAAAACATTGCCCCTAGTGACAATTAGAATTCACAAATTTTTTGGCTTGACATTGGGACACAAGGATTTCATAAAGTCTCATTACAGGCACTTTACAGTAATCATTGCAGCCTGGGACTATGGCAACATCGCGAGAGGTCACCAGAGAGGTCACGTGGGCAGAGGGGTCCGTATTAAGTAGGGATGTGTAAGATCGGGTTGTCCTGAAATAGGGGAATGCTGTATTGCAGCCTGGGGACTAGCGTAATAACAAATCCAGAGACTCATTTCGCAGAGGGTCACGTTGGGCAGAGCGGTCCGTCTTTAACTATGCGGCGCCTGTAAGTCGGGGTCCTTAATGTGGGGACTGCCTGTATTTGATAGAAATCTACGTGTATGGATTAGAAATCTTTTCATCTTGGTGGTTTCCTTATGTATTGGTGCTCACACAACATTTTTTAGTTAACAATTCTGCTCGTCTTTCCCTCCATTGTGGGTTTCTGCTTGTTGAAGCGGATTCAAAACCAGCAATGTTCGGGTCCCGTGCAATGCATTATTTGTTGCGAGGGTCGGAGGTTGTGCTCCACCTCCCCGCCGGTAAGACCCGTAATCGGTGTTGACACGAATAATCACATACAATACATGTTCATGGAGACGGCCATGTACAAAATCATCCAGGTCCCCACCCTATAGACTATCACTGTGGCTGCAGATGGGAACTGCAAATGCTCTATGTCATACGCAGTTCATAGCCAGATTATACAGATGCTTGTTACTAGGGGGGAAGTAGGCACCATGTTTGTGAAGACCAGATTCAGCTGACGGATAAAGTACCTATGACTTTGGGAACTGATTTTTATATCAAACGCAACCGGTGGCAGACAGCAACAGGCATGATGGTCAGCTGTACGATTTTGCCACCTGCTCCCGTACTACTTTCTCCCCACCAGCCCGGGCTTCTCCCCGCCTCCTCTCTCCCCCTGTCCCGGCTGCTCCTGCCTATCTTTTCCACTGATTACATGCTGCTCCCGCGCCTCCTACTCTCCCCGACTCCGTGCTGACTCCCCGCTTACCTCTCTATCCCTGACCCTCGTGTGCTCCCTCCCCTCCTTCTGCTCCCGCCTCCTCTTCCCTGACCCTTCTGCTCCAGCTCACTCTTCCCCGAAACCGGTTTGCTTGATCCCGCCTCCTCTCTCCCCTGGACCCGTGCTGCTCCCGCCTCCTCTCTCCCTCTGACCCGTGCTGCTCCCGCCTCCTCTCTCCCTCTGACCCGTGCTGCTCCCAGCCTCCTCTCTCCCTCTGACCCGTGCTGCTCCACACCCCTTCTCGCCCCGGACCGTGCCGACCGAACCTCCTCTCTCCCGCCGCGCTCCCCGCCTGCTCCCCCGCCTGCCGTACAGCTCTCTCTCCTGACCCGTGCTCCGTCTCTCTACACCGCTCGTCACTCAATCTACTCCTGACCGTCGCGGCTCCCAGCCTCCTCGCCCCCTGACCACGTGCTCTCACTCGCCTCTGCTCTCCCCTGGTACCCCGCTTCGCCCCGCCTCCTCTCTCCCCGCTGACCCGTGGTCCCGTCCGTCTTCTCCCCCTGACCGCTCTGTCTCCGTTCCCCTGACCCGCTGTCCTCTCTCCCCCTGACCCGTGCTGCTCCCCACCTCGTCTCTCCCTCTGACCCAGGCTGCTCCCATCTCTGCTCTCCCTCTAACCCAGGCTGCTCCCGTCTCCTCTCTCCCCCGGACCCACGCTGCTCCCCGCCTCCTCTCTCCCCCTGACCCGTGCTGCTCCCTGTTTTTTGGGGTCTTGTGTGAACTCACTAGTGACATATACAGTAAAACACACACAAAATATAAAGTATACTACATTTTTCCCAATAAAATAATTTTAAAAATTCCCTGCTGCACTAAAAATATATTTATAGCCCTTAAAGTGGTTTGCCCATGAAAATTCTCAAATTTCAATCCCTTAATGATGTTAACACAATAAAGATCATTTTCAACCCTTTACTTTACAATTTTACTCAGTTTTATTGCTGTTTAAGCTCCTATCACTCGGTGATGGTCGATGTAAGATTCCAGAGTGTGAGTGGGGAGTCTCTGAGCAGACACTTCATGATTCCTCTGTGCTATGAGATGCTGTGCTGAAAATGTGCTTAGATTATCAGGGTACAGGGTTTATCTACACTTTTTTATTATTATTTCGCTTCTAAACATTGTACTAGTATCTGACACAAAGAAAGAGAGAGGAGACAGATCAGAGATAATGAGATCCATGAAATGCCTATTACACACAATGACACTCTCCAGCTCTGCTACACTAACACACACTATCAGATCTGATGTGACTCCCTCCCCCTCCGCCAGATAAAGAACTTATTTGCCTGTAGCTAGTAGTTCTCCTCATGCTGCTGCTGGCAGGATGTCAGTGTCTGTTAGTGTTGTGTCATTTGTGAACAAGCCGGCTCCCCTAATGGCTCACCACACCCCCGGCTCATTCCCATCACTAGTGTTCGTGTATTAGTGTGAGCTCCATCCTGGTATGCAGCGGGAGGAGCTAAAGAGCAGAGAGACCGACAGAAATCTCGTTTCCACGGCCATCAGAAAGAAAAGCAGAATGGCTGTTGACCCTTAGGCTACATTCACACTGCCGTTGCCCGCCGTACCGCAGCATGGCGGGCACACGGCAGTGCCGGGGAGAGGAGGAGAGCGCCGCTCACCCCCGCCCCTTTCCATAGGAATATATGGCGCACGACGCCGTACTCCGTTGAAAGATAGGACATGTCCTATCTTTCTACTGTGTACGTAGCGGTACTGTGCCACACGTGTGCTCAACCGTGCACAGGCCATAGAAGTGTATGGGGGACGTACACCACCGGCACTTTATTAGGCACACCTGTTCCCTGCTGTTAACACTTAATTTCTAATCACCAATCACATGCGCAACTCGTTGCATTTAGGCATGTAGACATGGTCAAGACAATCTCCTGTAGTTCAAACCGCAGCATAGTATGGGAAAGAAGGTGATTTGATGCCTTGGAACGTGCATGGTTGTTGGTGCCAGAAGGGCTGGTCTGAGTATTCAGAAACTGCCTGATCTACTGGGATTTTTCACGCACAACCATCTCTAGGGTTTACAGGAATGGTCCGAAAAAGAAAAAACATCCAGTGAGCGGCAGTTTCTGTGGGCGAATGCTTGTTGATGCCAGAGGGTCAGAGGAGATGGGCAACTGGTTCGAGTGATAGAAGGCAACAGGGACCTCAAATCGCCACCCGTTACAACCAAGGTAGGCAGAGAGCATCTCTGAACGCACAGTACGTCGAGGCACAATTTGCACAAGCTCGCGAAATTGGACAGTAGAAGATTGGAAAAACGTTGCCTGGTCTGATGAGTCTTGATTTCTGCTGCACACATTCGGATGGTAGGGTCGAATTTGGCGTCAACAACATGAAATCATGGATCCCTCCTGGCCTTGTATCAGCGGGTCAGGTGGGTGTGTTGGTGTCATGGTGTGGGGAATATTTGTCTTGCACCGGCTACTTTCAGCAGGATAATGCGCCATGTCACAAGCTGGAATCACTCAATGGTTTCTGACATGACAATGGGTCACTGGACACATGGCCTCCACAGTCACAAGATCTCAATCCAATAGAGCATCTTTGGGATGTGGTGGAACGGGAGATTCGCATCATGGATGTTGCAGCCGACAAATCTGCGGCAACGTGTGATGCCATCATGTCAATGGAGCAAAATCTCTGAGGAGCTTCCAGCACCTTGTTGTATCTATGCAACGAAGATGAGCAGTTCTGAAGGCAAAAGAGGGTCCAACCCTTACTAGCATGGTGTACCTAATAAGTGGCCGTGAGTGTATTAGAAAACGTCCCCCATACGTTCGTGTGAATGTAGCCTCCCGGATTCCACAGGGCTGTGGTTTTTATCAAACGTGACCTGACATTGGCCTAAGAAGATCTTATGAAGTCCAGCACTGACCAATCCACTGGCAAAGTGTGAACATATTGCTTTTTTTCTATATTCTTCTTTCACCCCTGTCCCAACCCTCACAGGGGTTTATAGTCTGAGCCTGGAGAACCCCTATAATGCTTTCTCCACCTTTCAACAAGCTTTGAATAAATCAGCAGTCCAGTGTACATGAGGAATGGCTGTTCTGGTGAGGATATTTTGTATTTTCTAGCAGTGTTTATGTCTGAATCTTTATCTTTAGTTTTCTCTAACATTTGGTGGGTGGAGCCTTATCCTCCTCCCCTCTCCATAGACTCCTTATCCTCCTCCCCTCTCCATAGACTCCTTATCCTCCTCCCGTCTCCATAGACTACTTATCCTCCTCCCCTCTCCATAGACTTTGTAATCTGACGGCTCATTGAGTTTCTCGCCACCTAACACCATGCACCCCATTGAATTCCCTATTGAATTCTATTGGACGTTTTCAGGGGTAAAAGGGTTTTCTGATAAAATAGACTATGTATAGGATATGTCTGACTACTGACAATCCCAATGAGTATCTGATACTGAATGGTGCACACTCTCCCGACCCACCGCTTAGAAAACTGCATGGACCAAGAGATATTACATAGACCAAGTTCACACAGAGCCATGTGATTTAAAAAAAAAAAATATTACTAAAAAAATTACTACTTACCAGGATCTGTACTACTTTTAGGATGTGTATCCTTGAGCCCTACTAGGTTCTAAACATTAATGCTTGATGAATGGTCAATACTAACTATGGGACAAGGGAGTCTGTACTGGGCATGCCCAGTGAGTTTTTCGAAGTTTGGCAAATTGTTGCGAAAATTGCTATAATGGGGCCTGTAGTAAAGGGCTTCATTATGAAAATATTTGGAGGTCCAAAGTTTCAGTTACAAATTATCCACAGCAATTTACTCTTAAAGGACATTTACCACCAGGATGAAGGATTGTAAACCAAGCACACTGACATAGTGGTGTGTGCTCCCTCTGGATACTGGATTTTAAAATTTTGCAAATGAGCTCCAGGTTTCCTAGTTTTTAGTGGAACCTGGTGCCCCTTAGGCTCATTTGCATAATGTTTAAATCCTATCATTCTTAAAAACAAGGGCATAAAAAGCTTAAAGAAGAGCAAATCCCAGCAGAGGGGGCACACCCCAGTATGTCAGTGTGCTTGGTATATAATCCTTCATCCTGGTGCTAGATTTACTTTAAGTATTTTTGGACATCATATTTGCATTCAGTTTTGGCTTCAAATCTGGACCAATCCCATGTAAGCAAGAGAACATGGCTAAATAATATCAACCTTGTGTGTAGCAGGACAGGTGTGGGGCTTTTATAGGGGTTGGCTAGGACGTAGCATAGATGGCCTGACCAGTGGACCCCCGTACAATTAGTTATTTGCTACCCAAGGACCTAGAGCTAGTTCACTTTGAGTCCCTGTAGTAAACAGACCCTACTAGCCTCCCAATTAGGTTGTCATCTGCTGTATCTATGGAATACATCATATGGTTAGAGCCTGGACCCACCAGAGGATCCTCTAGCACTCTGGTGGGCCAGTCCGACACTGTTGAGGATAGGTCATCAATACTAATTCCAGTATAATCTCCATTCTCACTCCTGGCATTTCCGACCCAGTCGAGAACATCCAGAGACTTCACAGCAGGAAGAGGGAGCTGCAGCAGGAAGGGGGAACTACAGCAGGAAAATGGAGCTGCAGCAGGCAGAGAGAGCCGCAGCCGGAAGAGGGAGCTCCAGCAGGAAGAGGGAGCCGCAGAAGGAAGAGGGAGCCGCAGAAGGAAGAGGGAGCTGCAGCAAGAAGAGAAAGCTGCAGCAGGGAGAGGGAGCTGCAGCAGGAAGATGGAGCTGCAGCAGGAAGAGGGAGCTACAGCAGGAAGAGGGAGCTGCAGAAGGGTGAAAAGCCTGGAGGGGAAGTCAAGGGCCACATGTGAGGACGAACTATGGGTGTGTTACCCATTTTTTTCTGTAAAACAAATCAGAAAAAAATACAAAAACATTCCAGAAAAATCCAATTTTCTGCCATTAACCCAATTCGATATATTCGATCCTAAACCTGACTCCTGAATCAACCGTAACTCCATTATGTTTTGCATTTCCTCTTTGTCATTCATCACTTTGGATTCTCTGTGAGCGTTCGCAGTAAATTACCTTTTAAAATATGTGCTGCAGTCGCCGCGTCCTCACCATTTCCTTTTTTTTTTTTTTTTATCCGCAATTGACAGTTTCGAGAGAGAACCGCAAAAAAAAAATGTTTCTTGATGTGCTGGTTTCATTGCACAGTGCATCTAATTGAGATTGAGAGAAAGCAATGATTTTTTTGTTTACCCCACTGATAAGCTCCATGTTCAGTCAAGTAGATAGAGACAGTCCCCATTAATCTCGCAGTCCTCCCTTATGATTTGTTTTCAAATCTCCAGAGAGTCCTGCGGCTTCGCTTGTTCATTTCTACATCTGCTGGGAAAAAAAAAAAAAAAAAACTAATTCTGCCTGACATTAGACTGAATCGAGGTTTCACTCTGCCGCAAAGTGGACAGGTTGATTACAACCACTCAATCCACATGACCTAAAGAAAAACTATTTTACACTAAATGAATGAGCGGAAGATCCGACGCCCATTCAAACGGTTTGTGTAATCATAGATGTCATCTAAACATTTCCCTGAGGGCGAACAACTAGAGGGGGGGGGGGGGCTCCATGGAAGAGTAAAAAAAAAAAAAAAAAAACATTTTGATAGTTGAACAAAATTTACAAAAAATAAAATGTAAAAAGTGAACCCAAATAAAAAAACAACCTAAAAAAAATTAAAGTGTGAACCAAATAAAAAATAAAAAAATTAAAGTTGAACAAAAAAAAAAAAAATACCAAAAAAAACAATTATGATATGTGATTGAATTTGCAAAATATATGTAATTGTGTTAAAGAAAAAAATTGAATAGATTTAAAAAAAAAAAATAAATTTCATCCAGATGGGGTACTTTGTACCCGTGTTTTTTTCTTTTTATTTTATTTTTAGAAGCTCCGTTTTATTCCTATTCGAAAATAAAAAAGTTAGCGAGGGAGAAGGAGGATGGCAGGGCGCCTTTAAACGCCTCTGAAGCGTCGAAGCATTTGCCTTTAGGGTTTTTTTTAAATTTGGATAGTCTGATGAATTTCTGGGCTTTGATGAGATATCTCTGCCCGCAGGCAACCAAACGAAGACATCAGATCATTGCTCGCTCTGCGTGAACACCTATGTATTCTTCTGCACATCGGATTCTTAGGGCCTGGTAAATACACACGCGTCACGACATTAGCTGTCTGATAGGCGTTTTGTTTTATTTTATTTTAATTTTTTGACCCGTTTTAACCCGAGGCGTAATAAAAAAATAAAATAAATAAAATTATTGATTGTAATGCAAAAATGGAGAATAAACAAAAAGTACATCAAAGATGATCAATCTGCGCGCGAAAGCGGAAGGTCTATGACGCCATTGATTCGACAGAGCCGAAATCTTAATTTTTTTTTTTTTTTAAAGGCTTTTTGTCTCTTAACCAGAAGGAGGACCACCCCGGCTCCCCGTCGTCTATAGAAGGCATTTACTTGCTATACGACCCTATTTGCGCGCGTGAAATCGATGCAGGGATTATAGAAGCGCTATATACGGTGAGTGTAGGAAAATGGTTAAATAAAAGCGTTGATTACAGCCTAGCAGTTATCCTGGTAATGGACTTTGTAAGAAGTCGATGTCCACGAAGGAGAAGTCTGGAATGGAAAACAATCACAGACAAAAAAAGTACCGTGGTGGTAATCGCAGTAACTCCAGTAGGGGAGTGGGTCGCCCCTTTATAGATTACGTAACGTGCAATCAGTTATGATCAAATGGGGATCCAAAAGTGCCCCGGCTTTTTAACTATAAGTAATTCTTCAATCTATTTGTGTTAAGTGCTGTTCATTAGTAAAGATGTGTCATCAGATGGCAGTACTTTACGAGACCAATCTACCGCCAAATCCATCCTGATCAACCAGGGACATTACTCATGGATCCAGCACCGGGACTGTGGGAAGCTCACTTATATTTTTAACTACCTCCTTCCTTCTGAACTTAAAAGTATGTTATAACCAGCAGGGCTTTGGGGTGTGTTCTAGCCCTCGTGAGAGCCAATCCTCGCGTTTGACCGCTAGCACCCATCTCACACATGCAGGGATCTTTTCGTCTCCTCCCCTCTGCCTGCGGCAATCCACACGTGGGGGGAGTAGCTTACAGTAATTGTGAAGTTTGCAGAACCAAGGGTCTCTTCTAACACCCCCCTATGACATCCCGTCTGGCAGTATAAGGAGTACATTTTTAAAAGTTCGATTTTTAGAATGAAGGCGCCATGTCTTTCCCCTGTTCTCACCCGCTCCCCTTGCCACAAGTACACAACTTATTGGGGCTCATTTTTATGAAGGCCCGTATATTCCTTTGCCATGAGCTATTTTCTGTCCGTGTTTCTGAATACTAGTGCGGCCCCTCCTTCCCAGATTGTCCTCCCCTCTCCCCCCTCTCTAATTCCAGTTGCGCCTTCCGTCCCCACTTTCCGCGCTTTTGCTGCGATCGGATTGTGTCCGCTCGGCACCCGGTTTCCACGTTGACAAATCGCTTGGGGGGTTGGCCTCGAAAAACACCAATACGATTGGAAAAACCGTGAGTATTTAAAATAAAAAATGTGTCGCTTGACAACCCTACTACATGCACCTTAGGAAGGGATGGTGAACCCGCGGACCACGGCGCTTAGCAGCGACACCTAGTGGATATCGGGCGCACGATTCCTTCGTGAATCTGGTACAGCTTCGCTTTTTTTCCATCAACTCGGAAAAACCACGCGTGACTTGGATCGCGAATGGACCCCGGGTAGTTTGTAATGAGCCCTTAGTGATTCTCTGATTCCCTCAGTCATCCCACTGTGTCACATTGGAACTGCGGGGCGGACCAGTCGGCGACAGGGAGCAGTTAATGAGTCTCATCTACTGCTGCAGCTCCTCCTATTCATCAGAGCTCAGGCATTGTTCAAAATAAAGATCCGGTACAGGAGGTGTTGCACTAAGAGCTTCGTAGTGGAAAATTGCTGAACCCTTATGAAATTCAGGGAGGTATTTTACCGCAGAACTAAGGACACACGTGGCAACTATGTAAAAGTGACCACTCCCTTTAAGTTTTCTAAATAGTTTAAAAAATTGTTTCCCGTCCCAAGTAAGTTTGTCATTCCAGTAATTCATCTTCCTTGTAAACTGTTATACCAGATGTTTACATGAAATAGTGTCATGGTTCTGAGACTGAGGGGGCTGGTGTAATCGTCATTAGTAGTGAAAATCCCCTGTAACAACGTAACATTACTCAACATGTTAGCTAAATGATCTTTAAGGGAACCTTCCCAACTTTCATAAATCCAACTCTTCACTCCCCTACTGATTTTCCAACTCAGCTGGATTTTTTTTCCTCTAACCTCAAAAGTAAAATGAAGTCTCAGTTTCGTGATCCGATATTGCTCAATTAGCATCGTTGGAGCTCTGGGTGGAGTCATACAGAGTCTGGACCACCGAATCAATAGTCATTATTGAGTGCTGAATTAATTACGGCATTGACTTCACCTGCAGAAGTAATGGGGTCCATCTGGGCCAGTGTAGGGAAGAATTTCTGTGCTTTCCTCGGAATCGGCTTAGAGCGCCACCATCTACAAGCGCAAAGGACTTGGAGTGGTGAAAGGTCCCTTTAACTCTCCTACCGTTGGTTTCCATTCTGTAGATATAATGTAGCTCCATGAAATTCTTTAGATGAGCACAAAGGATTCCGATGATATAATCAATTGGTCTGTCAATGTGCCGAGCTATTGATCCATGTACCTGATCCCTGCCCCTCCTCCCCTCCCCCCCTCGTCCTGTACATTCTCTAATAATAGGTCACTTCGCTTAACAGTCTCGGGACGAGTCCCATCATGGTTTCTAAATGGACTTCGGACCAGTTCGTGCTATGGGTGTGTTACCCATTTTTTTCTGTAAAACAAATCAGAAAAAAAATACAAAAACATTCCAAAAAAATCCAATTTTCTGCATTAACCCAATTCATAACTCGTATTCCAAACCGTCCCCCATCACCGCTCCATATGTTTTGCATTTCCTCTTTGTCATTCATCACTTGGATTCTCTGAGCTTTCCAGTGACATTTACCTTTAAATATGTGCAGTCGCCTGCGTCCTACCATTCCGTTTTTTTTTTTTTTTATCCCGCAATTGAAAGTTTCGAGAGAGAACAAAAAAAAAAAGTCTCTTGATGTGCGGGTTCATTGCACCAGTGCATCTAATGTGAGATTGAGAGAAAGCCAAATGATTTTTTGTTTAGCCTCCACTAAAGCTCCATGCTCAAGTAGATAAGAGAAATCCCAATTAATCGCCGCCCTCCCTATATTTGTCTGTTCAAAATCTCCAGAGAGTCGTCGCGGCTTCGCTTGTTCATTCTACATCTGCCTGGGGAAAAAAAAAAAAACTAATTCTGCCTGACATTAGACTGAATAGGTTTCACTCTGCGCAAAGTGAAGGTTGATTACAATCCAACTCAATCGCACATGACCTAAAGAAAAAACTATTTTTACATAGAAATGAGCGCGGAAGATCCGACGCCCATCAAACGGGTTGGTAATCATAGCAGGTAATAAACATTTCCCATGGGGCGAACAACTAGAGGGGGGGGGGACTCCATGGAAGAGTAAAAAAAAAAAAAAAAAACAATTTTGAAAGTTGAACAAAATTTAAAAAAAAAAAATGTAAAAGTTGAACAAAATAAAAAAAAAATAAAAAAAATTAAAGTTGAACCAAATAAAAAATAAAAAAATTAAAGTTGTTGAACCAAAGAAAAAAAATACCAAAAAAAACACATTATGATATGTGTTGAATTTGCAAAAATATATTAATGTTTTTAAGAAAAAAAATTGAATAGATTGTAAAAAAAAAAATAAATTTCATCCAGATGGGTACTTTGTACCGTGTTTTTTTCTTTTTATTTTATTTTTAGAAGCTCCGTTTTTTTCCTAGTTCGAAAATAAAAAAGTGTAGCGGGGGAAAGGGAGGAAGGCGGGCGCCTTTAAACCTCTGAAGCGTTCGAAGCATTTGGCCCTTTAGGGTTTTTTTTAAAATTTGGGAATAGTCTGGTGAAATTTTCTGGCTTTGATGAGATATTCTCTGCCCGCAGTCACAACGAGAATCAGATCATTGCTCTCTCTGCGTGACACCTATGTATTCTTCTGCACATCGGATATCATTAGGGCCTGGTAATAACACAGCCGTCAACGCATTAGCGTCTGATAGGCGTTTTTATTTATTTAATTTTTTGCCCGTTTACACCCGAGGCGTAATAAAAAAAAAAAATAAAAAAATTATTGATGTAATGCAAAAATAGAGAATAAACAAAAAGTACATAAAATGTATCAATCTGCGCGGAAAGCGGAAGGTTCTATGAACCGCCATTGATTCCGAGCAGAAGCCGAAAATCTTAATTTTTTTTTTTTTTTTTTAAAGGCTTTTTGTCTCTTAAACACCCCGGCCCCCGTCGTCTATAGAAGGCATTTACTTGCTAATTACAACCCTCATTTGCGCTGCGTGAAAGTCGATGCAGGGAATTATAGAAGCGCTGATATCGGTGATGCAGGAAAATGGTTAAAATAAAGCGCTTGATGTACGAGCCGTTAAGCAGTTATTTCCTGGTTAATGGGACTTTGTAAGAAGTCGATGCCACGGAGGAGAAGTCTGGAATGGAAAACAATCAGCAAGTACAAAAAAAAGTACCGAGGTGTAATAGCAGTAACATTCCAGTAGGTGGCGCCTTATTTATAGGATTACAGGAAGTGCAATCACTTTATGATCAATGGGGATCCAAGTGCCCGGACTTTTTATACTATAAGTAATTCTTCAATCTATTGGTTAAGAGCTGCTTCTAAGTAGTAAAGATGTGTCATCAGATGGATACATTTACGAGACAAATCTACCACCAAAATCCATCCTGATAAACCAGGGACATTACTCATGGATCCAGGCACCGGGACTATGGGAATCTACTTATATTTTTTAACTATGACCTCCTTCCTTCTGAAACTTAAAAGTATGTTAATAAGCCAGCAGGGCTTTGGGGGTGTTACCAGAGCCCCTCTGTGAAGTAGCCACCTCAGCGCTTTCCTCCCCCCTCTGCCTGCTGCAATCTCACACAGTGGGAGAGGGGAAGTGCTCCTGCACAGTGTAATAGTCTGTGAAGTTACAGAACAGAGGGGCTCTTCTAACACCCCCATGAATCCTTCTGGCAGATAAGGATAATTTTAAAAGTTGATTTTTAGAAGGAAGGGGGCCATGTCTTTCCCCTTTCTCACCATGCTCCCCTTTGCACAAATACACAACTTATTGGGGCTCATTTACTAAGGGCCCGAATCGCTCATTTTTGTCGGGTTTCCTGAAAATTACCAGTTTGCGCCGTTTCGCCCCAGGATTTTGGCGCGCGCGATCGGATTGTGTCGCATCGGCACCGGGTTTCACGTGACGGAAATCGTGGGGTGTGGCCATCGGAAAAACCCGAAGGATTTGGAAAAACCGTGGTATTTAAAATAAAAAATGTGTCGCTTGACACGCACTTACATGCACCAGGAAGAGGATGGTGAACTCCGGCGGACCTCGGCGCAGCAGCGACACCTAGTGGATATCGGGCGCACGACCTTCGTGAATCCTGGCAAGCTTCGAATCAACGTCGGACAACACGCCGCTGGATCGCGAATGGACCGGGTAGGTAAATGAGCCCCTATGTTTCTGATTCCCTCAGTCCATCCACTGTGTCACATGGAAAGGGGGAAGGGGAGGGAGCAGGATGAGTCATCACTCTACTGCTGCAGCTCCTCCTATTCATCAGAGCTCAGGCATGTAAAAATAAAGATCTACAGAGAGTTTGCACTAAAGCCAGTAGTGGAAATGCTGAACCACTTGATGAACATTCAGGGAGTATTATTACAGCAGAAAAGGCACATGGGCAACTTATGTAAAAGAGTGACCAATCCCTTTAAGTTTCTGAAAGTTTAAAAAATGCTTCTCCGTCCCAAGAAGTTGTAATTCCCAGTAATTCATCTTCCTTTAACTGTTATCCAAGATGCACAGAATAGAAGTGCCAGTGGCCTGACAGAGGGGGGTGTAATCGTATTTAGTAGGAAACTCCACCTCTTAACAACGTAACATTACTCAACATGTTCTAAATTGACTATTTAAAGGGAACCTTCACCACCTTCACTAAATCCAACTCTTCACTCCCTCTACTGATTCCAATCCAGCTGGATTTTTTCCCTCTAACCTCCAGTAATGAGTCTATTAGTTTCGGAACCGGATATGCTAATTAGGCATCCGTTGGATAATCTTGGGTGGAGCAAAAGAGTCTGGACCACCGAATCAATTAGCATATTGAGTGCTGAAACTTACGGCATTGATTACTCTACAAGTAATGGGGGTAGAGGAAAAATTCTGTCTTCATCGGAATCGGTAGAGCGCCACCTAAAGGCGCCAAAGGACTGGAAGTGGTGAAAGGTCCCTTTAAACTCTTCCTACCTTGGTTTCCATTCTGTAGCTATAAATGTAGCTCCATGAAATTTCTTTAGTGAGACAAAGGATTCCGATGACTATAATCAATGGTGTCCACATGTGCCGGAGCTATTGATTCCATTACCTGATTCCCTGCCCCTCCTCCCCTCCCCCCCCGGACTGTAACAGTCTCTAATAATAGGTCTGCGTCTGCTTAACAGTCTCGGGACGAGTCCATTCAATGGTTCTATAATGGACTTCGGACCATTCGATGCCTTAAATATGATCTGTGATGCCCCCGGAGAGAGTCGTGAATGGATCGGCGAGATGCACTTAATCAGCGCCGCTTCGCCACTTTAATTGCTTTTTTTTTTTTTTTTGCTTCCTTTTTGTGGATTAGGGTTATTAATCTACTGCATTATGTACAGTATGTACATTGTGCGAATGGCAGGGATTCCGCGCCTTCGGTACGGTTAATGGCATCACTACTGGGCTGTAAATGAAAGCTTATGGGACGGATCGGGGCGGCTGAATGTCAGCATACAATTAGAAATGTCAGTGCACTTCATGCATATTAGCCGTCCTCTCCTCACAATCAAATAGTTAATACCGTGTGGGGGAGGATGCGGGCGGCGAGGAGTAGTTGCTGGGATACAAGGAGAGAACATAAAATTCTACCGAAGGAGCCTTTTACATTGTCACGCGCCATTAAGACGTCTCCGCTTATTGTTTTAACAGGAAAAAGAGGACGAAAAAAACGTGGCTGTTTTTTGGAAACAAAATTTTTGAACTTGTCGTTTCTCATGTCCAGGGGTGTGCAATCCCCTCCCCCCTTTATAATACCAGTGTAGGTGCAAAATTGTAAAAAAAAAAAAAAAAAAAAAAATTTTAACCTTTAAAGTTTTTGGAATATACATGTTTCCAGCCTGGACCGTTATCTGCTGCCGATGCAGGAGGATTGCGTCTTCTGGATAAATGTGGGGAGTATTCCAAAAATATCTACCCACTTGTCACAAGCCGTGGGTGGTGGAGACATTGGGGCAGATTTACCATATGCTGCCGCTAGGTGCCCGGTGTATGAGGTAAGCTCCGCCCCAAAAACATCGGATCTATCAGGAGGCTGCAACTTCCTGAAAAAACGGAAGGCGACCGTCTCTTCAAAATTTCTCAGTTTTTATTGTAGAGATTAGGAGATGAATTTAGTTTTTTTACTTTTTAAAAATTTTCTAGTTTCATTTAGACGTTCCTATAACATTTGACATGGGGTGAAGCCTCCTGCCGCGTGTGCGCCATTAATTTTCCGAAGGTGAAACACTTCAACATTAAGGGGGTCATTTACTAAGGGCCCGAATTTGCCCGATATCTTTTACTTTTTCAGAGGTACACGAATATTTCCGCGTTTGCCGACGTGTTTCTGAATTGCCCCAAGCATTTTGGCGCACGCGATCTGATTGTGTCGCATAGCGGGGTGCGTGCTTGCACGAGTGGAAATTGGGGCCTTGGCCGTGAGGAAAAACCTGCCCCCGCCCCCGGATTCGGAAAAAACCGCCTCATTAAAAAAAAAAAAGCTGTCGCTTGACACGCGCTTAACTGCACCGGCCTGGCTTGGGGAACTTCAGTGCCATCAGGCTTCTTGCAGCGACCATCTGGTGGACGTCGGCGGTGCAACTGCCTTAGTGAATACCCGTGAAGCCCGAATCCTCCACACCAGAATCGCGCCGCTGGACTCCCGACAGACCCGCCCTAGTAAACTTGCCCTAAATTATTGTCGTTTCCGTTGTTACACGCTTCTGCACTTTCACAATCCGTTATTTTTGTGTTGTTGGTTTACTGAGATCTCTAGAGGGCTATTATCCTGAAAGACGCACTGTGTACTTTTCCTACTGAGCTCCATTACTATGGTTCTCTGTGATCCTGGGAAGCTGGAAAAAAATACATTATGTGGTGTGATTTTTGCGCAAAAACAAACACAGATTGCCGCCCATATTAGATGGCGCTTTATTTTTACCAGATCAATGTGTCGGTCAGCGATCGACTCCTCTTCATACTTCCCGGTTTACTCGCGACTGCTGTAAGGTGCTTTATTGTTTGCGGGCAGTTGGGGGACGTGGTCTTCCATATGATACCATTTTGACAACTGTAAACCTTTTGATCGCTTTTTATACATTTTTATTGGAGACAAAATTACCAAACAAAACGTGGTGTTTCTGAATTGTGGGCCGCGAATTTTTTCATTACAAGGGTTCTTCATCGGGAATAATTGTTGTTATGTTTTGATAAATCGGACGTGTTGGGACGGCGATGATACTGTTTAGCTTATCGTTTGTTTCTTTTTTTATTGTAATTTGTGTGTTGGGGGTTGATTTGAATTTTTTAGTGGTTTTTTAAAAAAGTATTTTTCTTTCTTTTTTTTACCATTTCAGACCCCTTAGGTACTAAAGTATACAATATCAGGCAGTGCCCGCGTTTACGTATCCAGATAGGGTCAGGAGTTTGTTCTTAAGTTTGATTTTATGTATCTAAGTCGAAACTGTATAGTTTACTTGTAGTTCCTTGATAATTTTTTTTTGCCCCAGTGACAATTGGATTCTTTCACCCAATGTTTTTTTGCTGCCAAATGGGTACCACAGGTCTTATCAATATAGCCTTCTTACAGACCTTTAAAGGGGTTCTGTCTGGATTGGTGGAAAAACATGGCTGCAGTCTTCCACAAACGCCCTCCAACTGAACCATGTTTGGTAGTGTGGTTGTATTGCAACTAATGCTTCCATTCATTTCTATACAGCTGAGCGGCATAGTCAACTGACAGTAACCATGGTCGGGCTCTGGGTCGCTGTTTTTTGGTTTATTTTTTTTTTGACATCTTTAGCACTGCCATGTTTGTCGCTAATTCCTACCTCTGAGAATCCCCTTACTGATCGCATTTATTGATATCTGGGAACTTATTTAAGGATTGGATCCTCGAGCCTTCATCAGCCGAGGTTCCTAGTGAGTTCCAGAGGGTGCTGACTTCGTCCCTAACTATGGGTTGTCTCTGTATAGTCTGGGTGTCCTGTAGTACTGGGGCCTTACCGGCCTCTGGTCAGTTACTGCACATATGAGTATTGTCACATAATGTGACTTATAGATGCTCGCTGTATTCCAGGATGCTGTAATGACATTCAATGGGGCTCTTACATCCTTTAAAACGTTTCGATCCAGCTCCATCTGTGACGTCACAGTACAGGGCCGTACGATCACACCAGTCCACATTCACTTGCGTGTGGCCACCACATCACAGCCCTGTTCTTTCTAGGTGGCATGGTCCAGGGTTATCCAACTTGCCTCCATGCCTTGATATCGCAGTAGTCGAGCTATGTTGCCCGTCACGTGTTACAGAAGTTTGTCTATGGCGCGTTGTCACTGGCTTATCCGTCTTAGGCACGCGTTTTATAGGCTTCGTGAAGGGGTTTAGTGAATGTTAGAGCCCGTTCTGTTCCTCTTACGTCATCTGGACCCCACTCCCCTACATTCATTGCGAATCCCATTGTATCTTCTATTACTAGTCTTTTTCATCAAACCTAATACTGGACTTTGTTGCGATTCCAACAACAGCTGTCACCGGGTTTTCGTGCCTTCTGCCTCCGGGGCATCTGCAACGTTCACATGTCTAGTGCTCATACATGTGGTAATGGACTGAGCTGCCTAGTTACCAGGAGCAGTCCTTCTCTCACTCATATAATGTACGGCACTGCTGCGGAGTCTGAAGAGACAGAGAATCATTTCTACTTCTTACCCATCCCATTTCACTATCTTAAGACTGCCCGCCCGTCTCATATTCTAACTCCGCTCTAACGAGTCTTTCACACTTATTTTCTAAATCGTAATATTTACTTTGAAATACTCTAATAGATTAGCTGTTTTTTATTTTGTATTTTTTTGTACTTTTTTCTTTGGCTTAAAATGCATAATTATATCATCAGCCCTCCCACATCTGTACATTTCCTCCTGTATTACATAAGCATCAACGTCTTCGCGTGAAAATGGAAGTTCAAAGTTTTTTGTTTGCGTTCTAAAAGCCGATGTGGTGTTGGTTTTTCTTTTTTTTTTTTTTTAATTCTTTGATCTTTTTTCTCCTCTTTGAAAACTGTTACCATGTTACAAGTTCCGTGAATTAAACTCAATGTGAATTACCCGACCACTTAAGGCAATGGTGTTTTTCGGTCCTACGTAGGCGTCTCCCTGTGCCAGTGTAACCTACACCGCTTGTTCTGCCATGACCTGAAATTTTTTTAACCCACAGTTTTTTTTCCGCCTACTTGGTTTTAATTTAAAAACTGTGTCCTGCCGTATAATGGATTGGACTGAAAAGGAAAAATATTAATATACTAGTGTAAAAATAATATATTAATTAAAAACAATAATAATCCAACTCACAAAAAATATTTTTTATAGTTTAAGACAACATATCAAAACTTAACATAGACTAATGTAACAATATGTTGGCTATTACAGACCTTATGGCCTGCCTGAATGTCAGAGTCGACGTGTTAATACCCGACACCATAGATGTAGGCCAATGCCAGATCAGGCTGCTATTTTGACTTCACCCTGTATCGCCATAGTGCCGACATTATTCATTAGTAGGGTCACCCATCCATCTCGTTACACTGGGGCCGATGCAATGTGATCCACTGAGTTCTCAATGGTCTTTGTAATTCACGTTAATCGCCAGCGAGCGAGGTCACAGAGTACATGACCGATCTCGGAATGGGTGAACGCACCCACTCACTGGGGAACAGCCAGTCCCACTTTAGGACCTTCCTCCTATCACAATCCAGTGTCATTGTATTTTAAACAGGTGCATTACTCTTAGACGCCAGCCTGGCCGACTGTGGTTATCTTCTTGTAGAATCTGTTATCATGTCCCTCCTCTCCCGTCTAGACACCCAACTTTAATATTATGTTAATTGAGCCCGACGGGTATGGGTGTGTTCCCAGAGCACCTCTGGGTCTTTGTAGCTTCATGAGCTTGTGTTTACATTCTGTGACGGACCATTCCCCTTCCCTTTGTCTCGTTCCCGCGCCCGATTTTCCCTGAATTGCCCCAAGATTTTGGCGCACGCGATCTGATTGTGTCGCATAGGTGCCGGGTTGCACGGGATGGAAATTGGGGGCGTGGCCGTGAGAAAACCCGACGGATTCGGAAAAACCGCCGCATTGACACGCGCTTAACTGCACCCGGCCTGGCTTGGTGAACTTCAGTGCATTCAGCGCAGCAGCGACATCTGGTGGACGTCGGGGGAACTGCCTTAGTGAATCACCGGAAGACCCGAATCCTCCACACAGAACGCGCCGCTGGATCCCGACAGGACCGGCTAAGTAAATCTGCCCTAAGTATTATTGCGTTTCCGTTTTACACTCTGCTCCTTTCACAATCCGTTACTTTTTGTGTTTTTTGGTTTACTGAGCTCTACGAGGGCTTATTATCTGCAAGACGCATTGTACTTCCTACTGGCTCCATTTACTATTGTGTCATGTACTGGGAAGCTGGAAAAAAATACATATGTGGTGGAATTGGCAAAAAAAACACAGTTGCGCCATATTCTGATGGGCTTTATTTTTAAGACTTTCAATGTGTCGGTCCAGATGACTCCTCTTCATACTTCAGTGCACCAGCGCTGTGTAAGGTGTTATTGTTTGCGGGATGGGGGGACATTTTCATTGATACCATTTTGACAACCGTACAACCTTTTGATCGCTTTTTATTAACATTTTTATTGGAGACAAAATTACCAAAAAAAAGTGGTGTTTCTGACATTTGGGCGCGATTTTTCATTACAGGGTTCTTCGTCGGGAATAATTGTTTTTATGTTTTGATAAATCGGACGGTTTGGGACGCGTTGATACTTTTTTGCTTTACGATTTTTCTTTTTTTATTTATTTTGTGTTGGGGGTTGATTTGAATTTTTAGGGTTTTTTAAAAAATATTTTTTCTTTACTTTTTTTTACATTTCAGACCCATTAGGATACTTAAACCTAAGGGGGTCTGATCAAGTATACAATATACAGGCAGTCCCCGGGTTACGTACAAGATAGGGTCCGTAGGTTTGTTCTTAAGTTGAATTTGTATGTAAGTCGAAACTGTATAGTTTACTTGTAGTATCCCGACAAATGTTTTTTTTTGCCCCAGTGACAATTGGGATTTCACATTTTTTTTGCTGTCAATGGACCAAGGATTATCAATAAGCTTCTTACAGACCTTTAAAGGGGTTGTCTGGAGGTGGAAAAACATGGCTGCAGTCTTCCAAACACACCCTCACCTGACCATGGGTAGTGTGTGGTATTGCAACTAAGCTCCATTCATTTCTATACAGCTGAGCTGCAGTACTGACAGTAACCATGGTCGGGTGTGGTGCTGTTTTTGGAAGACTGCAGCCATGTTTTTCCACCTCCTGAGAACCCCTTTAAGCAGATTATTGCAATCTGGGACTATTTTAAAGTATCCAGAGAGCTTCATCAGAGGTCACAGTGGTCAGAGGGGTCTGTCTCTAACTATGGGTCGTCTGTAAGTCGGGTGTCCTTAAGTAGGGGACCGCCTGTACAGTACTGCAATATGGTATTGTCACATAATGTGAATATATTGCTCCTGTATTCCAGGATGCTGAATGACATCCATGGGAGCCTTTAAAAGTGATCAGCTCCATCTGATGACGTCACAGAGGGCGCCGATCACCCATCCAACATGGTGGCACCCACATCCAGCACTGTTAGGTGCCATGGTCGGGTTCAATCCATCTTTGCCAGCGCCGACCACAGAAGTTACCGGGCCAGTGTCAGCTGTGTTACAGAGCTTAGGCCCACCGCGTATGAAGAGGGGTCGTGAAGGGGTTAAGGAATGTTAGAGCCCTTCTTTTTAATAGACCCCACCCCCTTACATTCATTTTGAAACATGTATTTTAATATTATTTTCCATCAAAATAAGACTGATTGGATTCCAACACAGTGTACAAGGGTCTGCCCCTTCTGCCTCCGTGGCCTGCAACGTCACATGTCAGTGCCATACATGTGAATGGGACTGAGCTGCAGTACCAGGCGCAGCCACTATATAATGTACGGCGCTGCTGAGCAGTGAAGAGATCAGAGAATATTCTTCTTTTCCCCATTACTTTCTAAAGACTCCGCCGTCCACTTATTCTACTCCGCCTCAGAGTCTTTCCATTATTTTCTAAATGATATATATTTCCTTTAAGAAAATATAAGAGATTAGCTGTTTTTTAGTTTTGTATTTTTTTGTACTTTTTTCTTTGGCTAAAATGCATAATTTATCCATCAGCCCCCCCACACTTGTACATTTCCTCCGTATTTACATAAACACAACGTTCGCGTGAAATGGAAGTCAAGTGCGTTCTAAAAGCCCGATGTGGGTTTTTTTTTTCTTTTTTTTTTTTTTTAAATTTCTTAACTAAGCTCTATTCATTTCTATACAGCTGAGCTGCAGTACTGGCAGTAACCATGGTCGGGTGTGGTGCTGTTTTTGGAAGACTGCAGCCATGTTTTTCCACCTCCTGAGAACCCCTTTAAGCAGATTATTGGATTATTGCAATCTGGGACTATTTTAAAGCATCCAGAGAGCTTCATCAGAGGTCACAGTGGGCAGAGGGGTCCGTCTCTAACTATGGGTCGTCTGTAAGTCGGGTGTCCTTAAGTAGGGGACCGCCTGTACAGTACTGCTGTATCTGTGTAACAGATTTGAGGCCCGCCGCATATGAAGAGGGGCCGCCGAGTGGTCGTGAAGGGGTTAAGGAATGTTAGAGCCCTTCTTTTTTAATAGACCCCACCCCCTTACATTCATTTTGAAACATTTTTTTAACATTATTTTCCATCAAAATGCTTGGACACCCAGCGCCATCAGCAGTGTACAAGGGTCTGCCCCTTCTGCCACCGTGGCCTGAGACGTCACATGTCAGTGCCATACAAGTGAATGGGACTGAGCTGCAGTACCAGGCGCAGCCACTATATAATGTACGGCGCTGCTGAGCAGTGAAGAGATCAGAGAATATTCTTCTTTTCCCCATTATTTCTACTTTCTAAAGACTCCGCCGTCCACTTATTCTACTCCGCCTCAGAGTCTTTCCATTATTTTCTAAATGATACATATTTCCTTTAAGAAAATATAAGAGATTAGCTGTTTTTTAGTTTTGTATTTTTTTGTACTTTTTTCTTTGGCTAAAATGCATAATTTATCCGTCAGCCCCCGGGATTAGCGCGAGGCCACACTTGTACATTTCCACCGTATTTACATAAACACAACGTTCGCGTGAAATGGAAGTCAAGTGCGTTCTAAAAGCCCGATGTGGGTTTTTTTTTTCTTTTTTTTTTTTTTAAATTTCTTGATTTTTTTTTCTCTCTCTTGAAAACCTTTTATGTTACAAGCCGTGAAATTAAACCAATGGAAAGCGAAGGCAATGGGGCTCTGTAGGCGTCTGTGCAGTGAACTACAGGTTTCTGATGAATTTTTTTTATATTTTTTTTTTTAATTGGTTAAAACTGTGTCCTGCGATAATGGATGATAAAAAGGAAAAAAAAAATTATAGTTAAAAAAATATAAAATTAAAAAAATAATAATAATAACAAAAAAATGTTATAGTTAAAAAAAAATATAAAATTAAAATACTAATAATAACAATAATGTTGTGCTATACAGACCTCTATGGAGCAGAATGCCAGAAGTGACGGTTAATACTGACACTATAGATGTAGCAATGCCATGATCAGGCTGCTCTGTACCACCTGTATTCGCCATAGCGGCCGCCATTAGTAGTTGTCACCCACCATCTGTTCCTTGGGTCGATGCCAAGATCACTGAGTTCTCCAATGTGTCTTTGTATTCACGTAATCGCCCAGACGAGCCGAGGTCACAGAGACATGACCCGATCTCTGACTGGTGAGACGACCCACTCACTGGGGAACAGCAGTAAACACTTAGGAAATCTCCCATCACAATCCATCCTGATAAACCAGGGACATTACTCATAGATCCAGGCACCGGGACTGTGGTATCTTCTTATATCTGTTATCCATGGCCTCCTTCCTTCTAAAATCAACTTTAATATTATGTTAATGAGACAGAAGGGCTCTGGGTGGTGTTACCAGAGCACCTCTGTCCTGTAGCTTCATGAGCTGTTACACTGTGCCGGACCACTTCCCCCTCCCTTTGTCTGAGATTACAGCAAGCAGAGGGAGGGGAAAGTGGAGAGAGTGTAAAAGCCCATGGGACCTAAACTATGGACCTCATGGGAGGCAGAAAAACTAATGTCGGATAATAGAAAAGAAGCCGCGCGCTCACTCTTCTATATTAGGATGAAATCGTATTCTATCTATTTGTAACCACATGCACCAGTATGGAAGTATTGTAATAAATCTTCATTGGTTACCATAAAGGACACATAATGTATAGTAAGACGCATGTCTGTAGTAATAAAATAAAAACTAAAATAAAATGACACTGCCAATAGGACCAGAGCTTATACATTTTTAAACTTTTTTTACTCTATTTTTACACACCCTTAGGGTACTTGAACCCTAGGGGGTCTGATCACTCCTAACATATGATGCAACACTACTGTATTGCAGTGGATTTGCTAGTGATCTGTACTAGTGTGCCACCAGCACGCTGTTACAGAACTGCAGAAATTACAAGTCCTGGAGCCTCATATAGACGTTGCTCCCCAATGATGTCACTCCCAACACGCCACTGGCATCTAAATGGTTAACACCTGCAATTAGTGGAATAATATATGAAGAGGCTTCGCTCATGAGATCTCAACATACAGCCATATGGAATGTGTAGGGCCCCCCTCCCCTCCGACTACACTTAATGTGTAAAACATAAGGACAGAACTGATCAGGTGACAAACGATAATATATTATAATCATGTGACCCCTACAAGCCCCGGAATGTTCCGGATACTTCCATGCTCCTCTCCTATGAAGTCATTCAGCGCGTTCTCAGTTTACACGTGTTAGAAATGGCGCTGTCACCATGAAGGAATGATTCCTATGGGAATTGTCTCTCATTAACCCCGGAAACCTTTTCATTTGCAGCAATAGATTACACAATACAATTAGGAAGAATTTATGATTAACCCTTTTCGTAGGGCAAATAATATGACACATAATTACAGTTAAACATTGTTTCACCTGACGGATAATTCTGAAAGAATAAAAGATTTGCGTAGAAATTGGTACAACACGAAACAACAGAGCGGGTGACAGGTCGGCAGAGGCGTCTCCGGGAACTGGATCAATAGGTCCATGCAGCGATCAGAGGCGTTACAATGTAACCGGGTGAATTCTGGAGACTATGGGGCTCATTTACTAAGGGTCCGTGGACCACGATTCCGTCGGGTTTCCCGAATATTTCCATTTGGCCCTGAATTGCCTCGGGTTTTTGGCGCACACGGATTGTGGCTATTCGGCCCCGGCTTGCATGCAACAGAAATCTGGGAGCGTGGCCATCGGACAACCCAACGGATTCGGACAAACCGCGGAATTTAAAAACGGAATTGTGTCACAAGATCAAGCACCCACATGCACCAGGACGAAGAAGGTGAACTCCGGCGGACCTGAGCGGGGAAGCGACGGATGCAGGAACTTGGGCGCATGATCTTCATGAATCAAATCCTCGTCGGACAACGCACCGCGGGATCGCAACAGGACCAGGTAAGTAAATCTGCCCCGATGACTCTACATATTGGGGCTTATGTAGTCAATATCACATTTTTGGGGCCCAGAGAGCCCAATGTTTGCTTGCATTTGTTTTCCATACTTTCTATGGGACGTTCTGTTTAAGTTCCTTACCAGGAATGGGCGTGACATTATGGAGGCCACTCCCCTCCATCTTCTGATCTTCTTTCATGCCCCTCCCACCAGTATTTGAGATTTTGGTGCTTGTGGGTGAGGAGGGCTGGATAGGACAGGATAGGCTCCTTGGTTCCCAAATCATCTGTTCTGGGGGAACCTGAATACCACCACTGGGGGACCCACCGGATCCCAGGAGCCCCACATAAGCCCATTGTGTATATGGACTTGTACAACGCAGTGTAATTTATTTTCTAATGTGTATCTTACTGAAGACAAGTCAATCTAAGGTCCGGTTCCAGATGCTAGATGGTGCAAAGCATTCTGGGAGAGAGGCCATAATTGTCTCACCGTACTCCATTCCCAAAGTAGAGGTATAGTCCTTTCCCTAAGGAAGGGATCGCCATGGAGTAGAGATCCTGCATGTTATAAAGATAAGGCTAGAGATCCAGCACCCAGAGATAAGCAGGTGATAAGTGGAGCGCCTCTGTCTGTGTAGTGGTGGAATTGAGTCACTGCAGTTTTGTCCACATTTAAATGAAAAGTAGATGAACTGCACCGATCTGGTCTGACCACTACACAGGAAACGGCGCTGTCTGCTTCCTGTTACGTTGTCGGGTTATCGACAGCTGATCTGTGGGGGTGGTGGGAGTTGGACCTCACTAATCCGATACTAATGACCTATTATATGAGTCTGATATCAATATAATTAGACTCATAAACCCCTTAAAGTCACATCTGACATACTGCTCAATGGCCTCCTCCATTGTCTTAACTTTTGGCCACTACGTGGAGAGGTGTGCATTATGTCCCCACTAGGGCTAAGACCTTGTGATCACCTCATCTGGGCGGCGGATCCTGCACCTACTACTCCTTATCTACCCAGTGTTGCTATCGTCCTGTCTTCTGTCCTTCCGTCCTCTTGTCCTGCATCTGTCCACCATATCCAATTAAAATCCCCCCTTCCCCAGTCCTCATTACCACAACACGGCATCAAGTGGTAACGAGGATGATGGATCCAAGCGCTGAAGTGATAATTGACATCTAAACTCTAATATATTTTATTTTTACCTTTGATTCCATTGCGCTAATTGTATCTTTCTACCAACAAAGTGACAGGAAGTCAAGGATCTTAATTAAAAAAGAGCGCGGACGACGTCATTAGGAACCTTAATATTCTATTTGGCTAAAAGTAAGTTACAAGGTGAAATAATGGATGGAAGGATAAGGAGATAAGTCATCCAGGGGAGCAGGGGGAGGGGGTATGGGGGGGGCACAGTCCTCCTTCTCAACCGGTGGTCATCCATGGGACGGACATTGAGGCAGTGAAGTCCTATAAGTACTTGGGTGTCCTCCTCAACAATAAACTGGAGTGGGCATAGAACATAAACGCACTTCACAGGAGGGGTCAGAGCCGGCTACACCTGCTGAGGAGGCTGAGGGCATTCGGAGTGCGGGGGGGGGCTCTTCTTAAGACCTTCTTCAACTCTGTAGTGGCACCAGCCTTCTTCTTTGGCATAGTCTGTTGGGGAAGCAGCATCTCAGCTAGGGAAAGGAGCAGACTGGACAAACTGATTAGGAAAGCCAGTTCTGTCCTGGGGGGTCCTCTTGACACAGTGCAGGTGGTAGCTGAGAGGAGGACACTGGGTAAGTTGAAGTCTATTCTGGAGAATAGCTCCCATCCCTTGCATGAGACTGTGGTGGCATTGGGGAGCACCTTCAGTGACCGACTGCTTCACCCCAAATGTGAGAGGGAGCGTTATCGTAAGTCATTCCTCCCCGCTGCCATCAGGCTGTTCAACAAACAAGGCCCAAACAGAAGTAACCTGTGCCCCCCACCTAACCAGTTCCTGCAAGTCCCATCCACAGACTAAACATCAAACTGCCGATCATTGCTTGTCTCTTTTATGTCTTTTTATCCCCCTTTTATTTTTGTTCATTTATCCCTAATATTATTGTTGTCATAGTTTGTACTTAAAGAGGTAACATCCCATGATGAATAAGGTTTCACTGCTCAATGTACATCATCCATGCACAGTGGACGCTAAGAAAGGGTTACTGAGCCAAACGGCAATACCAGTCATGACCAATGGAGAAGTGTGGCGCTACCTTTTACATCCAAGCAATGACCCCTTCTTGACAGACACATTGTAAAGAGGTAACATCCCATGATGAATAAGGTTTCACTGCTCAATGTACGTCATCCATGCACAGTGGACGCTAAGAAGGGGTTACTGAGCCAAACGGCAATACCAGTCAAGACCAATGGAGAAGTGTGGGGCAACCTTTTACATCCAAGCAATGACCCCTTATTGACAGACACATTGTAGCGCAGTGGCGTGCACCCCCCCGGAGCCCCTCTGCCCCCGTAGTCGTTCTACACTTGATTCAATTACAATCTGGAGTCCGTCCATTAATCAATAATGCCTCAGTGAGCTGCGCCTGGCCCAGAATTATTACACATCTGTATTGATCTTCTCGCAGATATATTTATGTGTCTTTAATTGGCTCTAATTAAAATTGATACGTGCAATTATTTCCCCTTTGATCAGAAACTCAAGTATTTAATGAATCTGAACTCGCTTTCGGGGGTTAATCCGGAGAAGTCGCGATTGTTGATTTGTTATAAATACTTTTCAATTAGAGATCAAACCAAGATGGATGAGCGGAGCGCGGATTTACATATCGTATTAACCTCTCGTTCACTCCGCGCGTCCAGTGTGAATGTTGTGCCGCAGCGAGGAAGAAGCGGTGAGGGGCTGCAGCATCCGATCTCAGGGTCTTCCCACATGTAACCTGAAGAAGTCAGACGGGGACATGTATCTGATTATTTTCTTTGGTGTATAATTGAGGCTTTTGGTAGGTATTTTTATGTGCCTTATGTATGATCATGTCTTTTTTCCTGTGATACATGTTTATGCAACATCCCCCTCCGGGGTCTTGGGGTCTGGAGGCAGCCGGGTCACAGAATACCGGAGTGGCTGGCGGTTGCGGCCTAGGGCACGCTAGTGTCACGGTGCTTGGTGTGGGGACCGGAGGGCTGTCCGACAGCCTGACAGCTCTCCAGCGGGTGATGTGTGCAAGAAATATGGAGGGAGAGGCTGATGTACTGGTTCTCCCTGGGGCAACCCCCTTAGTGTCTGTAAGATAGGTCCCTGGGTAATGGATGGGGAGCCTGTGGTGGTAACAGCTGTATCCAGGGATCAGACATGCAAATTAACTCATGGTTCTTTATGCAACAGAAGGCAACGGCCAAACGATTAACAGCAGATTCTCAAGCTGGAAGAGTCATGGAGAGTTGGTCCACAGCAAGGTTACACACAGTCTGGTACTAGCTTCAGGCTGGGCTAGTAGAGATGGAGCTGAGTCCGAGTGGTGGATCTCGGCACTGGGCTTAAGTCTCCTGACTCGCCCTGGGTGCTAGGCACTGGCCTGAGGCACCTGTGGTTCCTGGTATTAGGGCGCTGGCTGGTGCGGCACTGACATGTGCTGCTCGCTCCTTTGCTCACTGCTCAAACAGACCACGAAGTCTGAGTCTCTCAGAAGACTAAGACAATAGACCATGTGCAACCGCCCACCAGGGGTTTATATACTCCCCTGGTCAGGTGGTAGCAGTTCTCCAATCAGCTTCCAGCTTGCTTTACAAGAACATCATTGGACAATAGCATTAGGTATTGTTAACTCTTGCCTTACCAGGCAGTGGCTGCAGGTGCAATTATTAAGTACTCTAGTACCTAGAAACCTCCTAGAAAGGTGATCAGTCTCCCTAAAAGCTCCTGACAATTTGCAACTACCACGTTGCCTATGCTTTGGGAGGTGGGGTCACATTTAGTTTCTCATGTCCTGGCAGATGCAACTTTTGGGGGGTTTTTTTAGACCTTTCGTTGCAAATGTCTCAATCGACTGGACACAAGTCACGTGAGGGTGGGGGGAGGGGCGTTATATACACCAGTGGACATAAGCCACGTGAGGAGGTTGTATGCAGGAGTGGACACTACTGTACATTTTGGATTTGAGGCCATGTCCTGCATTTTTAAGCACTCTAGTCACACCCCAGGGCAATGACAACTTATGAGGCTGCGGTCACCCGTGGCGTTTGTGATGCGTTTTACATGTTACTATGTGTTTGGTTGGTTTGAAAGCGATTCTCTTCATTGTTGGAAGTGTAAACAGCGTTGTTAACATTTTCACCGGTAATGAAGAAAAAACACTTTCTAACCAGCCAAACGCATGGTAACATGTAAAACACATGCGTGTAAAAAACGCATTGTAAACACCACATGTGAACGCAGCCTTAAAGCATGTCAACTAAATGTTAAAACAGGGTCCAAGAAAAATAAAATCCTTCTTCTTCACTTGCCGTGACCAATGTACCCACTCCAATAGTAGAGAATGCGTGGAACTGCCTTGGAGAACATATTACCTGGAAGAACCTTGAAAACTCATGAGGTTGAAACCTTGGAACGGTACATCAGACCCCACTTTACACCCCGTTCTCATGATCTGTGGGATTCTCATTACTGAGAGCCCCCCAATCAACAAGTTATGCCCTATCCTGTGGATAGGGCTTAACTTGTTTGGTGAGAAAACCCCTTTAAGAGCCATCCTCTGCCCATGTCCTGTCCTGCGCTAATCTGAACACTCCCTTACTTCACTTTAAACTACACCCGTCTGTCCCCTGTTGACTTTGTTCTGGGCTGTTGACCGTTAAAGGGGTTTGCCCATGAAAGAAAGTTCTAAAATTTTTAGCCCCTAATGATGTTACCACAATAAAGGTTATTTTTAACCCCTTACTTTACAATTTTATTCAGTTGTATTGCTTTTTTTTAGCTTCTATTACCGCTGCTTGCTGGCAGAAAGTGCCTGTGTCTGAGCTTGTCTTCTAATGCAGGGGGAGGGGCTGGAGGCAGAGTGCACTGCAGTGTGCAGACAAGAGAAGCTTTTCATAGAATCATAGTCAGAAGATTTACGGTCATATCCAGGGACAACCAAAATTGTGTACACCAGGACTAATAGAGACAGGTTGGAATTATATCTGTGGAATGCTGTATTTTTAAGAACCTTTTAAGAATACCTCTTTAAGCTAGCTGTGATGGACAGATGCTTCATCCACTCACATCCTTCCCTTGGTTTGTCTGGATGTTAAGAGACCAGGCCAATCACTCTCTGGACTGGATATCTCATTAGATGATTATTTGCCCACTCTCTAATACTTGCTATAAGTCTTCTTTGGAGTTTTCTGGACTTCCATCTTTTTGATCCTTTGACCCTTGGTAGTCTTCTGACCATCTGACTCTTGATTCTGTCCTGTATTGTCCTCTTGGTTTTGACCTGTATTTGTAAGACTATATTCTCATGTGTTTGTCTTTTGTTTATCTTTTTGATTTCACTTTGGCGCAGAAAGGGAACGTCAACCAGTTGTCATTTACCATCTAGGGTAGGATCAGCAATTAGGTAGGAACATCTGGGCTCCACAACTTTCCAACTTATTGTTTGTTCAGCAGCATTATCAAGAGTTTGGCTTACAACTGTAATAAAAGGGACAATCCCGACGAACAAGTTCCTGCGGTAACAGTAGAACAGTGAGTTTTCCAGATGGATTAAGCATCGGTGATCTTCCCGTGTATCCAAAGAATATTGTGATCTGTGAAATTCTCCAAATCCTTTAATAAATACAGAACTGTAAAAACGATAATTACCAACTATAACAGATTTGCCCGAAAAGAAGGGGAAAAGAAAATCTGAAGTCATTAAACTTGAGAAGAGGATGAAACACTGAGTGTATTTCAACATTTTTAATTAGAATTTTTTTTTTTTAAGAAGTCCATTTATCTTAATTGAAGCAGCTGTAACACAGCCAGTGTGACACATCCTCGCAAGATGTCACATAATGAAATATTACTCCAAACTTTCTAATACTGACGATTGCCGGAAACTTCTGCCGCAGTAATGGTGCGGTGACTGGGGCATTGTGTAGAAAGACGACGTCTAATTGCTTCATCTATTTTTAGTCAATTTTTACATTTCATTCTGTCAACTGATACTTTCATCTTCTTTTATTTCTTTGGTGGAATCTGATTTTTTGGCCTCAAATTCAGTGGGTAGAACCAATGTCTATGGTTAAAGCCACGCCCTGGGGTGGAATCCTAAAAAATTTCCAACTTGTGCCATAGAGATACTATGTTAGTGGGGTTCATCTGCTTGGAATTTTTTATTAGTGAAATCAGGTTTTTTAAGTCCCTCCACCAAGGATCTCCCTTAAGAGGATTTTAACGAGGGTCAAGGGAAAAAAAAGATGTGACTTACCTCAGTCTTTCACCCACTTCTGGTCCTCTGTTGACAGCTGGCTAGGTATAATGTGTCCGTCGAGGCCTATAATGACCAATCTTCCTCATTGGCCACTGGGTGACACTGTAGTCATGGAATAATCCAGAAGTGTCAACAGAAAATGTTATGGCCCTGTCACGGGAGCCCCTGCGACCCATATCCCGGGGCTGGGGCACACCTGTGTACCTCTGTGTGCCCCAGCCTCTCACTCACCTGTCCCAGCTCCGGTGGCGATCCCCGCGATGTCTGTGCTCTAGCGCGGGCTCCCGTGTCCTAGGGCGCGCGCGGCGGCTCTGTAATGGCTGCTTGCCATTATGAATACCGGCCCCTTTCTATGTCCCCTGCCGGATCTTTGTGCTTCCATGCCCGGGAAAAAGGTGTATTCCAAACCGTCTGCGATTATACTGATTTCCCGTTGTGACCTCGATTCTGTTCCTGACTCCGATCCCGTGCTGCCTGTCCTGACCTACTGCTACGTTCCCCACTCTGATCCTGTGCTGCCTGTCTCGACCTCCTGCCTTTCCCCGACCAGGGGTTTCCTGACGATTCTGTAATATGCCTTTGCCGTCACCGTGGACAAAGTCGCATCTGTGGAACGACCTGGTGGTACCAAGTCCAACCTGCTTTGCGGCAGTCTCTGGTGAAAAGCGGGTGCCACTTAGATTCCGGTCCCAGGTGTCGGCTAAAGTCATCGTCCGTGGTGGTACAGAGGATCCACTACCACCGATCCTGACAGGCCCCACTAGAAAAACAGAGAACTGGTGGGCCCCACTCAGTAGGGTGAGTCAAGTTCACCCTGACCAGTACTTACAATAATATGGAACCCAGAATCCTCCCAGTCTGCTTCATAGTGTGATGTAGCACAACCCGTACCTGATCTCCTACTCTTGTTCTCCTCACTTCTCATCCCTCCCGAGAGCACTTGAATCTCGATAGCTAGCATGAGAGAGTTAAATCAATGTCAAGAGGGAGTGAAGAACAGGACCGGGCCCCGTGACACCAAGGGGCTTATCAAGCAGGTGGCCCCAAGGCATAACTTTGCTTGGGGCCCCAAATATTGCCAAGTACATTGGGTTTTCCAATATAAATCTAAAATCCTTAAAGCCACAGAATAATCCCCGCTTTAGGTGTGTTCTGAATAAACTTCACCCATTTCAAAAAAGCCATACTTACCTAAATTGCTTCCAAAGATTAGGGTTAGTCCCAAAACCTATACCATTGGCTACTATACCCATCTATGAGCAAGAATGGAGCTCAACCATAAGGGGCTTCATGTGTCCATGTGACCAAATATAATGTTACATTCTAGAAAAATCCATTTAAAAATGACCAATACAGGCAGTCCCCGGGTTACATACAAGATAGGGTCTGGAGGTTTGTTCTTAAGTTGAATTTGTATGTAAGTCGAAACTGTATATTTTATAATGGAAGTTCTAGACAATTTTTTTTCTTTTGCCCCAGTGACAATTGGAGTTTCAAAATTTTTGGTGTAATTGGACCAAGAATTATCAATAAAGCTTCATTACAGACACCTTACAACTGATCATTGCAGTCTGGGACTATAGTAAAGCATCAAGAGAGCTTCACCAGAGGTCACAGTGGGCAGAGGGATCCGTCTGTAACTATGGGTTGTCTGTAAGTCGGGTGTCCTTAAGTAGGGGACCGCCTGTATAAGGGGTTGTCGGTGATAAAACAACTTTTGTTATGTATCACATTGTAAAAGATTTTTCTCGGGACCTGAATCTGGCAGATGGGAGAGGCCTCTGATTGGTTCTGATCTCCATTTGCATACGGCAGATCTTCGGAATAAATAACTGATCTCCTTGGCCACGCCTGCTGGTGCATTTATTATAATATTTCTAAACCTTTTTTCTATTGTCGATACTAATCATTGTGATAGAGGGGGCGGGTGCTGGGTATCAAAGGTTATCAGAGAAAATAAAAAACAAGTGCCATAGAAGCCACCGCCCCACCCAATACACAGCCACAGCCCCGCCCACTACACAGTTTAGAAGCATAAAAGTTACAAACTGAATTTTCTCGGAAACGCCACATTTTTAGTAAAAAAGAAAGGTTTGTCTGTAAAGCTTATAAAGGGGTCTATACATTGATGTATTTTCTTGTGAGGGGATCTGGGAGATGGAGATCCCCTTGAAGTACAAAAAGTTCTTTATGAGAGGATGAAACTGAACACCTTCCCTTAGTCTCCCCTCCCCGGTGCGTCTTATTAATACATACGACATGTCACAGCCCTTAATAACTTGCTTTAACAAATTCGGCTCGGCGGCTCTATTTTTGCATTACTTTTTCTTTCGGATTGGCTTAGGGCAAAAAACATCTCGGCAGGAAGTGATTTGTCCTACCAGGATAGATAAGGCATGAAGTGATGCTTTCTGCATCCATTCTTTTTATAACCAGCGCACCGCTGTGATAGAGGAACAGATAATCGTCCTCATGTTGTTTATCAGTTATTATTCATTTCACAATAATGCAAAAACATATTAAAACATAGTCAATGGCGTCATATATCCTGTCCCCTCGCTCGTCACCCAACCCCCCAGCCCATCGCCAAAGCCGCCTGAGACACATTCATTAACATTTTCAATTAAGTGTTTTCACTTTATACTTTCCAATTAATAATTTTTACGGGAAGCCCACGCAAGGCGGAGGACCCAGCGAGAGCCAAAAATTCTTACAATTGGATCCTCTTCTAGTATGTTACAGATCCAGCTGACATCATAGGAGCCGCAAAACTGAATAACAGTCGGTTGAGGGTCATGTGACATACAGCTGCTTGTGGACCCCTTATGTCAAGACTAGTTTGGCTTGAGGTTATCCCAGTGACGCCATTGGACCCAGCAAGATCCAAAAATTCTAACAATTGGATCCTCTTCTAGTATGTTACAGATCCAGCTGACATCGTAGGAGCCGCAAAAGTGAATAACAGCCGGTTGAGGGTCATGTGACATACAGCTGCTTGTCGACCCCCTATGTCACACTGGCTTGGCTTTATCACAGTGATGCCATTGGACCCAGCAAGATCCAAAAATTCTAACAACTGGATCCTCTTCTAGTATGTTACAGATCTGGCAGACATCATAGGGGCTGCAAAAGTAAATAACAACCGGTTCAAGGTCATGTGACATACAGCTGCTTGTGGACCGCCTATGTCAGACTGGTTTGGCTTGAGGTTACTCCCAAGGGTGTGTTATCCCAGTGACGTCCTTGGACCCAGCAAGAACCAAAAATTCTAACAATTGGATCCTTTTCTAGTATGTTACAGATCCGGCAGACATCGTAGGGGCTGCAAACGTAAATAACAGCCGGTTGAGTGTCATGTAACATACAGCTGCTTGTGGACCCCCTACGTCACACTGGTTTTGCTTTAGGCTACTCCCGAGGGCGTTATCACAGTGATGCTGTTGGACCCAGCGAGTAACAAAAATTCTTACAAATGGATCCTCTTCTAGTGTGTTACAGATCCGGCAGACATCATAGGAACTGCAAAAGTAGATAACAGCCGGTTAACACACTGGTTTGACCTGAGGCTACTCCCAAGGGTGTTATCACAGTAACGCTGTCAGTTGTTGCCCTTTAACCCCTTTATTGGGTTTTTGACAGGAGAGGATCACAAGGACGCTACCTGTTGGAGTAGTCTCGATAATGGCCAAAGCTGGCCCACATGGATCGGCACTGTCCCGTGGTCAGTAGCAGAGTCAAATATACTAAGCTCTTACGGTTCAGAGTCAGGTCAGACCGAGGTCTTCATAGAGAATTATACTATCAGAACCACAAGTCATATAACAAGGCCACGGTCAGGACCACTGAGATTGAAACACATCAGAGGCAACCACCATTGCATAGAACCAAGTAGGAATCTATAATGCTTACACCACCAAGGGGGACATTTTCTTCATAAGTGCACTGGCCCTTTAAATCTCTGGACCTGGAGCACACATTAGGAGGAAGAAGAATGGATACAAAAGGCAGCTGCCTATGTCTGTGTATGTGAAAGATAAGTGGCCTCCTGGGGGATAGGGAGGCCTCGGCTATAAAATACTGTTACAAATGTGTTATGACACCACCTATTCATATACTTGCTATGGCTCCGGCTTCTGTTAAACACTTCTTATGACACATTGTAGTTACATATCTTCTCTGGTGCCCCCTGGTGTTTTAATCCTTTACATAATGTCCATATAAAACACCCAATGCTGGTGGTCACACTTGCTCAGTAGCTCAGACCCACTTTCTGGGTGGTAGCCTGGGGCCCAAGCCTTCTAGCAGCCCATGGCCACCCAAACCACCCACCAAACTGTCACCTATGAAATCCTCATACATCTGTTCCTGCTCTCAATACACATGCACACAAGAACCTTTTCAGGACCCCTGAAGGTCATTCAAAGGTCCAGAAACTGTAGATTGAAAACAGCAGAAGGGACACATCCTCCATTCCCCTAGCCTAGAAGCTGATTCTAGTACCAGATGTAGGAAGTGATTCCAGACTTCATACAATACAGAGCCCATGTACAGAAGGTAGTTGATACAATATAATAATGTTGTTTTTATTATGTTTTTCACTTTTTTTCCCACTATTATTATTACATCTGAAAAAAACACCAATTTAAAGTTAATTCACTGCAAAAAAACAACATTAAAACAGTAGAAAAAAAACCCAAATCAAACACTTGATGTTAAATCAGCGGTCATTACTCTCCGGTGCTCCGTCCAGCCCTTGCCGGCTGTTGACCTTTCGCGGGGGGAGTCGGAGGATCCCTGTGTATTCAGAACACATTTGATGGCAGAGAACGTTATTAACATCCACTTTAATTATTTTAGGATCTCCATGCGAATAAAGGGCAGTAACAGGCGGCTCGCCTCCAACCACAATGACAGGCGAGGAGCCGCGCTTCCATCTTCTCTTTCCCCCACTATTTCGGGAGGCAATTTTCCCGGTCGCACGCTGAGCTTGCATTTAGATAGAAGTCAGTGACAGACAGAATTGGCTTATGAATTAATTCCGCTAATGTTACAATGTTCACATGATAGCACTCTGCCTGACATGTAAAAAAATAAGCACATTATATCCCGGCGGGGGGCATCTTACCAGTTACATTTTTATGTGCGGAGAGATTCCTGGGTCAGCGTTGTCACGCCGCGCGGTTTTGTTGCTCTGCCAGCTCTGGATGAAGGGCAGCGCTTCACTATTTCACAGCGTTCTGGAGACTTAAACATTGTAAAATATTTAAAGGGGAAAAAACATTAGATGGTGTTTAACTGGGGAAAGGGGTTACACATTATAGGAGAAATCTCTGGAGCAGGATGTGACCTCTCATGGGTCCACCTGTGGCTCCTGGTCTCCATTGTTTCCCTTTCCGACAGATTGGAAGTTTTGACATTATGTTCGTCCTGTAGATGACCACTGAGCCAATCCCTGGTCCTTTCAGCACCTACTCATTTCCCTCCTTTCCCTGGGCATGCTCCGGACACTGGACGCATGGGCAGTTAAGTGAGGTGTTAGGACTATGGCTTCATTTGAGTGGAGTCAAGTTAATGGAAATCTGGCACATTTCGAGTCGATATCATCAAATAATGATCAATTAAGGGAATTTAAGGATGACTAGAGATGAATTTTGCCTGCCTTGACCTTCGCCTGTTTTTATTGGCTGCCCACTGTGGCATTACACCAATTCACCCCAAGGCTCCCGGTCACCTGGATAAGCACCAGTTCAATGGGAAGTGACCCGATGGTTCCCTGCAGCAAAGTTCAAAGCTTTTCTATAGAGGTTAAAGGTACAAATCAGGGAGGACACTAAATGCTCTTAGGGGTGGCCCAAATCCAAATTCTGGTTTCCACAACACACGGGAAGAGATTGGTTCCCGCACAACTTGTAGATAAGTTTGAATATTCATTCTACATTATAGTAGTTTTAGTTCCACAGCCATTGAAACATGTTTGAGAAAGCCCATACCGCGCGAAATGGGCCGCCACCTTGGCGTGGCGTGCATCTTCCCTGCTATGAATCTTTCCCTACAATAAAGTGAATATTGTCACCGATACTGGCGAGTGCCGCATGCTTCTCCTTTCTTGCTGAATGAGCAAGAAAGGATATCTGGCGAGCACCGCGGTTGGGACGCTTCACTTGTAATCCGGTCTACAACCCCGGCTCTCGGACCTCAAGTTTTCTTTGATGTTATGCCTGAATGTGGTGGTGCCGGTAGTCTGCATTTCTATTTGTTTGCATACCTTTTGAAGTCAACGCGTTTCGAGCATCTTAGACGCGCCCTTACTCATGACCTGCAGGAATATATTTCTCGGTCTTTGACCTGGATGTGGTTCCGTTGCACTTCGGAGCCTTGGAAGATCTGATAAAAAGGGTGAGCTGGCTTATTTTATTATGCCGATAACACATCAAAGAATGACCAGGAATGGGCGGACCTGTTCCAAAATCTTCTTGAGCATGATATGTTCAGACCAAAGACCAAGACAATCAATGTACATAGAGATATTGGTTCCGGCACAACTTGTAGATCAGTTCAAAAATTCATTTCTGCAAGACATGAGTAAGGGAACGTCTAAGACGCTCGAAACGCGTTGACTTCAAAAGCTTCTTTACAACAACATGGGAGTTTAGTATCTGGGAGATTTGCACAAAAAAAAACATTGTAATTTTACCAAAAGATGAAAAGTAACAGAAAAATTATTACTATACAAGAAAAACTATAGTAAAACAATGAATAATTAGAATCTTCTCCCGATCCGGCGAGATAACTTTTTGGACATTGACGGGATCGGGGGTTATTCGCCGTGTCCTTCTTTGGCCGGAGAGCCGCTAAGTGGAATATTTTCTGAAGATGAAAAGACGGTGAACATTGTATTATTGATGTCGGGACTCGTCTTCAGGCCCCAGTGCTACTGGAACAGATTGTCTCCTACAACCCCGGTCCAAACGACATCTGATTCCGGTGGTGGCAGTCATCCAAGTCTATCTGGGCAGGCAGTGCCTGAGTGAACTTTGCTCCTGGATGTTTTTCTGACAGTGTTTATCAGCAGTTTTCAAGCTGTTGGACTCATCTTGGCAGAGCTCTTCAAAGTAATCACATATTCTGGTTTTTAATGCTCAACCTTAAAAAAAAAAAACAGCAATCCCTCAGATTTTTGGGTTCATTATTATTCTGCGGAGCCGAACTCATCTCGGAATAATGAATAAGAAGGATTTGCAAATCCTAAAGAAATTCTAACTGCATAACATATAGATTTGGAATGGGAACTAGGAGTAAATAGTAAAATCCGCTCTGTTACATCGGTAAATCTATAGCGCAGAAGGGTTTTTAAAGGGATCACATGATAACATTTTGGAGGCGATTACAAGAAGCGTCCCTTTCCCTTTCTCTGGAGGATCTGTCCCGTCTTCCATTCTACAGACAACTCATTGACATGCATGAACACTTTGAAATTTCCTCATTCGCCCTGTGGGGGAGCTGCAGGGAATTTGAACATGATATAAAGGGGTTGTCTCATCAACAACAACATTTACAATGGGGGTCATTTACTAAGGGCCCGAATCACGTTTTTACTTCGGGTTACCCGAATTTTACCATATTGCGCAGATTTTCCCTGAATTGCCCCGGGATTTTGCCGCACGTGATCGGATTGTGGCACATCGGCGCCGGCATGCACAAGATGGAAATCGGGGGGGCGTGGCCATCGGAAAACCCGTCGGATTCGGAGAAACCTCTGTATTTAAAAAAAAAAAAGAGTCGCTTGACACGCGCTTACCTACACCCGGCCTGGCTTGGTGAACTCCGACGGAATCTAGCGCAGCAGCAACACCTGGTGGACATCTTCCTTAGTGAATCGCCAGAAAACCCGAATCCTCCACAGTGAACGCGCCGCTGGTTCGCGAATGGATCGGGTAAGTAAATCTGCCCCATTGGGTCTCATTTACTTACCCGGTCCAGTCGTGATCACGCGGCGCGTTGTCTGCCGTGGATTCGGTTCTACCGGGATTCACCAAGATTGTGCGCCCGATATCCAGCAGGTGTCGCTGCTGCGCTGAGGTCCGCCGGAGTTCACCTTCTTCTTCCCGGTGCATGTAAGTGCTGATCTTGCGACACAATTCGTTTTTTAAATTCTGCGTTTTTTCCAAATCCGTCGGGTTGTTTGACGGCCACGCCCCCAATTTCTGTTGCGTGAAAGCCGGCGCAGATGCGCCACAATCCGATCAGGCCAATTCAGGCCAATGCGGCGCAAAACGGAAATATTTGGGAGACCTGACGAAAGTGCGGCGTTCGGACCCTTAGTAAATGTGCCTTAATATAATCGGTAAATCTATAGCGCAGAAGGGTTTTTAAAGGGATCACATGATAACATTTTGGAGGCGATTACAAGAAGCGTCCCTTTCCCTTTCTCTGGAGGATCTGTCCCGTCTTCCATTCTATAGACAACCCATTGACATGCATGAACACTTTGAAATTTCCTCATTCGCCCTGTGGGGGAGCTGCAGGGAATTTGAACATAATGGGGCTCATTTACTAAGGGTCCGAATCACACACTTTCGTTGGGTTTCCGGATGATTTCCAATTTGCGCCGAATTGCTCTGGGATTACCCCAGTGGGGCTCATTTACTTACCCGGTCCAGTCACGATCCCGTGGCGCGTTGTCCGCCGTGGATTCGGGTCTGCCGGGATTCACTAGGGTTGTGCGCCCAATATCCAGCAGGTGTCACTGCTGCGCCGAGGTCCGCCGGAGTTCACCTTCTTCGACTCGGTGTATGTGAGTGCTGATCTTGCCGCACAAATTCTTTTTTAAATTCTGCAGTTTTTCCGAATCCATTGGGTTCAAGCCGGTGCATATGCGCCATTCGGACCCTTAGTTAATGAGCCCCATTGTCTCAACACCAACAACATTTACAATGTATTAAGTGTGCAAAGGACCTGCCCTCAAGAGGAGAGTCCGGAAAAAGTGTCTACTTTATGATGCTTGTAGACAATCCCTTTAAATCATGGCCACTAGCATCCAGTAGACTTTATACTATCGGATGGGGTCATATCTGGTTGGACCTCATGGAGGTCCTCAGGTGACTGCTCTAGGTTAAAGCATCAGCTCTGATATAGCTTCCGTCTTATCCTGGTTTTGGGTTGAATAGAAATAATCTGAAAAATAATGAAGATTCCGAGGTTTCCAGATGGGACGAGCTAAATTTAAATCAGCCGCAGTTGACTCTGACACTTACTTATTTACAGGACTATAAAACCAAGGAGGATAAATTGGATTCCGTCTAGTGAATGACGCAAAGACGACAGCACGGTAATGGCACGGAGGTCCGGAGGAGGGATGACAGGTAGCAGGTGCTCGCTCACAGATCACATTATTACCATCCCGTATAGTATAGGGCGGTATTATCACTAGCTGCAACGTCCAGTCCCCCGAGCGAGGGGATTACACAGATGGGAAGATATTCGATGCTGATAGACTTATGTTAACCTTTTGTAGTTCATGTATCATGACAACTCCTCCAGTCATATATTGCACATTTTACGTGCAATACCAAACCTGACCTCAGGGTGCGCTGTTACATTATGACTGAGTTTATGTAGATCTGTGTTCCACAGTAGAGCTCCAACTAGTGGAGACCTGATTGAATTATTTTTTTTGGTTGATTACTTTCAGGGTCCATATCTCCCCATCCAGATTGAACGTGAGGCTACCATCATTTCATAGACAATCATCTCATATATAAGTGTAGCATCTGCTTAGTTATGTGAATTACTCTCATGTAACTGCATTGTTACTGTTTTGCTCCTAAAATTCTGTGTAAATTTTTATTATTTTTATTATTATCCACCTTTGGCTTTCACCACTGTCCACATCCTTCTGGCCATATTCAAGCACATGTGTCAGAACTCGCAAATTGTACTGATGGGATCTGGTTTCAAGTTTCTTGCTGGTAAACCACACCCAGAGCTGCCTGTGATTGACAGCTCCATTTCTGATCCTGGGAAAGCTGGGTGTGACTTTGAACTCGTTTTGTATGCAGCTGCGGTTTGAGTGATGGACGGCTGAGCCAGTCAGTGCTGGGGGCGGTGTCCATTACTGCCTTTTATTCTGCCCAGCCCCTCATTTGGTGCTGGTTATTGCAGTCTCTCTGTGTATCTAGTGCTCTTGCGTTTCTTGCTATTCTGTGTACTGACTTCTGCTTTGCCTACTGACCATTCTACTTGCTATACGAATCTGTACCTTTGCCGCCATCTTGGTTTTGACCCGGTTTGTTTGACTCCGCTTGTCTGTCTGTATCTGTTGTTTGTCCCTCAGTACCGTTTATCTCCTAGTGTGACCCCACCTTCCTGTCTGTCTAGTGTCGGTTTCTGTTACCAGTGTGAACACTGACCTATATCTGTATTGCGGTTACCTGTCCGCTCCACCATCCAGCAGCTGCCAGACGAAGTAAGTTTTTCTGTCACCTTGTAGGGTCACTCAGAGACCCTTAGTTAGGATACAAATAGTGGGTTTGCCCTTGTCAGGGCGATTTATCTGCTGCAGACAGGGCCTTAGCCCGCAGGGACTATGCAGCGTGAGTTTGCCACCACTTACCTAGTGTGAAACCTAGCGCCAAGCCTGGTTGTGGTTGCGCGGTTGCTGGACTGGTGCTGACAACATGTCAACCAAAATCTGATCCCGGGTCTCTTCTACACATTCCCAATGTTGCCGCTTACTGGGGACTCACTTGGGTACGAATACAGTTTTTTCTTCAACGCTACCCACGAGTGCTGGATTGGGATGAAACTCTACAACATTGTCATTGACCCATTTCATGGGCCTACTCTGAATATTATTTGGGTCATTGTCCTGCTGGAACACTGTGTCACCATTTTCATACCCATAATTCTCAAGTATATGAAGCAGCTCATCTTGTGACCTTCAGTGATCCTGGTCAAGCATCTAATGCCTTAAGCTTGGAAACCACCCCATATCTTCAGGCTTCTTCCACCAAACATGATGGTCTTCAATCTCTTGATCCATTAACTCTCTTTTCTCTTGATTCTTCCCGACCCATTTACACCCATCAAAGTCCAATCACCCATTTCCAATCCTCTATTGTCCACTTTTAGTACTTTTTCACGAATTCAACCTGACGGTTCTCATGACCTTATAGAAGCTGAGGCTTCGACACTTTTTTTGGGGCCACTATTCCAGACTTGTCTAATCCGAGTCACATGGACTGGTTGTCCCCAATATTTTGCTTGGACTTCCATCCCTTGGCTTTGGAACGGAGGGGCATTTTATCATATTCTTCTGCCTGTCATGGCTGCCACATGATGCAGTTTGGCAATTTTTTTTCAGTAGAGAGGCCGCTATCGATGAGTTTACTTCATGGCTGCTCCTCATTTCGAACCAATGACTTTTCGATTGGGGATCAACCAAAGAACAAACAGATATCAGGGAATGTGAGAACAGGTTGTAGTCTACAAGAAGAAAAAGATTGCTCCACCACCCAGTGGTGGCTTCCTGCAGCAAAATTAATGTGTCTTAAGTGAGTGCCCTCGAGTGGTGGCTTAGTGCACCAAAATAACTCGTTTTTTAGCCAGCCCCCCCTGGCTTCTCTAGTTGTTGTGGTCTCTTGCTCTAAACATTACTCATTTTCAGTGAGCGGCCCCTAGTGATGGCTTCCTGGATGGAGATAAAACTACACTAGGCTTATGCTCAGGTCGGCTTATACTCAAGTATATACGGAAACTGATCCCTTTGTACTGACCCGTTTTCTTTTTGAGTTTTTGTGACAATAACTTCCCCTTTTCTTCCCCCAGCCCCGGTCCAGTATACCTGATATATAGGGCGTATTTTATCCTCTGTGACCCCGACTGTTCAGCCGTACAAATGGAGAGATCTAAATGTTCCTAGGAATAAAATTGACTCATTTTGTATTACTTTATAGAGCGGGATGGATGCACTTTATGGCAGCAGCGAATAAGTGAATTATGTGACAGAGAAATGTCATTGGTTAGTACAGTAGTCATGGTGTGTGGATCCTCCCCCAGGGAGCAGGGAGTGACAGAGAATCGGCATACGGAGATTTATCGGGGTTTATGTAGTCACTAATCCTCCAGCCCTCTAATAACACTGAGATGACTCTGCTGATGCTGCCCCGGTCTATACAGCAAAGCTGACAAGTGATCTGTTGGATACGGGAGGTGTCAGATTATTGGGGGGTCATTTACTGAGGGCCCTATTCGCGTTTTCCCGACGTGTTACCCAAATATTTCCGATTTGCGACGTTTTTTCCTGAATTGCCCCGGGTTTTTGGCGCACGAGATCGGATTGTGGCACATTGGCGCCGGCGTGCACGTGACGGAAATCGGGGGGCGTGGCCGAACAAAAACCCGACGGATTAGGAGAAACCGCCGCATTTAAAAAAAAAAAAGTGTTGCAGGACACGCGCTTACCTGCACCAGGTATAGAATCGTGAACTCCGGCGGACCTCGGTGGACTTCAGTGCCGCAGCGCCACCTGGTGGACGTCGGAGGAACTGCCTTAGTGAATCACCGGAAGACCCGAATCCACCGCAGAGAACGCGCCACTGGATCGCGAATGGGCCGGGTAAGTAAATCTGCCCCATTGTCTTTTCTTTTGTGACCATTTGGTTTTTTTTAATAATTTATTTATAATTTTTTATAATTTATATCTATTTTTTTTACATTTATATCTTCATAATAAAAATGTAAATTTTTGATGATCAATTTTTGATCTCCCTATTATAGGGTCAAGAGCCGGAAACAAGACCCTGACGTTTGATTTTTTTTTACTCTTCTGTAAATATTCTTCTATTTGTTAAGGAACAAACTTGTTAAAAAAAGTCTAAACCCCCCCCCCCCAAATAACAAGTTCAAGTAACGAGGTATAAAAAGGCGAAATCTCAGCTGAACGCTGCAGTAATTCAGACACAACACCGAGCGCACGTTGTTCCTTAAAACGCCTCGCGCTCCACAATAATCCCACCCACGATGCGATGGTTATTTATTATTAAAAGCTCTCGGCTGAGCGAGAAATAAAAAAAAAAACGAAAAAAATAAAATAAAATGAAAAAAAAAAATGTATTTTCCTACGTATAAAATATTGACTTTATTATTAGCCGGCAATTATTTAAATGAGGGCAATTTTCCTGCGATTTGATTAATGGTTACATGGAAGTGTTTAGCTTTCCTTGACCTTTTCGACAATAAAGGAGCCCGGGCTGGAGCCCCTCCGGTGCCACCGAGGAAACATATCAAAGAAAAACAATGTCTGACATTGTTCCCACATCTGCCGCCAAACTATTTCATTATTTTGCTCCTTCTCTATAATTTCCTCTGATTTCCTCTCGGTGAATCCTGTTGATTCTCTTTTCTTTGCGCCGCGCTCTGTAATCACCTTTTGGTTTAGGTACAGTACACTACCAAACCACCCACCGAAAAACTAAAACCATTTTGATGAAGCAATGAGCTTTTTAGAGCGCGGCTCCTCCACCTTCCCTGCGAGAGCTTTACATTTTTCCCACCTGATTTTCTAAGGCTCCGGATTTCTTTATTTTTCTCCGCGCTGAGCCTTTCTCCCCCCCCCCCCCCACCCGTGTAGCGTTCGCCGCCGATTCCGCTCTAAGTGTATTTATTTTCTTCCATTTTTTTTGGTGGGGGAGAATTTTTTTGAAGGGCGCACACAGACGTAAAAATGTGCAATTTCGAGATTGTTTTTCCTTTGTTTTTAAAAAAAAAAAAATTAAATAAAAATTATTTAATGTATTTTTTGTTTTGTCAAATATTTAAAAAAATTATTAAAATAAAAAAAGGCTTGAAACGGGTTTGTTACACCAGCAGGTTACATTTTTACCTAGTAGCTCACTCCTAGCTTCCTTGCTGGTGTGATAGTGGTCTTCCATGTTTTGCTGGTGTCCCCAGGGACATTACTCATAGATCCGGGCACCGGGACTGTGATATCTTCTTATATTCCTTATCCATGGCCTCCTTCCTGCTAAAATCAACTTTTATAATTATGCTAATGAGGAAGAAGGGCTCTGTAGCTTAAGAAGTTGTTACAGTGTCTCACTTCCTTCCCCATCAGAACTCCCCCTCCCTCTGCCTGCTGTAATCATACACAGTGGGAAGGGGAAGTGCTCCTGTACAGTGTAACAGCCTTCTAAAGCTACATCACTAAGGAGCTCTGGTAACACCCACCAAAGCCCTTCTGTCTTATTATCATAATTTTAAAAGTCGATTTTAGAAGGAAGGAAACCTTGGATAACAAATATTAGAAGATGACCATGTTGCCTGGATCTACGAGTAAGTGACCCTGGTTTATCATGCGGGATTGTGATGGTAGATTTCCCCCTCTCAGTTAGGTGCCTGAGCATTAAGGTCCTATATGTCTCATCTGCTCCTGACCCTGGTTTCTGTGGAATCATTCCGTGACATGGTCTAAATCTAAATCTTACTGCCTTAATGGTGGAAAAGTCCCTAATCCCTGACGGCCCCTGGTTAGGCACCTTCTCCCACATGAAGGTGCCTGAACATTGAGGTCATACTCTATTAGTCTTCCGTGGAGGTGTTTGATCTGCTTCCAACGTCTGAGCTCCTGATCTTGTCTCTTACATCTCTCCTTTACCCTCCTGTTCTGCTAACTCGTTTTTAAAACCCAAAGTGGACCTGACTATAAACCTGACTGCCCTAATGCTACAAGCCTCCCTGGTCAATCCCTGACCGCTCCAGGGTAGGAAAGTCACGCTCCACCCACAGGAAGGTGCCTGAGCATTAAGCTCCCAATCCATTTCTGTGTTCTATGAAAGTGTCTCATCTGCTTCTAACTTCTGTGCTCCTGACCCCTGACCTGTGAACTTGACCTGACTAGGAATTATGCCGCTCACCCTGACCTTTAGCACGACCCTCACTACGTGCTCTGACTTCATCTTGTTTTTGACTATCCTTTGGCTGAGTGGCTGGTGGTTGCGGCCTAGGGCACACTGATGTCCCGATGCCTGTTATGGGACCGGAGGGCTGTCCTACAGCCTGGCAGCTCTCCAGGAGGTGGTGTGTGCAAGAAATATGGAGGGAGAGGCTGATGTACTGGTTCTCCCTGGGACAACCCCTGAGTGTCTGTAAGATAAGTCCCTGGGTAATGGATGGGGAGCCCGTGGTGGTGACAACCGTATCCAGGGATCAGACGGAGGCAACGTTGTAAATCAACTCACGGTACTTTATACAACAGCAGGCAACAGCCAAACACGATAACACAGCAGGCAATGGCCTAACATCAACAGCAGATTCTGCAAGCAGGTGAGCTGGTGATAGCTGGTCCGCAGGAAGGTTACACACGGCCTGGTAATAGCTTCAGGCTGGGCTGGCAGAGATGGAGCTGAGTCCAGATGGGGACCTCAGTTCTGGGGCTTAAGTCTCCTGACTAGCCCTCAGGTATCAGGCAGTGGCCTGAGGTACCTCTTCTCCCTGGTAGTGGGTCTGGGTCTCGGCAGGAGCTGCACACTGGACCTGCTTTTCTATTTATTGACTTCAATTCAAGATCAAGTGCTCGCCCCCACCCGGGGTTTATATACTCCCCTGGTCAGCTGGTAGCATTCCTCCAATCAGCTCCCAGCTTGCTTGACAATAACATTAGGTATTGTTAACTCTTGCCTTACTAGGCAGTAGCTGCAGCTGCAATTACTAAGTTCTCCAGTACTTAGAGACCTCATAGAGAGGTGATCAGTCTCCCTAACAGCTCCTGACATGGAGAGGCCGCTATTCACAACAACCACCTTGCCTATGCGTTGGCAGGGGTGTTGCACATGGAAGACAGAGGAGGAGAGACCTGCTGCAGCGGAATGGGGAACAGAAAGTATCTGATTTTTTTATTTTCCTATTTACAGCAAAAACAAAAGAAGGGGAAGGGTTTAACACTAGGGGTCACCATGAACATGAGCGGCACATTATACATGGGGGTGGTACAGGAAAGGGGCATAAATCATTGGTCATCACACTAGAGCAGTCAGTGGTCCGGTTTGTGTTGATGAAGACTAACACAATGGGGCTCATTTACTAAGGGTCCGAATACCGCACTTTCGTTGGGTTTCCCGACGATTTCCGATTTGCGCCAAATTGCCCTGGGATTTTGGCACACGCGATCGGATTTTGCCGCATCGGCGCCGGCTTTCACACGACAGAAATCATGGGGCGTGGTCATCTGACAACCCGACGGATTCGTAAAAACCGCTGAATTTAAGAAAGAATTGTGTCGCAAGATCAAGCACTCACATGCACCGGGGAGAAGAAGGTGAACTCCGGTGGACCTTGGCGCAGCAGCGACACCTGCCGGATATCGATTGGACTGTGACGCATCGGCGCCGGCTTGAACGCGACAGAAATCAGGGGGCGTGGCCGTCGGAAAACCTGACGGATTCAGACAAACCGCGGAATTTAAAAACGGAATTGTGTCGCAAGACACGCACTCACATGCATCAGGAAGAAGAAGGTGAACTCCAGCGGACCTCGGCACAGAAGCGACGGATGCAGGAACAAGTGAACCATGGCAGACCCGAATCCACGTCGGACAACACACCGCGGGATCGCGACAGGACCAGGAGGTAAGTAAATCTGCCCCAATATGTTCAGGTCAGTTGGCCAAACCCGACCATCGGCTCCGCTCATCTCTATATTTGGACATTATCTGCAGTCTCTGTGATTGAGTCTGCCGTTGGATGGAGACCTAGCTGCTGTGACTCCTCCCCCTCTCCATAGACTTCTGTGTAATCTGACACCTCATTGAGCTTCTGTCCTATTGATAGCAAAGCAGAATTCATAGAACGTTCTGAGATAAAAGGAGATGCATCTGTATAAATCTTGGAATTTATTGAAACATAAAAAACTATATATGAACAAAAGTGCTGACATGTGGAGCTAATGGAAGCTCATCATATAGTATACGAGGTACATAGATCCATCAGCCTATCAGTGTTACAAGCATTGGGTATGGACATTAGTAAAAGGCAGTAGTAGTATATTATTCTGTGCATATAACCATTGCATTGCCATAAGGTAAAATTCAATTATTGGTCAGATGACAGATCAAATAACATTTCAAAGTGAATCCACCATAAACAATCTGCGGCGCCAGCACTAGGTGGCGATCTGTATCCATCATGGAATAATGTGCTGCCCCTAGTGGAGGTAGAAGGAATCTGTGATAGATAATGATCCAGGCGTTGAGTATTGTTACTTACAGTGATACCAGAACCACGACCTCCCCCCTCCCTCATCTCCGCTACAGGAATTGGAGCAGCTTAAAATAAAATGACCTTTTGGATTTTTCTATTCTAAAATATATTTAAAGACGACTGGAGATAAATCTTTATACCGGACAATTGCTGCCTCCGGACGGTGACAAGTAAAATGTAACTACCTGACAGTTCATCTTCAAAGAGAGGAGACGCAGAAGGTTCCGCAGACCCAATGGGCCACATGATTGTCTCCACTGATACACTTAATGTTACAGGATCTCACATTGGGTTTTACTGCCATCTAGTGGCCATTCTATAGAATGCAAGAATATGTAGAACCGAGTGCAGCAGGTACCATAATGTCTATTTTAATTGCAAACTCAACTCTGCTACATCTATAATAAAGAGACGTAGTTGTTCTGCTTTGGCCTCAATGGCCTCGTTTTCTCTCTGGTCACCTACATCTGCAGGGGCAGGAGTGGTCTTATAGGAGGGGAGACATCTACGGGATGTGTAGTACATCAATGACCTGCAGATTAAACCAGAGGTTTCCATCCACTATATAAAAATACACATTCATCAGACATGAAGAATCTCAGTTTTAGGACAATTAGGAACCAAAATTATTTAGATGTCTTTGGGAGCTCCTGATTTATTTGCAATATCTGAGGTAATTAGAGACACACCTGTGGATGTATTTGAAGGCACGTCTGAAACACACTGCTTCTTTGTGTAACATCATTGGAATGTCTAAAGAAATCAGCCAAGATATTAGAAAGAGAATTGTGGACTTGCACGAGTCTGGTTCATCCTTTGGAGCAATTTCTAAAACCCTGAAGGAGCTTCATTCATCTGTACAAAAAAGACGGGAATGTCCATCCATCATACTGCTCAGGAAGGAGATGGGCTCAGTGTCCCAGAGATGAACGGGCTTTGGCACAAAATGTGTAGATCAACCTAAGAACAAAAGCCAAAGACCTTGTGAAGATAAACTACAACTACTTCCAGCAGTTGTAATAGATCGCTGCGTCTCTGCTATTTTTGGAAGATTTTCCACTTACCTGAGAGTCAGGTTTGGCAAGGCGTGCACCGTGCATTGTGGGTATTAACTGCTCCACAATGTCATTCTTTTTGATATTTATATGTGTCGTATTTTCACTGCAGGTATTTATTTATGTGTGCAGTATACTCACTACATGGTTATATATATGATGTATATTCAGTGCTGGTATACATGTAAGTATCATGTATATACAGTGCTGGTATATATGTAAGTATCATGTTATTTAGTGCTGGTATATATGTATATATGATGTATATTCAGTGCTGGCATATATATGTATATCATGTATATTCAGTGCTGGCATATATGGATGTATGATGTATATTCAGTGCTGGTATATATGTATATATGTTGTATATTCAGTGCTGGTATATATGTAAGTATGATGTATATTGAGTGCTGGTCTATATGTAAGTATGATGTATATTCAGTGCTGGCATATATGGATGTATGATGTATATTCAGTGCTGGCATATATGGATGTATGATGTATATTCAGTGCTGGCATATATGGATGTATGATGTATATTCAGTGCTGGTCTATATGTATGTATGATGTATATTCAGTGCTGGTATGCTCAATGAACGCATATATTTATATATGCAGTATATGTAGTTGTGTTTACTGTGATGTAACATGATATATAGACTTAATACAATAGAATATATTTAATATAATATATATACTTGGTTAAGAAAAGCCATAGTCACTGGGCCGCATTTATTAAAATGTTTTCACCAGTTTTCTTCCTGTCTTTACACTAGAAAGATTCTGTAAACTGCTTGTCCATGTATTTATAAAGTGTTTGCACAAGTTTTGTGTCCGACAAGACAGAAAAGATGTCACCTAAAGGGGCTGCTACTGCTGAGTCGGATCATGTGCATGAACAATGTGCACTGAAAAGATTGTGACACTTCCTGAGCAGTGCAGGGGGCACAAGATTCATGCAGAACGTGCACCATAATTCCTGAATCTGGCGCCCCCTGCACACTACACAGGGCACTGCACATAATACAAATAAATGTCGGCCATTGCGTACATGCTGGAATCTATAACAAAAAAATGAAAAAAAAAGAAGTTGAAAAAGCAAAAAAGAAAAGCCATAGGCCCACACTTATCAGAAACAGTGCAGATGCAGTTGTTTGTGTAGTGGGCAGGGGGCGCCAGATTCAGGATTTCTCGAGCCTGTTCTTCATGAATCTCGTGCCCCCTGCACTGCCTTGAAAGAGTGCACCAAATGTTTTTGTTGGTGCAGCTTTAACATGGGGCGTGCGACACAATCCGGTTGGATAAATCTGGTGCACGATCCGGCTGAGCACCGGAGCGCCCCCTTCTGTGCAGAAATTAGTGACACATGAAGAATATTGTAGCCGTTAAACAAAACAGTCACGTGCAACACAAATGTGTCTTGGACAATTCTTAAATACCTGTAAGAGCAGTTTGCACTGAAAAGAATGTGCAGAGTCCGAGAGAAAACTGGTGCAAGGACCCTCGTAATTCTGGGCCATTGGGGCACATTTACTAATGTCCTTGCGCCAGTTTTCTCTCGGCCTCTGCACATTCTTTTCAGTGCAAACTGCTCTCACAGGTATTTAAGAATTGTCCAAGATACATTTGTGATGAGCTGCACTATTCTTCATGGGACACAAATTTCTGCACTGAAGGGGGCGTCCGTTGCTCAGTCGGACCGTGCGCCACATTTATCATGCAAAGTCCCATGTTAAAGGTGCACCATAAAAAAGTGGTGCACTCTATCGGGGCCGTGCAGGGGGCAGCAGATTCATGAAGAACGTGCACCAGAAATCCTGAATCTGGCGCCTCCTGCACACTACACAGGACACTGCACATAGTACACACTGCACATAGTACAACACAGACACGGCACAGATACACACGGCACATATACGAACACGGCACAGAGTAACCATCCCGGTCTATGTACTGCACTGCATATAGGTCCACACCTGACCAAGTACACACTGCCATAGACACACTCCAAGAGTACCCCCTGCACTATGTACAGCACGACCCTGCATATAGTACACTACTGCATCAGTCCCCTGCACATAGTACAGGACACTGATGAAAGTACACACTCCACACTCATACAACAACCCCTTCATAATGTACCACACTGCATGAGAGTAAACACACTGCACATAGTAACACCCACTGCACATAGTAAACCCTACATACTAAGTACACAACTATGCACATAGTACACACTGCACATAGTACTACCCTGCCAATGTACACACGCATATAGTAACACCTGCACATAGTACAGCACTGCACATAGTACACCCCTGCACATCCACTGCACAGTAGCACCACTGCACTAGACACCACCCTGCACATAGTACAACCCTGCATATAGTACACACCTGCATATTCAACACTGCTTAGTACACACTGCACATACACACTGCACATAGTACACATCACCTGCACTATACACAGGACACTGCAAATATACACACATCACATAGACACCACCCTGCACATATACCCACCCTTCACTATACACAGACTGCGAAAACACGTGCACTATACAACGTGCAACGGTATTACGGACACTGCACTGTCACACAGTTGCACCAGCACCCTCTGCACTAGTACACACTTGCACACTAGTAGACCTCACCATAGTACACTGACAAGTACACTGCACAAGTACACACGCCGGACACCGCAAACCATAGTCCGAGAACACTGCACGGTACACAGGACCTGCACTAGTACACGGAACCTGCACATAGTACACCTCACAAGTACACATGCCTAGTACACACTTACACATAGTAAACATGGACACTACACAGAACTGACAGTACACCTACACATATAAGTACAACACACTGCACTATACACAGAACACTGCACATAGTACACACTACACATAGTACACACTGCACATAGTACACAGGACACTACACATAGTACACAAGACACTGCACATAGTACACAGGACACTACACATAGTATACACTGGACATAGAACACAGGACACTGCACATAGTACACATGACATTGCACATAGTAAACACTGCACATAGTACACACTGCACATAGTAGAACCTGCACATAGTACACAGGACACTGCACATAGTACACACTGTACATAGTACACAGGACACTGCACATAGTACACACTACACATAGTACACACTGCGTGTAAGCTCTTATGGGCAGAGTTCTCTCTCCTGTAGAGTGTAAGCTGTTATGGGCAGTGCCCTCTCTCCTGTAGAGTATAAGCTCTTATGGGCAGGGTCCTCTGTCCTGTAGAGTATGAGCTCTTATGGGCAGGGTCCTCTCTCCTATAGAGTGTAAGCTCTTATGGGCAGGGTCCTCTCTCCTGTAGAGTGTAAGCTTTTATGGGCAGGGACCTCTCTCCTGTAGAGTGTAAGCTCTTATTGGCAAGGTCCTCTCTCCTATAGAGTGTAAGCTCTTATAGGCAGGGCCCTCTCTCCTGTAGAAAGTAAGCTCTAAAGGGCAGGGACCTCTCTCCTGTAGAGTGTAAGCTCTTATGGGCAGTGTCCTCTCTCCTGTAGAGTGTAAGCTCTTATGGGTAGGGTCCTCTCTCCTGTATAGTGTAAGCTGTTATGGGCAAGGACCTCTCTCCTGTAGAGTGTAAGCTCTTATGGGCAGTGCCCTCTCTCTCCCTCCTGCAGAGTGTAAGCTGTTATGGGCAGGGTCCTCTCTCCTGTAGAGTGCAAGCTCTTATGGGCAGTGTTCTCTCTCCTGTAGAGTGCAAGCTCTTATGGGCAGTGCCCTCTCTCTCCTGCAGAGTGTAAGCTGTTATGGGCAGGGTCCTCTCTCCTGTAGAGTGTAAGCTCTTCTGGGCAGGGTCCTCTCTCCTGTAGAGTGTAAGCTCTTGTTGGCAGGGTCCTCTCTCCTGTTGAGTGTGAGCTCTTATGGGCAGGGACCTGTCTCCTGTAGAGTGTAAGCTCTTATGGGCAGGGTCCTCTCTCCTGTATTATATGAATCACAGTATGCAGTAAGCTCCTGAGCTCCCCCTAGTGGCAGCTCTAGACTAAAATAATAATTTAATTATTACACTCCATGTCTCTGCAGTAGATTTTTGATCCTTGATATTAATATTTTTTTTAATTCTTGCTTTTACTCTTGAATTATATTTTATGGGAAAGTGTTAGTGAATCGTTGCTCTGGAAAAGATTTTTCTTGTGATTTATACTGTATTAAAATGATCCTTTTTTCATGTTTCATTTTTATAGTTTCAGAAATCACGAAATACAAATGGACAGATTTTAATTCAGCCTCGTGACGAAAAGCTGCAATTGCAAATAATAAAAATAATAATAATAATATAATAACACCAGAATAGATATGTAAAAAATAAAAAAAAACACATGCAGAAGAAATAAAATGACACGACAGAAAATGCAATAAAAAAAAATAAATCAAATATACACAAAACACAAATTATTAATAATGAAGAAGTTTAATGTGAAAAAATAAAAATTAATTTAGGCTCCATTCAACATAAAAAATAAACATAAAATGCATGATATATTATGTTATAAATTATTTGGTAATTACATTTAACATTAAAAAAAAAAATTAAGTAAATAAGCAACAAAATTTATTTAAACTTATGCAAAGAAAAAAAATCCAGATCTTAGTTTCAGCAGTTTTCAGTATTTGGCACTTAGGAGGGGTTAGTGAAACATATAACGTTAAAAAAATGAGGACATTTTGGAGGATATGTAATATCTGTATTAATATTTCATCATATTTATTACTATTGGATAAGTCCAGACAACAAATATTCAACAATCTAATGTAATCTCTTAAAGGGGAGGCTCAGAATGAAAAAAAACATGTTTTTTTAAAAAATGGAAACAGCACCCCACTAGTCTACGAGTGGTATTGCAGCTTAGCCCAATTGAAGTGAATGGAGATGCAGTACCAGGCACAACCTGTATGCAGTTGTGGCGCTGTTTTTGGAAGAGATAAGTATATGTTCTTCTAATCTTGTAAAAATCCTTGGAATATATTTGTTTATTAGAAACACAATGTTCGGGGATACACAGTGGTGAAATATCCATCTGATGTTATAAATGTATTTACTAAAGTGGTTCTCCGTTTATATCAAGTCCCTATTGTGTCGATGAAACAAGCTTATTTATTGAAGGATCTGCTGCTTGGACACCCATTGTTTGCTAGAAGATCAGTGAGGCCTCAGACATCCAGTATAAAAGGGTTAATAGTTCTTAGCTATAATATCCCTTAAAATACAAGGTTTTCCTACAGCAATGGGTTAAATAACCTAGATACAGTGACCGGCAGTCTATATTTTGACTAGCGATGAGTGCACCCTGTTTTGGGTTTGGGTGGGTCCTGTATAAACCTGGACATAGCCAACTATGGCTGTGATTGGCCAGGGATGTGAATTTGCCGGATTGGATCTTTGCCGGCCACCAATCCGTAAATATTTATGCCGGATATTTATGGGTCACACCGGTCCCACCCGAACCCCCGGACACAACCGGAAAGTTCTGCTCATCTGTAATTGTGAGGGGCGTGTCTTCTTACACTTTACAACAGAAATAAAACAAAAAAAAAATACTAGAAAACAAACAATATAAAAAAACATATAACAAAGCGGTCGTGAGTAATGGATTCATTTTGACTATTCATGTTGTCATTTTTTTGATAAAGTCAATTTTTAGGGATTTTTATGTACATATAACATCATTAATTTTTATTTCAAACGTAAACGGGTGATAACATTTTACTAGAATTTTAACTGGTAGCAGATTCTTATGTTCTTAAGAAGGATTCATTTTAAATAGCTGATCATACAATACAATGATATAGAAAGGATGATATGTTTTGGGGGTTAGGCTCCATAAAGCTCCTCCTTGTTATCTCATAGGTCACTAAGTGTCCAATTCGACCAATCTTTTGGGTGTACCAGCGTTCAAACCTCCCCGGCTTTTTTACTATATAGATAGCCCCAAGATACAATTTTTTGTATTCTATGCTTATATCACGAATCCAATTACCGTATATACTCGAGTATAAGCCGACCCAAGTATAAGCCGAGGCCCCTAATTTTACCACAAAACCTGGTAAAACCTATATTTTTTTTTACTCGAGTATAAGCCGAGTTTGGGTTTTAAGCACAATTTTTTGTGCTGAAAAACTAGGCTTATACTTGAATATATATGGTATTATTATATTATTACGTATTTGCAAAATTTGTATGTAACTGGTTAAATAAATAAATTCAAATGAAAAGATAATTATAATGTATTGATAGAATTTAAGTAGGTTGCACTAAAATAATAAAACAAGGTTAAAGAATTCTTAGAGAAGATTTTTTTTTTCTATTCCCTGTTAAGGAACTCTTATTTATTTTTTAAAAAGTGAATTTATTTTATGACTTGGGGGGGGGGGAGGATTTTGATTTCTTATAACAGAGGATAAAATAGAGGAACTCTCGCGCGACTGCACTGGATTGCGATTTACTATATGTTATGACTATTAGCGCTTACAGACTGCATAGGAGGCGCCGATAAACTATACATAAGGTTTGCCCTTTCTGTTTTGAGACTAATTATGGCTATTTGAAGTGAGTGTATGTGTTTGCGATATATGATTGGATGATTGCCCATGTGTGCCGGCCCATATGTGATGTCATCGTGTCTCCTGATTGGTCTTCCAATACTATTGTGAGCTTAAATAAGTGTACATGCCTACCTAACATCATTACCCCCTGAGGAAGCGACGGCGAAACGTACGTCGGGGTTGTCTGGTACAGCGCCACATCTCCTGTTCAATATGCAGCCTGGTTGGTATATATAGCTATTTTGCACGATGCACTTTATTTTGTCTTGTTTGGTTTATATGACCTCCTACCAGGTTCCATGTTATTTAGATTAGGTTTACATTATAAACCCCTTGTTTACACTTGTAATATATTATATCGATTGACTTGTGTGTTACATTGAAACCTTATGTTTACACCTGTAATGAATTGACTGACTGTGGTTTACAATGTGATTGTACAGGAATGGCGGTGTACCTTTAGTCCACCAGGGATTGATTTTATGGGTTGTTTTTATTGCAGTGATCATATGTGTATTATTATTTTGTTCAATAAAAATTTTGTGTTTTCCATATTATGGTATTTATACATTTATTTTGTGTACTTTGTTGTATAAGGCCTGTATATAGGTACATAAAATAGAGGAACTGTCCTGTGTTTAAATTGACAGACAATACAGGGATTTTATTAGACAGCGTGTAATGCATCATTTCACCTGCGGGGGTGCTACAGGCACTCAATTTCAGGCTTCCCACAAAATATACTTGATTACTCTAACAAGATTATTATAATAGATGAATAGAAATGATTCTAATGGGAGAAAACTTTTAGGTAATCAATTAAAAATAAATATATATTTTTTAAAAACTTGACAAAATGATCACCAAATTGGGGCTTTGTCTTTTACCAAATGTATTGTGCAGACAAATTGCGAAAATTTATGACTGACAAAACGTAAAGAGTCCGTATTAAATCTAAACATGGAGGGATAACGACAAACGGGACACGACTTCATCTAACTAGAAAAGAGCTGATTTATGTACAGATTGTAGGTCCCATCACAAAACTCTACTCTCGTCCCGGTTGTCCCATTTATACAATTGGTGACCGTCTACTTGGCGCGTTGAGCACGAGACATCATCCCTTATGAAAAGAGGCAATTTCTGTGGCAATTCTAGATAAGTGCATAACATGCTGCACTAATATAGTGCAAGTCCCGCCTTACAAACCGCAAAACAAGATGTAGGCGGGATTAGGAGAGTTAGAGAAAGTAGAAACGGGGTTGTCATGTACAAGTGTGTCATTTCGGAGGGTAATTTACTAAAAAATACTGCATTTCAGGAGGCCTTTCCTGAAGTTTTATCCGGCACAAAAAGTGTTGAAATTTGGTCGGTCCGGTGGTCCTGTACTTTTTTTAATGTCACGTTTTTGTTTTGTCGCATTTTCCCAAAAACCTGTCTTCTTTTTTTTTTCGTAGAATTATTTACACCGAAACCCCAAGACAATGCCCCAAACATAAGTCCATACTGTGGAGTTCTCAGTATATGGTACAGGTTCATGCGTATTGGATATATGGGGGTTGAGGTCAAGTCTTGCAACAGACCCAAGTAGTATGTACAGAAATTAGAAGACAGTTTCCCGCTAAATAAAGTTTTTGGGGTTCAAAACATTGCATTTCTGTAGACTGTGCTTAAGCTGCCGCAGTGACGTTCGTCCTCACAAGATTGCCTTGTTGGCGCTTTCCGAGAAGGAATGTAGGTACTTTCAAGAGTGTTTTATTTGTATTTTTTTACATGTCTGCGTCTCCATCGTAAGCCAACGTCAACGGTTTCAGGCGGTTGTTTTGTCTTCTTGGGGGTTTCTTGGGCTTTTTACTGTAAAAAAAAAAATGGTTAAAAACTTTTGAATTCATTCTCTACCATTTTTAAAAAATATATTTTAATGATTTTTGCTGCTTTTATAATTATTTCAGATGATTTTTGCTATTTTTGGGTTAAATTTATGGTTAATCATCAACTAGCGCACTTATTATTACTCTAATGTAAACTTGTAATTTCTTTTTGCATAAATTACTAAAACTGGAAATTTTTTGGGCAGTTTTCTAAATGTTTTCATTTTCTTAGTCCATAATGTTTCAGTAAAACCCATTAAAATGTTAAAGGGTTTGTCTGTTTCTAAAGAAATTTCTGTCCAATAGTAGAGGCTGCCGAAAAACACAATAGCCTATACCTTCCCTGTCTCCTCCCCTTTGGTCCAGAGCAGTCTCTGTATACAGAGTAGAGATGGCTCATGGCAGCCTAATACTGGCCTCAACGTATCACTGTTTAGGCCAATGATAGAAACATCGGTCACATGTCATCGATGGGAGTCACATGATGCTAAGTGGGCGGGAGGGGGGGGGGGGGTGATGGATATTGATGATGAACAGGCTCTTTGGTTGTTTTATGGCACAAAACTGTAATCCCCGACAGCCCATTTAAGGAATAAATGGGTTGTCGGGGGTTACAGATTCGGAAGAAATAGGCAACTTTTATTGATACTATAGTAACAGAGGGAATTTTTAAATTTTTTATAATGGCTCTATGGATAAGCTGAAACATTGCACCTTATTTTGCCATGGGTGAATAAAGATCACCTTTATACTGACCGGAGTGCTGCCTCATTGCATTGCATTTTTGGGGGAATTGTTTTAATATATATTTTTAAAAATTTTATAAATCAAAAATAAATAATTACATATGTTTAAATCTAATTCTGGCTCCCTGCCAGTAGTGTTTAGTGAGTCCTAGAAAGGGAGGGAGGCAGTTGCAGTCTGTGTGTGTCTCAGTCTCCTGGATGCATTCTTCCTCTTCTCCACACCATCCCCTCTCTCTCCTGCCTGCTCAATGCCCATGACAGGAAGTCGGGAGGAAGGAGCTTGATGAGTGTGGAGGGAGGAAGAAGAGACTGAGACACAAGAACGCTGGCTGCTGCAGCTGCCTCCCCCTGGGACTCACCAAACACTGCTGGCAGGGAGCCAGGTAATGTGAAATAAAGTTTTATAAAGTAGTGGCAGTATTTAGAATGCTTACAAAGGCATTTTATAAATCAGCATAGCATAGGCTATTGGAACCTGTCAGAAGAGAAGCACTTATAAGCGTTCTTTTCGTCAGGCAGAAAATTCAATAAATTTTTGAGAACATAAATTGAGTATTGTTATGAATTTCTCTGCTTATTGGAACCTGTCACCAGCTAAAAATGATATTTCAAGTGTCTGGTTCGCCTTAAGAGCAGAAAGTCATCCCGAGCCTCTAATAGGGAATAAGCCTTCACCAGTGATATCTGGCAGCTCTTACTGTGTCGGTGACTGATCCAGTGAAAGTTTGTGTTCAAGAAAGTCTCAAATTACCCCATAAAAACCAAAGACTACCAACAAATACACACTTTACAATTTCATGAGGAAAAGGAACGAAAACATAAATCACTTCTGACAATAACGTGTCCACTCACCAAGCCAGATAGATCATAGATACCACAAATAAGAGGAAAACAAAGGCACCTGCAGCCACCCCATACACCCAGGTCTTCAGCTTCCCATCTGGAAAGAGGCAATGTTAGTGGCGGGTTAGTAGTAGGCGGTCACATCCTTCATAAAGCAGAGATCTGATTAGTTGTATTAAACACAAGTTAGCAAAGTTTTTTTCCTTCTTCTCGTCATCAGGACCTCTATACTTCCATACATGACTATTCGTTGGGGGAGGGGCAGTGATGATGAGTACAGCTAGGCTGGTTTTAGGCGACCATGTCCAGGCCACCAACTATGAACTTGTGTCGGCCAAATTTTTCTGGACCCGGACTCCCAACATTTTACTCCCTCCCGGTGGGTCTACCGTCGCGTTATAGAGTTAAATTCCCACCCCTCTACTTTAAGTTGCAGTGCCCAGTTGTAGTTGGCCAAAACTTCTTCTCCAGAGAACATGGACGTGCACAAGATTTATTATAAATAAGACCAAGTTGAATATTTGTGAATCTTCTCACAAAAAGTAGATCTTTGTCTACAAAGTAACCAACAGATTGGGTTGTCTTCTGCTGAATTTTTGAAGCTCATTAACTGTGTTGGTCCCGAACTTCACCAAAACATTAAACCTATAAGGTAAATGAAATCCTCTAGGATCCCTGGTAGACCATATGGTGTTCGGGACGGGGGTGCCAAAAATTAAAGAAAGTGTACTGATCTCGTGGCTGTTTCCTGTGTTGCGCCAGTAATAGCGGTCATCATTACTGATGGCTCGGATGGAAAGGCCGAGGGGGGTCATAGGACCTGCTGTGGCCAGTTAGTGGCCTCCTCGTAGGATATCCCTTCTCTTATATCATAAATGAAATCCCATCCACTGATTGACCAGAAGTATCAGCATCACAGGAGAACCAGGAGACTGGAACCACTAACAGCTCGTCCAGAAATATCTATGGTTGAAGGACCAACTTTGGCCAAATTAGTGGCCTCCTCTTATGTCACAAGTGATTTCTACTCAATCGAAGAGGTCAAGACCAGAAGTTTCGGCATCACAGGAGAACCAGGAGACTGGTACCACTAACAGCTGGTCCAAAAGTATCTATGGTCGGAGGACCAACTTTGGCCAAATTAGTGGCCTCCTCTTAAGTCACAAGTGATTTCTACTCGATCGAAGAGGTCAAGACCAGAAGAACTGTGGCACAGCAGAAACCAGGAGGTGGGTAGGGTAAGTACCCCATGGGGTTTTCCAGAATTTAATTATCCAGCTGTCCATTTTTTTATGGAGAACCTTCTACGTGTGTTCCAGTTTCATGTAGACTATTAACAGTGAAAATGCAATCAAAATACAATTATACACAAAGGTTCGGTCACACAATGGACCTTCATCAGACTTCAATTACTGTAGGAAAAAAACACACGGGGGTCACAGTCCCCATTGAATTCAGTTGCCTTTTGTGTTTCTTCTTCTACAGTGGTGACTGATGAAGGTCCATCATGTGGTCAAATCATTACTTATATCTGCTTGGGTTGATAAGTAATGGGTTGATCCTACTCTTGTAGAGTTGTGGGTCTGTCCTTGAGACCATGACCTTGACTTATATTGAAACCGTGACTTACCTGACCCGAATGGCTGCAGAAACCATGTCCTCCCCCCGTAGCCTGACTGGCTGCTGGAGGGTTGGGTTGGGTTGATGGCTCGGCTCGTTTTCACGTCTCCTTTCTTGTCATCACTAGTAGGTATGATCACTACAGGAATCAGGGTGCATTGGTCAAGTGTCCCATCAGACGAGGTGACCTCCGTGTAGCCGTCTTCACAGCCGCATGAGCCAGACTGGAAATGGAAGAGGAAAGAAGATCTGAATTTATTTTGGTAATTGTCTTCTGGGTTGATGTGTAACAACTTAATATTACAGGCCTACAGATGAGGCTGAACTACTGATGGGTATGAAATGTCTTTCTAGAGTTCTTGATTTTATGTAGAATCTCACCCATTTAACTATAAAAAAAAAAACCTCCTCTAAAGTCACGAGAAAATGAGTCAAATTTAGAGGCTGCAGGGGGGTGTCACCAATATGTCCCTATCTTCCCTTCTATAGTACCTAGCAATAAACCACAACCACAGAACCACAATCCTGGTGACGTGAAAGATGAGATTCTTATCTTTAATATGACACCAGCATGTTTCTAGGTGCTATATATGACGCTGTTATATTGTTATGAAAATATTTGGTCTTTCTTGACTTCGATTTGTCTTTGGTGCTGCTCACTCCCATCAGCCATCACTAAATTGGGTCTATTAAGGGAAGCAGCTGCTTTTTCTAGAAGAAACGCCCAGATCCATATATTGGGGTTAAAGGGTGAAGAGCACTTAGACAACACCCTCAGGAGTAGCCTCAAGCCAAAGCAGTCTAGTGACGCAGTTGGTCCATCCCTGTTACGTTACATCCTATTTTTTTCTAAGATAAGAGGCCACATTTTCGACCACTAAAACCTTGATGGTAGTGGTGATCTGGAACCACACAAGGACATCTGATGGTGGAGATCTAGAGATCTCTCAGTAGTGCAAACTCAAATTTTTGGATTGCCAAAAGTAAGAATAGAACATCCTTACCAAGGCCCACAATGAAGTATAGGTCCTGGTCATTAGTGGTCAAAAATGTGGCCTCTTATCTTACAAAAACCTTTATGGTAGTGGTGATCTAGAACCACACAGGACATATGATGGTAGAGATCTCTCAGTAGGGCAAACTCAAGCTTTTGGGTTGTCAAAAATAAGAATAGGACATCCTTACCAAGGCCAACAATGACCTATAGGTCCTGGCATTTGCCCAAATACAAACACAAAGGGGATCCACCAGCAAGACCAGATAATTGTGAAACTTTATTCCAACATATCAAAAGTAAAGGAAAGTGCATGATGAATACCGTTGACACGTTTCGGACCACCAGCGACCTCAGTGGTATCATGTTACACTGGAGCACATTAACTTACCCGGTCCAGTCACGATCCAGCGGCGGGTTCTCCGATGCTGATTCGGATTCACTAAGGTCCGTGCGCCGATATCCACTAGGTGTCGCTGCTGCGCCGTGGTCCGCTGGAGTTCACCGGAGTACACCTTCTATTTGTTGGTGCAGGTAAGTGCGTGTCAAGCGACACTTTTTTAAAAAAAATACTGTGGTTTTTTTCGAATCTGTCGGGTTTTCCGACGGCCACACCCCCTCCCCCCCGATTTCCGTTGCATGCAGGCCGGCTCCGATGCGCCACAATCCGATCGCGTGCTCCAAAACCCTGGGGCAATTCGTCGCAAATTGGAAAAATTCCGGAAACCCGACGAAAAAAAGCGGTTTGAGCCCTTAGTAAATGACCCCCACTGTATCCATTGTGCACTTTCCTTTGCTTTTCCCATCTATCTGGTCTTGCTGGTGGATCTACCTCGTGTCGGCGCCTGGAACGGCCCAATGTTTTACGACCACGTCTCTGACCCTCTACCCATCTGATGCCCATTATTCATAGGATGTGGCGAATATTTTGTCAGCCCGGATGCGCTGCATTGCCTGTAAGACATTACTATGTGAGCCTCCCCCGCCGGGCAGCGGATAGCAGGAGGCTAATAGGATGAGATATAAAAGACGTTTCACCATTTCACAGGAATTATAACTTCCCCAGTGGGAATGAGACGAGTCATTGATCAAACGCATGTGACAATTACCTCCCCGCCGCTGCCATCAGCTATGGATTACATAGGAGCTGGCGCTTGTCAGGACTTACCTCCGTACAGTAGGAGTGCTGCTGGGTACACGGGGGGCTGCACACCCGCTCACTCTCCGGCTTCAGGACTTCATAGCAGCCGCCTAGAGGATGGAAGAGGGAAGACACGTAGTAAAGGTGTAATGTATAACCAGAGGACATCATCCATAGGGGCTATATGGAAGGATGGAAAAAGGGATGACAGAGAGAGCCCATGGGATGACAGAGGGAGCCTATGGGATGACAGAGGGAGCCTATGGGATGACAGAGGGAGCCTATGGGATGACAGAGGGAGCCCATGGGATGACAGAGGGAGCCCCATGGGAGACAGAGGGAAGCACATGGGATGACAGAGGGAGCCTATGGGATGACAGAGGGAGCCCATGGGATGACAGAGGGAGCCCATGGGATGACAGAGAGAGCCTATGGGATGACAGGGGGAGCTTCTTCATTCTATTATATTTTCTACATGTCACAGTCACTATTAACAGCGGCATCTATGGGGTTAACCAGCTGCTCAGGTCCTTCCATCCCCCACATCCCGACCACTCTGCCAATAGCTTCAGATGGGTGCAGTGAGCTCCACCAATACTGTGCCAACCAGCGCTCCCTATTTTTCTTTCACGTGATACAATATGATAACTACCTGTCACATTGAAGCCGTCCGATCGCTGGCACCAAACTGTCCGGGAAGATCCTTTCCATGAACCTGTTAACCAGTTGTATTCATAGCATTGTCCATCTGCAGGAAAACACACATATATAATATGCAAAATATTGTATGTAAGAATAACTAGAATATGTGTATTAAAACTTCTCCATGTGCTCTGGGGAGAGCACTCACACTGCTGTGCTCTTAGCAATCCACTAAGTGCTGCCTCACAGCCCCTGAGTGTCTGCTCTGAGTGTCTGCTGTGATATCTACTCAGAAGCCTGCTACTTCTTTTACTCAGAGCCAAGGGAGAGGGCTCTGCAGCTCAATGCACAGAGCAAAAAGTACAGCAGTGTGAGGACACACTCCCAGTGCACTTGGAGAAGCTACAATTCTGGAATATAAATCCATATCACAGTCCTGCTGCTACTAACAGCAACATACACAAATGTGTGATTACTCATCTTTCAAGAGTCAATGTATAACACTGGCTGCAGAGAGCACAGAGCACAGCAGTGTGAGGACACACCTACAGTGCACTTGGAGAAGCTACAATCCTGGAATATAAATCTATTTATCACAGTTCTGCTGATATTAACAACATATCTCAACATATTGAGAACACATTCTCGATGGACTTTACATAACACTGGCTGCAGAGAGCACAGGGCAAAGATGTGTGAGGACACACCCACAGTGCACTTGGTGTGGCTACATTCTTGGAATATAAATCCATTTATCAAAGTTCTGCTGCTACTAATATATACAAAGGTCCGATTTCTCATCACTCTATGCATCCTGCATGGTCATTGGTCACATTTGTTGACAGAATATTATTAACTATGAGCTGGATATCAATTATAAAGAAATGCAGATACATTGTTACACTTAGTGGATTGGCACAACCCTCTGACTGACTGGTTGTTGTGCTTTACTACAGGAGCCAAATTCTCCAAGGCCTCTGTAGCAGCTTCCTGATCTGCGTCTATGAAATGGAAGCCTTTATATATTCCTAGTAAACTCAGTTCCACAGTCTGCAGTGAGCTCCCTCTAGTGGTGGCTCCAGGTTTATAGAATTTTACTCTGAAACTCTATAGACCAGTGAAAAGAATATGCAAATTGCTTGCACGTGTATTTACGGAGTGTCTGCGCCAGTTTTGGGTCACGGCTGCACTGTGTCTGCCGCGCCAAAAAATTCTACACTTAAAGGGGGTTTCCGGAGCAGATTTGTAGTACAGTTTGCTATATGTCATGTATCTTAAATAGAATTCACCTACCATGACAGGATTTGGATTCATAGGCTTGTTCTGGGCACAGGTGTTGGTTTTCCATCTCTTGGATTATTACCGCTCGCGATCGCACTTTAACCCCTCCAAAGCCGAGATCTTGTTTATTGACGCAAGTCAGCTGGCACAAGCTCCATTCAGACCATTCATTCAGATAGCAGTCACCTAGAAGAGGGGATGGTAAATATATAACACATTGACCTTTATGATAAGGGCAGGGGTGAAGCTCTACTGCAGAGACAAGATTTCCATGATTTGCAATAATGAGGGTTAATATAGGTGTCTCTGTGTGTAAAAGCTGTGATTCTGCCTATAGGATTAGACCCAGTTATGGGTTCCTTATCTTATAAATTGATTTTAGAGTAAGAAAAAAGTGTCTCACTACCAAAAAAACCACAGAAATGTATGAATAATATTATGGTTTTAGCACCTTCTGGTAAAATGCAGTTTTATAATCATGAAGAGCCCTTGTTCGAAAGGTCAGAGCTTTCCTTTTTCCTAAACAGAGCTCCAAATCCTCTGCATACATATACTGTAAATTATAATAATAATAATATACTCACTACCTGCAGCCACCAGTAGAGGGAGCACAAGAGCTTACTATAGACCAGTGATGGCGAACCTTTTAGAGCCTGAGTGCCCAAACTTCAACCAAAAGCTTATTTATTGCCAGCACAGCTATTTAAGCAGTAATGTATTTCTCCTTGTTCTTTGACAACTTTCAATCATTCAGCCTCCTAAAGACACCAAAGCAGTTGAAAATAGGAGGGCAAATCCGCCTATCATTGTAGGAAGATCCTGTAGGAATATTCTTTGAGTTCTGTCTGGTGAACTTCATGCTGGGTTGATGGCCTGGGTGCCCACAGAAAGGCCTCCGAGTGCCGCCTCTGGCACCAGTGCCATAGGTTCGCCACCACTGCTATAGACTGTTATCTGTTGAACTCTATGAAAACACTGTAAACTATAATCTCTTGAGCTCCCCCTAGTGATGGATAAAGTTATGACACTTTTACAATCAAGTTTTCACTCTTACCTCTGAATAGGTTATTAGTGTTGGATAATGAGAATGGTCCCCCCTGAGTACCCCATGTGAAAGTACTCCATAGCTTGATTCACTTTTATGGTACTTCAATAGGGGTAAGTTCCATAGGGGTAAATAGAGCAGTGGCCGAGTATGTACCCAACTCATCGGCATCTAATCTAATCAAAATGTAATAGACACAAAATTCACATTTCCAAAAAAATATATATAAACAGTAATTTTTTCCCCTTTTATACTCTATGGAAGCTCCCCCCTCGGATGGGCAGACCACCCCTTTAAAAGTCAAAGTTTCTGTGCAAAAGAAAGGTTTCCCTCTATTTAAGGATGAACACGTGATGTCATAGATAAAATAAAAAAATTAAAAATTCAAGACAATTGCTAAATGGCCGATACCTGGACACGGGACGGTGCACGACTCCTCCAGTACAATGTTCACGTCTCCATCCACAACAAGTTCTATGTCTCCACAAAACTCCTCGTCGACCACTTTGCCAGCGTCTTCCCGAGATCCATCATAAACGACGCAGGACATATTCCGGAACCTGGTGCCATCTCCGCACTGTGCATCCTACCAAGAGACACCAGGAGTCAATGGGGGAGGTGTATCAAGCCCGGAATTATAGCTCCAAAAAAAGTGTAAAATAAGATTTTTTTTCTTAACTAGTTGGGTTTATTCTGTACAAAATTGCAACAAATTACATGTTTCCACCATTCTCTCTCCGCTTTTGACTCTTCTGCCTCCTGGTACTTTCCACCTTAGGCCAGTCATCACCTTCAATTTCAAGAGGTAGTGACCTGGTCTCGTCTGACTAGCGCCTCCTGGCTCCACCAAAGGCTAATTTATGCACGCCCCCCCCCCCACCTCATTCTTATGCAGCGCTCCCAGCTACCCGAGCGGTCATACAGCCGGTGACGTCATCCGGCACTCTTGATTTCTTGCGCAGCCACAAAGGACACCTGTGAGCTGCGCAAGACAGAAGATCTCGCTCCAGAAGAGGCACCGGATGACGTCACCGGCTGCCTGACCACACGGGTAGCTGGGAGCGATGCATACAAATGAGGCAGGGGGACGTGCATAAATTAGTCTTCGGAGGAGCCAGAAGGTGCTCATCGGACGAGGCCCTGAGCACCTCCAGCTCATTTCAATAGATATAAAAGTTTATTTTCTCCACACCACGAGGGCCCCGGAGGAAGCTTTAGGTACCGAGGGTGGCATATGGGACAGTCTACCACCGAGAAAATGGTAGATGTCCTTTAAGGAGTGACACAAACTCCAGTTAAGTGGCACAGTGGATCCGTCACAGCCTATGATGAGAGACAGAACTGACCTATTAGGTTCCTCGAGGTAAATGTGCAAAAACATCATGACACGACCTGCTGTAGCTCGTTCTAGATCCGGCAGCCGATACTTCTGCTGTTTTATATGGTGACCATGAAAGTAGTGACATTATTCTGAACCAGGATAGAAATTACCTCCACTGTACACTGGGACCAGCGCCCGTACTGCCATCTGTAGCACGGCTTGACTGGGCACGGCTTGGACTGCTCCGTCTGGGTGGGACATGGTCTCCCATCTCCTTGGGAAGGCTGGATCACCGTCCTCCTCCGCGTCATCTTCCCTGTGATGGATGGAACCGATTATTCAAAAATGTATGTAACATTTTTTTAAAAAATACCAAAAAATAAAAACAGGATCGACTTGTATTATGGTTTTTAGTCTTTGTGTCGATGAATAAAAACCAATAATTTATCTGGATGAAAGATGAAGCACTAGCCAAACCTGGACTGGAACTTTTGACTGCAGTCCAGGATTGGGTTTGGGAGACCCAAACCCCAAATGTCTGGCACGCACCCGCTCATCGCTAGTAAGGAGATTGGTAAAGCCATTTTGGAGGTTACAATTTACATAGAATCTGGATTAGTCCACAACAATCAGTCCGTGATACAAACCTGCAAGGCCACAACCGGTCGAGCACCTGGACCATGGAGACCAGTCGGAGAGCTGACAATTCACGGGACATTCCACCACACAGGACGTGTTCATCTGCCAAGACTTCTCCAAACCGAGCTACAAGGAAGAGCAGGTTTCAGTCTGTCCCATCGCACTGGTTACATGATTAAAGGGTTAAAAGCCACTATCATGATGGCTGGGGGTCCGTAGTCACGAGACCCTCAGCTGCTCCCTCACGAAATTTATCGTTAAATGAATCAATTTTGTTGCTTTATCGCAACTCCTCCTTCCCATTGTCATGTGTCACTTACTAGGTTCCCCCATTTTGTCCCCCTTCAAAAGGGGTTTGTCTGTTATACCAGGGACCACTTACTTCTTCACAGAACTTCAGGGCCACTGATTTGGCATCACTCCGAACACAGTCCAACATCCTGGTCTTGATTCCGTTCCCACAAACGGCCTTGTCACTAAGCTGACACGTGCTCCAGTCTAAGGAGATAATGGGTACATAGATTACATCATGAGAGAAGATCAGAAAAGTGAGTGCAGCTCATGGGACCAATGCTGTACAGCTTACACTGCAAAATGCTACATATCATTAGGTGCTCAATAGTAGAGCTGCGTATTCAAATTTAAGTGAAACGCAAAATTTTTCTGTAAGTTATTTCTGACTGTACTGGCAGAATAGTGAGTGCAGCTCTGGGGTATAATACAGGATGTAACTCAGGATCAGTACAGGATAAGTAATGTCATGTATGTACACAGTGACTGCACCAGCAGCAGAATAGTGAGTGCAGCTCTGGAGTATAATACAGAATGTAACTCAGGATCAGTACAGGATAAGTAATGGTCATGTATGTACACAGTGACTGCACCAGCAGAGAATAGTGAGTGCAGCCTGGCGTATAATACAGATGTAAATCAGGATCAGTACAGGATAAGTAATGTCATGTATGTACACAGTGACTGCACCAGCAGCAGAATAGTGAGTGCAGCTTGTGTGGTATAATACAGGATGTAACTCAGGATCAGTACAGGATAAGTAATGTCTGTATGTACACAAGTGACTGCACCGCAGCAGAATAGTGAGTGCAGCCTGGGGTATAAACAGGATGTAACTCAGATCAGTACAGGATAAGTAATGTCATGTAGTAAACAGTGACTGCACCAGCAGCAGAATAGTGAGTGTGCAGCTCTGGGATAATACAGGATGTAACTCAGGATCAGTACAGGATAAGTAATGTCATGTAGTACACAGTGACTGCACCAGCAGAAGAAGTGAGTGCACTCTGGGGTAAATACAGGATGTAACTCAGGATCAGTACAGGATAAGTAATGTCATGTATGTACACGTGACTGCACCAGCAGCAGAATAGTGAGTGCAGCTCTGGGGTATAATACAGGATGTAACTCAGGATCAGTACAGGATAAGTAATGTCATGTATGTACACAGTGACTGCACCAGCAGCAGAATAGTGAGTGCAGCTCTGGGGTATAATACAGGATGTAACTCAGGATCAGTACAGGATAATAATGTCATGATGTACACAGTGCTGCACCAGCAGAGAATAGTGAGCGCAGCTCTGGGGTATAATACAGGATGTAACTCAGGATCAAGTACATGATAAGTAATGTCATGTATGTACACAGGGACTGCACCAGCAGCAGAATAGTGAGTGCAGCTCTGGGGTATAATACAGGATAAAGTAAATGCATGTATGTACACAGTGGACGTCACCAGCAGCAGAATAGTGAGTGCAGCTCTGGTGTAAATACATGATGTAATCAGGATCAGTACAGGATAAGTAATGTCATGTATGACAAGTGACTGCACCAGCAGCAGAATAGTGAGTGCAGCTCTGGAGTATAATACAGGATGTAACTCAGGATCAGTACGGATAAGTAATGTCATGTATGTACACAGTGACTGCACCAGCAGCAGAATAGTGAGTGCAGCTCTTGGATATACGGGATGTAACTCCGGATCCGTACAGGATAAGTAATGTCATGTATGTACACAGTGACTGCACCAGCAGCAGAATAGTGAGTGCAGCTGTGGTATAATACAGATGTAACTCAGGATCATACAGGATAAGTAATGTCAGTATGTAAACAGTGAGCTCACAGCGAGAAAGTGAGTGCATCTTGGGGTATAATACAGGATGTAAATCAGGATCAGTACAGGATAAGATGTCTGTATGTACAGTGACTGCACCAGCAGCACAGAATAGTGAGTGCAGCTCTGGGGTATATACGGATGTACTCAGGATCAGTACAGGATAAGTAATGTCATGTATGTACACATGACTGCACCAGCAGCAGAAATGTGAGTGCAGCTCGGTATGGTATAATACAGGATGTAACTCAGGTCAGTACAGATAAGTAATGTCATGTATGTACACAGTGACTGCACCAGCAGCAGAATAGTGAGTGCAGCTCTGTGGTATAATACGGATGTAAATCAGGATCAGTACAGGATAAGTAATGTCATGTATGTACACAGTGACTGCACCAGCAGCAGAATGTAGTGAGTGCAGCTCTGTGGAGAATACAGGATGTAACTCAGGATCAGTACAGGATAAGTAATGTCTGTATGTAACACAGTGACTGCACCAGCAGAGATAGTGAGTGCAGCTGTGTGGTATAATACAGGATGTAACTCAGGATCAGTACAGGATAAGTAATGTCATGTATGTACAAAGTGCTGCACCAGCAGCAGAATAGTGAGCGCAGTCTGGGGTATAATACAGGAGGTAACTCAGGATCAGTACAGGATAAGTAATGTCATGTATGTACACAGGGACTGCACCAGCAGCAGAATAGTGAGTGCAGCTCTGGAATATAAACAGGATGTAACTCCGGATCAGTACAGGATAAGTTATGTCATGTATGTAACAGGGACTGCACCAGCAGCAGAATAGTGAGTGCAGCTCTGGGGATGGTAGAATACAGGATAAGTAATGTCATGTATGTACACAGTGACTGCACCAGCAGCAGAATAGTGAGTGCAGCTCTGAGTATAATACGGGATGTAACTCAGGATCAGTACAGGATAAGTAAGTCAGTATGTACACAGTGGACTGCACCAGCAGCAGAATAGTGAGTGCAGCCTGGTTATAATACAGGATGTAACTCAGGATCAGTACAGGATAAGTAATGTCATGATGTACACAGTGCCTGCACAGCAGCAGAATAGTGAGGCAGTCTGGGTTGGGTATAATACAGGATGTAACTCAGGATCAGTACAGATGAAGTAATGTCATGTATGTACACAGTGACTGCACCAGCAGCAGAATAGTGAGTGCAGCTCTGGAATAATACAGGATGAAATCAGGATCAGTACAGGATAAGTAATGTCATGTATGTACACGGGACTGCACCAGAAGCAGAATAGTGAGTGCAGCTCTGGATTATTTCAGGATGTATCAGATACAGGTAAGTATGTCATGGATGTACACAGTGACTGCACCAGCAAGCAGAATAGTGAGTGCAGCTCTGGGTATAATACAGGATGTAACTCAGGATAGTACAGGATAAGTAATGTCATGTATGTACACAGTGACTGCACCAGCAGCAGAATAGTGAGTGCAGCTCTGGAGTAAATACAGGATGTAACTCAGGATCAGTACAGGATAAGTAATGTGTATGTACACAGAGTGACTGCACCAGCAGCAGAATAGTGAGGTGCAGCTCTGGGTTAGTAATAATACAGGATGTAACTCAGGATCAGTACAGGATAAGTAATGTCATGTATGTACACAGTGACTGCACCAGCAGCAGAATAGTGAGTGCAGCTCTGGGGTATAATACAGCATGTAACAGGGCATATCACCTCCTCCTACCTGTTACATTGTATTCATAGTGGAAGCAGTTCTTGTTGAGGACACAGGGTTCGGTCTCGGTGGCGGGGTGGCAGGCTTTCCCCTCTGCTGCCTGTCTTATGGGCGCTGCTGACCGCTCTCTGAAGCTGGTTCCGTCACATGGCTGCAAAACATTAACCCCTATGATCAGAATTAACCCTAAATATACTGTTTAACATGGCAGACGTACCAGGGCGCTTTTTTTTCTGCCTCTGCAAACAGACATCACATATTAGACAAAGCAAATTAAGCAAACAGCAAAGCGAGGCGCGAGCGGAGAATTAAAATACTAAACATGTCATTATGGGGACGGGACCACATTTACATAATAATGAAGATCTCCCAGACAGGATCTCGCTGTTTTGCCAAGTGTGCAACTTCACTGTCATATTTTAATTATCCGCATTATGGCGATTTCCTCTGCTCTGTATTATGAGAACTTCCAGGCTGAAGTGGTAAAAAAATGTAGTTTTGGTGCAAAGACAAGATTCCTAAATATACTCAGGATAACAAAATATCACATTCTCTAATTCACTGTTATTAACAAAAATGCAGAATTTCACAGATACAATTCCAACCTGTCTCTATCAGTGTATACAATTTTTGTTGCCCTGGGATACGACCATAAATCTTCTATAATTTAGGGTCGCACAGGACAAATTCTTTTCATAAATAGCTTCTCCTGTCTGCACACTACTCTCTGCCTCCTGCCCCTCCCCCCTGCATTATAAGACCAGCCCAGACACAGGCACTTCTTGTCGACAAGCAGCAGTGTGAATAGACTTAGTCTACAAGCTACAGATAAGATTAGGTCTCTATCCGGGAGGGAGGCATATAGCAGAGCTGACTGCGTATGTTATAGTCAAGATGTAGCAGAGCTGAGAGTCATTGTGTGTTTATCCATCTCATCGATCGCATCATCTCTGATCTCTCATCTCTCTTTCAAATACTGGTAGAATGTACAGAAGCTAAAGACAAGTGTAGAAAAAACCCTGTATCCTGATAATCTAAGCACATTGTCAGCACACAGCATCTCACAGCACAGAGGGATCATGAAGTGTCTGCTCAGAGAGTCCCCACCCACACTCTGGAATCTTACACTGACCATCACTGAGTGATAGGAGCTAAGAAATAATTAAAACTTTGTAAAAATGTAAAGTAATAGGGTAAAATAATCTTTATTGTGTAATCATCACTAGGGGATTAAAATTTGAGAACTTTCTTTCATGGGCAAACAACTTTAACATTGATTCTATTTTATATTAATTGAAATATGTATTATATTTCCCTTGTGTTAGTATGGCATCTTGACAAACTGTCAAAAAATCTTACAGCAACTGTAAGATTTTTTGCAGAGGGGGCGGGGGTCCTCTTTCCATGACCCTCATCTCCAAGTCGGAGTGAAGAGTATTCACAGAGCAGAGTCTCTTTTGAAGGACCAGTCCTGTCACAGGCATTAGTAAGAATAGGCACTGTGTAATACCTAATTTCCCCTCTGGGGGAGCTGTAGGGAAACCAAACAGTTACCATACTAATACATTTTTCTACAGATAACAGATCATCATACATTGTCACCATATTGTAAAAAAAAAAATACCCTTTAGGCAAAGGGCCCTTTTAATAATCTTGTAAAATAAATAAAAAAAATCCTTAGGAATTTTTTTTTTTTTAAATATAATTTATTTTTTTTTTACAGGTTATTACAGTCTATATTTGTCTTCGTTAATCTAATATCCCGTCCGTCGCCCAGACGTCGCTACCTTATTTCCATACTAATGAGCCTCCACCATGATGGACCTGTAATAATTAGTATTCTGCCGCGCAGCCACTGTCTGACACCTCATTACTGCCTTCACCCAATGTAGAAGAGGAACTGAATATTCAGGAGGACAATGAGACCAGCGCTGCGCAGCTTACACTGCAAAATGCTACATATCATCAGGTGCTCCATAGTAGAGCTGCGTATTCACACTGGCGCTTCATCGGAAATTGAAGAGAAGTGCAAAGTTTTTCTGCAAGCTGCAGTTTTAAAGGGAACCTGTCACCACATTTTTCACAAATACAGCTAGTGACAGGTTCCTAGAAATTATCTGACCCCCTTATTTTAGGTAAAAATTGTTCCCCTAAGATCCCCATAAAATCAGAGTTACAACTTGCCTGGTATTTAGGGACCTATAGAGCAAGTTGGGGTGTGGTTTAATGTCATGTGACCAGGGTGACATCATTACAGGTCCTTTAGCCTCTTAGCATTAGCAAACTGTACCCCATGCACATATCTGACCAAATAAAAATCACAGCATGCCTGCAAGGACTTCTACTCCTCTCCATGCAGACTGCTGTGATTTCATGTGATATGATATGCTGGGATTTCATGAGATATATACTTGGTGTACAGTTAGCTAATGTTAGGAAGCTAAAGGACCTGTGATGAAGTCATTCTGGTCACATGACATTACTGCTGCATGCAGAGAAAGCATGGGGAGGAGCTGCTGGATTCAGCCCCAGGAGACAATGCCCACCCTGACTCGTTATAAACATATATATATAACATAAAGTTGAATATATGGGAATCTGAGTAGAACGTCCATGTGAATGTACACTAAGTAATACAAGTGACACATGAGACACGTTGGAGACAAATTATTTGATGATGTTTCTTACCAGGGGACACTTGCTCCATTCACTCCACTCTGACATGACACAATCTTCAGGACAGGGCAGCTTGCAGTTGCGGGCTCCTAGAGGCATCTCTTCGGGCTCGCATAGATAGTCTTCTACAACATCTGCAGGACCATCCACCGTGTTCTGCATGCATCTGATAACATGGAATGTACATATATACATTGTAACATTACAGAGAGTCTGTGTGCAGCCACTGCAATAACACCTCTGACCAGCAGGTTGTGCTGCTGAACAAGCCAAGCGCTGCTCAAGTAGCACAGAAATGACTTACAACATTGTTACCTTCTCATAGAGACCTATCAATGATGTTTTTTTATACATTTCCACCCCCTGATTAACATAAATTAGCAGAGGCTCCTGGGGCGTGGAGTAGGAGGCTAGGACACGCCCCAGGAGCCTCTGCAGCTAATTTACATATTATTAAAATAAAGTTTTTAACAAGTTCGATCACATGATTATTAAGTTACAGATTAGGGCAGAGGCAGCAGGAGGAATCAACCATCAGATCCACTTCTCATGGGAGGTTCCCTTTAAGTAAATGCCCTTTACCTGACTTTCTTGGTCTGGACTCCTTCTCCACAGTTCTGCTTGAGATCCACATTGGTGACTTTACATACGCTCCAGGGTTCTGTGATCCACACGTACTGGTTGCAGTCGCTGTGACACGGGACCACCTCGTACACCTGCAGCCCCCAGAGCAATGTATGGATTAGTTAGTGCAGCAATGCATTGTGGGACGGCATAAGAATTCTGGGAAGATGCAATGATCAGATTACTGATCGTCCCCTATGTCTTCTCGGGTGACACGGGACGTCTGCAGGTAAAAGCTTCCCTGACGCCTGGAGTTTATTTCATATTGTAACGTGATCCGCAGCCTCTCAGCCTCAAATATCACATTATTCCCAGATATTCCCGTTATCAGACACATAATAATGTCACCACTCAATCACATCCTGGGCCATTCGGACAACACAAAATATAATAAAAAATACAGTTAATAATATTTCTAGAATTCTCTGAAATATATTTCCAGGATGAATAACAGAGGAATTATCTATCACTAGGCAGGAGAGGGTCCAAATCTTCTTTCACCCCTACAGTGGGGTCTTTTTAGGGGAGACCCTTCTCTGGTTTCCAGTTGACCAGATTGGACACAGGGACTACCTGCAATCATTCCTGGGGACCTACATAGTACAGGAGGAATGTCTATTAAAGGGATTGTCCATAGTATAATTGTTATACCCTGTACACGTGATAATGAGGGTCCTTCTCCCTTTATTTTTTGGAGCAGCAGGTCCTGATGCATTATTAGATGTCTATGGGAATCATTAGCTGCAAACATAATGGGAGTCAAAGGAGATCACCCATCGGAACCCATCCTGATAAACCAGGGACATTACTTGTAGATCCAGGCACCGGCTCTGTGACAATATTCTTATATAAAAAAAAGCTCATATAGTATCAACTTTTAAAATAATGATAATGAATCAGAAGAGAGGGGCTCTGGCAACGCCCCCAGAGCACTTCCGGCTCATTAGCATAATTATAAAAGTTGATTTTAGAAGGAAGGAGGCCGTGGATAACAAATCTAAGCGGAGTATTACAGGTTGAATGTGTGATGATCATATATAACATAATATAATGGGTACAGTTACTCTATATATTATGTTAAGAGACAATAGAATCTCTTCATTGATTGGTAGGTTCAGTAGGAATCAGACACCAAATTGAAACAGATTTTTTTTCTGGGTGAATTAATGTTGCTATAATTGTACTGGAAATTGGAGTATAATCCCCTCTTATCCCCTAAAACAATGATTTTTTTTAATAAAATACATTTTACACTACCATTAACCCCAATTCTTACCCTATGAACACAATGGGGTATTGAGTGCAAAAAACTCCAGACTAAACTCTTGATCACAGATCAAGGATTGTACATACTGGTGTGCGCCCCCTCTGTCAGGATCTGCTCTTCTTTTAGCTTCTTTTGCCCTGTTTTTTTTTTTAAAGTTTTTAAAATTATGCAAATGAGTCTGGGAGCTCCAGGCTCCATAGGAATTATTGATGCCTTGAGCCCCTCAGGCTCATTTGCATGATTCTTAAAGCCCATGTTTCTTAAAAACAAGGGCATAAGAAACCAAAAGAAGAGCAGATCCTGCCAGAGGGGGCGCACACCAGTATGTCAGGGTGCTGGGTTTACAATCCTTCATCCTGGTGGTAGATGTCCTTTAAGGAAAACTGAGACATTTGTGCGACATTTTTGAGACATTTGTAACAAATGTTTCAAAAAGATCTGAAAAAAAAAAAACACTTAACACAAGGAAAAAGTGTAATTGATAAATTACCAAAAAATCTGACGGAAAATTAAGAAGCCAAAACCAACAGAGATGAGATAAATGACCCCCAATTAGATGGACAATTTTATTAAAATAAATCAATAAATCATAATTAGAGGACTGGAGGGGTTTACAGATCAATTTCCAGAGCAATCGGAGCTTTCGGTTCCAAACTATTTGATTCGGACCCAAACCAAATCTTCTGAATCTTGATTGATTTATTCATCTCTAATTATGTACAGATATAATATAATTACGTAAATAGAGTTACACTTTATATTATGAACAGATATAATATAACCACACGTATAATGTAGATGTAAAGATGTATGTGACCCCCGTCTTCCCTTATATCATCTGTAATGAAGCTCTGAGCCAGTGCAGGAATTCTACACAATGTAGTGAAAAAGTAACTGAAACATTGTAACGAGATCCCGCAGGAGAACCCACTGACGTACGGTGGGGGGGAAGGGTCATGTAACACAGAAGTGTATAAGTTAGAAAGCTGATCAATAAGAATAAATCTAGAAATGTGAACTTGTTCTTACCTGAGCCTGAGGAGCCCCGGGGGGGTGCAAAAGAGGGGAAAAAAAGAGAAAAATAAGGTTAAAATATAAATAAGTAAAAAGAATCTACTAAATCATCACGTAACAATCTATAATACAGTACAGCAAACAGTTACTTGTTTAGAGAATTTCTCCATAATGTTGTGTCTGAAGGCGTCTTATTGGAAATTTCTTAGAAACATTGGGGGATATGTACCACGGCTTGTGCACACAGTGGGCCACATTTACTAAAGCCTCTGCGCCAGTTTTCGGTTGAACTTTGCACAGTCTTTTATGTGCAAACTGCTTGTACATGTATTTATAAAGTGTCTGCCCCACATATATGTCACATTGTGTCTCGGCTGCACTATTCCGAATGCAACACAAATTTCTGCACTGAAAGGGGCGTTCCAGTGCGCAGAAAGATTGTGCACCACATTTATCCCCGGAGGAAGGGGGGAGAGCAGACAGAAGGTGAGAGACGCAGTGCCTTGCATGATAGCACGCACCCTTGGGATACACTGCTCCTTCAAGCAGGATGCCAGGTAGGAATACAAACTTAATTTTCTGGGGATAGGAACTATGCATTTTTTTTTTTAGTTAAAAACAGTGTTAGTATAGGCTAAGGGAACTTGTTATTAGGCTTATTAGTGAAAATCTCTCAACTGGTTTCCTTTAAGGATTAAATGGTATGTTCATAATAAACATCGAGAGCATTTTCAAGTAAATACACAGAGTGTGAAAAAATAAATTGTCATCAATTACACAATAACTTGAATAATATTTCCTTAGAACAAGTACCGTACATTAATAAAAATATACATTCTACATTATTAAATTGTCTCTAGAGGGCAGTAGAGATACAGGTCTGGGTCTCTATTGAAAGAGACTGCGGGAAAAGGCTCATTAGTTGTGTTGTATATTAGAAGTTCATCACTTTGATGAATTGCTTCCAACATATTGTATTGTAATAGAACAGTGAGCAAAATAATACAGAAAAGAAGGTGAGAATATAGACAACAAATTCCAAGACAGTCTTTCAGTGTTCCCAGAATAACTGCAACTACAATCAATGCACAATAATAACTGTACAGAGATTCTCCACAGTGATCAACTATAGTGTAATACTGTTATTATGTATATAATACCACAACCATAACCCGGTACAAGATTATACACCTTAAATATATAATACTGTCCCCTATGTACAAGAATATAACTACAGTACTATAATACTACCCCCTATGTACAAGAATATAACTACTATAATACTGTCCCTATGTACAAGAATATAACTACTATAATACTGACCCCTATGTACAGGAATATAGCTACTATAATACTAACAGCTAGCAGGATTGCAATGCATCAGTACAATGTTATATGTCTTCGTTTGTCTCTTTATGTTGGTATACTCCATGGGTTATGGTCAGAAGGTCTGAAATGTGTCGGTCTAGTATTATTTCTCTTCATCTATCCCTGTATTCTGGTATTCCCTATAGGTAAGAGCTAGCAGGATTGACATGCATCAGTACGATGTTATATGTCGTCCTTTGTCTCTTCATGTTGGTGTAATCGATGTGACAATGACTAGAAGTTCTGAAATGCGTCAGAATGATGAAAATTCTCTTTATCTGTCTCTATGTTCTGGTGTACCCTATAGGTAAGAGGTAGCAGGATTTAAATGCATCAGTACAATGTTATATGTCTTCCTTTGTCTCTTCGTGTTGGTGTAATCTATGGGTAATGGCTAGCAGGTCTGAAATGCGTCAGTATGATGAAAATTCTCTTTATCAGGACATTCTCAATGCCCTGAAATGCGTCAGTCTAGTGGTAATTAGTGGTAAAAGTAAGGACTAGAATGAACTGAAATGTGCTGTATAGTGTTTTATCTGTCTCTATCTGCTGGTCTCATCAGTGGGTAAAGAATAGAATGGTCTGAAATGCGTTAGTATAGTAAACTCTCACTTCATCTGTCCCATTCCGATTTTGCTGGATATCGTTTATGACCAGAAGGGTGTGAAATGCGTCAGTCTTGAAGAATTTATTTCCGTCAGTCTTTTTTATGGTCCCTTTCCCTATAGGTAAGGACTGGAATGATCTGAAAAGCGTCAGTATTGTAATATTGTTCTTCATGTGTCTCTTTATGAAGGTTCCAGCTATGAAATGTGTAGATGAGTTTCTCTCGGGCATTTCAGAGATGTAAATATTTTGTAAAAGCCACAGATCCTCCCATGCATCTTCAGCTCTGCTACATCTTCCCCGCAGATGCTGTGTGTATTTCTGTGCCTATGTTATTGCTGCCCTGATTATTCCGGCCATTGCTATAACAGGGATAATTGTGTCACTGGATGGGATCCGGCATCTCCTCGGAATGTGCAGCTCATTAGAGGAGCCCCGGCTCGGAGGAGGAGCAAGAGGCTGCTATAAATTTACAAATTAAGGCTGCAGAATAAGCGGAGACGAGAGAAAATCAACCCCTAATCTAATTCCATTCTCAGATTCTGAATTTCAACCTCGTCCTCTGCAACTTCACCGAGGAACGAGCCAAAAATGTACTATTTCACATTCTATGGGTAATTGGATTAGAAGGGGGAAGGGGCCACATCCTGGCTGGCAGCATCGGAAGCCTTGGCACCAGGGCATGGACCTCCACCGTCAGTACCCAACACCTTTCAGTAGATGTTACTCTGTATTGATACTTTTCATTATGTTGTGCTACATCCTGACTTTCTAACAATACTCCATCTGTAACAGCAGATTCTAATTCCAAATATTTTGTTTAGAGATCTATGATGGACTATGATGTGACAAGGTCTCCAGGTCACTACCTCTTGGAATAGTCCTGGTTTAGGTGGCAGCTGGTCAATAGACACCAGTGCAAGGAATCAGAGGGTCAGGCAGAGAGTAGTCAGGGACAAGCCGAGGTCAGGACAGGTCCCAGGACAGGAGGGTGAAATAACGATGCTCCATCTGAAACAGCGGAATGTTCACCAATTTTTTTCACTGATTCTAATTCCAAATATTTTGTTTAGAGATCCTTTTTGTTCTAACCATTTAAACCCTATAAAGGGACTGGATTATGATGTGACAAGGTCACCGGGTCACTACCTCTTGGAATAGTTCTGGTTTAGGTGGCAGCTGGTCAATAGACACCAGTGCAAGGAATGAGAGAGTCGGGCAGTGAGTAGTCAGGGACAAGCTGAGGTCAGGACAGGTCCCAGGACAGGACGGTGAAATAAGAGTAAGAAAGGATGTGAGTCAGATGTCAGGTAAAGCTCATCCTGGCCATCCTGATACATGAATAGAATGACAGAACTGCAGTGACCACTGACACAGCTGTAGCATGGGAATAAGACAGGATATTACAGCAGCACGGTGGCTTAGTGGTTAGCTTTACAGCCTTGCAGCGCTGGGGACCTGGGTTCAAGTCCCAGGGTCAACATCTGAAAAGAGTTTGTATGTTCTCTCTCTCCGTTTGCGTGGGTTTCCTCTGGGTCCTCTGGTTTCCTCCTACACTCCAAAACATACTGCTAGGGTGATCAGAATGTGACAGGGAACGATTTGGCAAACTCTGAGCGTGCTATATAACTAAAGGAATTATTATTATATTATCATTATGTACACAGATTCACTCTGATGCATCCTCCATCACACCCTGATCTCTGGGGGAGGAGTTAAAATTCCATCACGTCCTGTACAACTTCCTGTCTCTCATCTCCTCTGCCGTAAAGCATCCACCCGCTGCTGCATGGACGTTACAGTAAAGAAGTAGATTTTCCCTATATTGCTGCTCCCCAGGAATGTTTTTAAACATTATAAACCCAATTTTTCAGTTCTAAAAACTTACAAGCAATTAATGAGATGCGTTAATTACACAAGACAATCGCTCCGCCTCCTATTGTACAATGATACAAATAATAGAATAATAATCAGGCCTTTTTGCAGCAGTGAAGCTATTTATGGCTGGTATCAGGTAATTGACACCATCAACATTAGCATATTATATGAGACAATTGGGCGGCGCTCTGTAATCGTGTATTGTCCCGGGGCGCGGCGCCTGCACTGATATACGGCTCCTTGCATCGCATGGCTTCTCCCTGGTGTCTCCTTCCTCCAGCTTCATGGCCTGACCCCTTGTTAAAGGAGAGGTGCTTCCCCTTTTACCGCTGCTTATTTATGGCTGCATCTCGTTACTGTGTCTCAGGATAGATAATGAGTGTCTGCCGGAAATTCTATGTATCTCATTGCTTTGTGGAAAAAGGAAACTGAAATTTTTCAAAATTTCTAAAAAACATTTTTCTAATCAATTTTGTTATATTGTGGATTTCTAAGATTTTACATAAATGTGTGACTGGTGGGGGCTACCATTTCCCTGTCTTTCTAATCAGTGAGTCCACTGCAGTGCCACCAAGGTGAGTGTGGTGGTGTCAGGTACTGCAGCTCAACCCATTCACATGAAGATGAATGGCTTCAGTAAGTAACACAACCAAACTAATGACCATACAGGGGACATCTCTCCGGGGACAATACATAACACTGGCTGCAGAGAGCACAGAGCACAGCAGTG